>VUYT01000024.1:0-309193 GCA_008802785.1 Symmetrospora coprosmae | reverse complement strand
CGATCCATTTCCTATTCGTACATCCTCGTCCCGACCTTCCGCGATCATCTTCGAACTCCGTTTCGAACTTCGAAGTTGGCTTCGAACTTCGAAAGCTCCTTCGAACTTCGCTCCTTCGAACTTCGACCCTCTTCTTCGAACCACGCCCTCCTTCTTCGAGACCGCACACCCCTTACACCTGCCATGAGGGTAGCCATCATGTCCTTTACCCTCTGCCTCTCAAGGGCTCAGGCGGCGGAAACGGCCTCCTGCCCAAGGAAGGCAAAGGTCCTGTCGGCCGTGGGCCGAGGCGCAACGTAGGGCCTGACTGAAGTGCTGGGACGAGATACGACCTCGACTGATGGCGAAAGCCTCAAGGACGGGTCGTTGATCCTCGCCTTCTTCGAAACGGGCCCTGCCTTGACCGACGATATATGGCAGAGACCGGCACTCGGGTGCTCGGGATCCCGAAGTCCTGCATCCGACAGTTCGGGACCCCGAACTCTGGATCTCGAGCTCCAAAACAGCCTCTATAGAGACAACTCGCGACCAGTTCCTGCAATCAGGGGGTCACCACAGGGGGCAAACCCTGGGGTCTAACTGTTAGTTTCGACTACACAATGAACGACGCATGTCATAATCCAGCAGACAGGCACCCGGCAGAAGAGATTGCCAAACCCGCTTATCTTGTACCAGAAAGAACTAACGGTGATCATACATGTCTATCGTGGCTGGTGGCCGCTGGGATTCTTGGCGTTGTAGTCCGCGTGCACATATGCTCTGCTGATAGACTCCAGACTCTCGATGCAGTACTGGATACTTTCGCAGATATCGTGCGACTTGGGCAGGGAGATGTCGGGAGGAAGGAGAACATCGATCTCGACGATCATGCCACCTCCACCTGCTGAATAGACGTTGCAGTACTGTACTGCACGAACGAGCGGGGAGAAACGGGTGGCCAGATAGACAATGCGCTACGGAAGAGGCCACTTTTCTCAGCACAGCTCAGCAAAGCCGCTAGCAAAGGCACTCACCTGATGCTGCCCGGGATCTGCGCGTTTGCCGATAAGCTCGGACACGCAAGCCCCAAGTGTCTCTATCCACGACAGGCAGACGTAGATGGAAAGAACCATAGCACCGAGGGGATCTAGGATCACCCAGGAAGTGGCTTGTTCGATGAACTGCGCAGAAACCTGGCGTCAATAGCGAGGGCGAGATACGTTGAGCCAGGGCCAGGCTTGCTGCTCACCGGGAAGAAGAGAGAGAAAGCGTTGAAGATCACGTCGACTTTAGCGTCTTGAGCGAGTGCTCGCACGCTTGTGCTGGTCCTGCTCCGGTAGATGAGCCAGACAACAGCCTTTACCAGTATCGTTACGACCATCGAGAGGATGGCAACGAGTGGGAGGTCCACAATGCTGAGGGACGAAAAGTTCCAGAGGCGTTGCACGGACTCGATGAAGATCTGGAAGAATGCTGCTACCATCAAGACGGCGAAAATGCATACTCCGATGGTCTCGAGCCGTTGCTGTCCACCGCCCGGGTACTTGTAGCCATCTTGCTTGCCGGCCGCCCGAGCCGCAACGCCGATGATGAGCGTGCTGAGGAAATCCATGCCAGAGTCTACGGCAGAAGCGAGAAGCGAAAGGGAATCGCTGAGGACGACGACGAGGATCTTGAGAGCCAGCAGCGCGATGTTGATGCCGAGGTTGATGTTGATGGCGGTATTGTCGGACGTCCGACGGCGAGCCTCCTGGGCATCCTTCGAGGCGCGGGAGATCGGTAGGAGGGGACTGCCCTCATTTGCAAGGGTGTGCGCGACGCGGCCTTCCGTCTCGCTGAGCAGCTCGTCCACCTCGAGAAAGTAGTCCAGCTGTTCGGGCAGCACGTGCGGATGGGAAGAAGGGTCAGGGATGTCCTGAAAGCAGCAGCGCGGAGGCAGAGGTTGACGGGCATCGCGGGCGCACCTGCTGATTGAGCTGCTCATAGTACTCTCGAGTGGCTTTCTTCTTGATCTTTGCCAGGTCCTCGTCGGTCTTGCGAGGGTACTTGCTCCCGAACGTCGCGCCGACTGCATGTTCCCTCAATAAGGTCTGAACCTCCAGGAGAGTGCTGGTCCGTGGCAGATGAGCGGGTGTCGAGGAGATGTCATACTTGCTGCGGTTCTCGTCCATGCTTGAGCTACTGCTGCCGTTCAGAGGGAGGTAATATCGCGACATTGCGCGCGTGCTCGAGAAGGCGAGGAGAGGTCGGCGTATACTTGAGAAGGCGGGACGGCCTCGCGATGTCAGTCGAGTATGAGACACATGTGACGGCGCGGTGTACGATCTGCGTGGTGTATGGTATTTTGTCCTGCTGTTCCTGTCGAGCGAGAGAAAAGATGGGCGCGACGCGAGCTTCTGAAGTAGCGCCTCGCCACACATCCATGTTACTGACCCGCCAACCGACCTCTACCCTACGGCACAGCTACTTGGACACCTCTATGCTTATCACCTTGAACATGCAGAAACCCAGCCTTGCCTATACTTCGAAATCATCGCACTCCTGCATGAGAAAGTCTTGCACGGTTCCCCGCATGTCTGCCTGATCCTCCGAGCAAGCTTCGCTGGATCCGTCAATATCCGCAAAAGTCACAAGTGCGGCTTTACGGATGATGCATGTGTCCGTCGCTGCTTCGGAGCCTTCGGGCGGTGCAGGGAATACCGTGGCAGCTGAAGCGTGCGCTACTGGAGCGGATGCCACGCTGCCTGACTTTGACGAGCCTGCAATCAGCAGCAGATTTTCTCCGTCGCTCGTTCCCCTTGGTGTGGGTCTTGACCTTGGCCTTGTAGCCTTTGACCGAGCCTTGCTCTGCTTCTTCAATGGCCATCGAATGCCAAAGGCGCCCTCCCCCCATGGCATGCCAGGACTCTGTGACCTGCGTTGTCTAAGCTTCCGCTGATTCTGCTCTGCTGTCTCTAGGAGTCGTGACCTAGCTCCAGGAGACAGCGCCTGGGCCGATGAAGGACACTCTGGACTGGAGTAAGGTTGAAAAGGCGCCACAGCATCATCTGCCTTGTGGACCTCGCTTGAGCTGGATCTAAGCTGCGAGCCGGGCGGAACTGTCGCGCGGGCCGTAACGAAGGCTGATGGGTAACTGACGAAGCTGCTTTGGCCTGCCGTGTCATGAGGCGTCTGCTGTGTGGAATTGAGAATGATCCGATGGCGTTTTTGTAACGAGTCTCGAGACTGCCAAATTGCTCCCTGTTCGTCGGCCTGACGGACGGTGTGGCGCACATGGCCTGTTGAGGGCGACGTGAGACTCAAACGTCTAGATCTGGGCGTCTCGAAAGAGGTAGTCTGGCCGGGAGGTGGACATGTGAGGAGCTCCTCGTTATCTGCTGGCGAAGGCAAACGCGGCGAAGTTTCGACCATCGATTGAGGGGAGGGCAAAGACTCGTAACCGGATACCGCGGTCGTGGCAGTTGTCCCGCTCCCATGTGATTCCTGCGATTCTGTGGCTTGCTTCGTTCCTTCCGAGACATTGATACCTGCTGCGTTGGCTGGCTCGGGCTGCCCTGATAGCTGGCTTCGTACGGCTGCCGCTTGACAGGTCGTTGGTGCCACTACCACGTCAGCGGCTCCGCTTTCAGCTGTTGCGGTGCTTGCTTTTAAGGCAGCCTTCGTCAAATCGCCAGCGTCTGTTTCACCAGCCGAACGCGGGTTTGGCAGCCCAGGCGATGTCCCTCGGTCCACGACTCGGCAAGGTAATTGACTGTATGACGGCTCGAGCCCCATTACAGGTCCCTGAGTTGTCGTCATACCGAGTTCCGTGGATAGCGTTGAGCGACGCGAACCGTTGATAGCGGGAACAGGCGATGGTTGTTCGTGCTGCCAGTCGTATGGGGATTGAGCCCGCTGAGTATTTGTTCGCAGGTGGACCGGTACAGGCAAGGGAATGACTGGATCTGGAGGTAGGGATCTATGCGGGTATGGGTCGCGCTGTTCCTGCAGACTCGGGGAAGGTCAGCGAAACTGAGAGCTTGGATATATCCAGGGAGGATGCTTACCCGGCATGACGTCTCCGTATCGTGCTCTGGCGAATCGGTTGCGTCTCTTCCGCCGCCTGCACCGTCTCCGTCCTTCGTTTCATCGCGAGTCGACATGCCGACTGCCTCGACGGTCGACAATGCCTCGCGTACGTCCGCCACGTACGTCAGGGCCACTCGAAGAGCATTCATCCACCGGGCTGTCGACTGCATGAGGAGCGGAAGGTGCTCGGCGGGACAGCTTTCGCGCAGGATTAGGCGATAGTGCCGAATCTCTTTTCGCGCTGCTGCCATTTCTTGCTCATTCATCGAACGCTGCTTTCCCTTTCCCTTGACGTCGCTCATCAGAGAAGCGGCGCGTGGATGGCATCTGAGCGATCGCGAGAGATGCCTGAGGCGCGACGTGTGCTCGTCCGCTATGCCCTTCAATTCGGACTTTTCGCCGGCCGCAGAGCTAGTGATATAGCACGTCTTCTGCAAAGGTGGAGAGCCGGCTGGGGCGAGTATGTAGCGATGTAGGAGACGGAGGGCGCCAGCGATGTCTGTTGGTCTGGCACGCAGGTGCTGCCAGACGCCCTTTGGGAAGACCGTTCCGCGCCGACGCGTCAAACGAGTCCTCAAAGGCCCTATGAGCGATCGCTGAGATGGCTCACCATAAGCCGCCAATGCGTGGCCAGGGCAAAATAGGCTGAGCGCACTGCCTCCTGCTGCTCCACCACGTATTCCTTGAGGTCTCGACCCGTGCCTTCCAGATTGCGCATGTCCAGCTCGAGCGCCCCGTTGGGCAAACGCGCCAGGCGGACAATCCGGGTGACCAGCTGCGCAGCTTGTAGCGAGCACTCTTCGCGTGCATTGCTCAGGACCTGATCCCAAAGGTTGAGCAGCTGCCAGAGCTGTTTCCAGGGAACTTCCGACACGTCCTTCGAGCCATCGCTTCCGTTGCCGCCGAGCGTGTCTTCGAGGAGAGCGAGATGCCGCAGGACTTCTGCGCGGTCGACTGACGTAAGATGTGATGCTGCTGAAGCATCTCGCATGTCGAAGCCTGCTTGCTGTGCTATCGGCGAGCCGTTGTTGAAAGGCGGAAGGTAAAAGGGCAGATGTCCTGGGGGCACGTGAAGCCGGCGCGTCGACAGGGCTTGCAAAGAGGGAGCAGAATTGTCGAGCACGCAGGGATCGCGTCGATCTGTGCAATAGTATACTGTAGCTGGCGGATCTGCTTCCTTGCCATCTCTGTCACGCGTGTGCGTCCGAGCCTGACGAGGTGCCTGCAGGCTGTAGTCTGGTGGCAACCCGGCTGGACAGCTACAGGGCGGAGTCACCGCCAGAGTACACGAACGGCGGGGAGAGAACGGCTCGGCAAGTAGTACAGTACTTCACTCAGGCCAACCTACTATCTGTACGGGTACACGTCAGCCCGCAGAGTGAGCACGACTTATTGAGCGGAACTGCAGCGGTCACGTTTTCTTCTGGGCCAGCTGCGCTGACGGGGCGGATGGCTCTGCACTGTCCTGCTCTCTTCAGCACACACACGTCCAGCAAAACGCAATGTCTGACGGTACAGCAGGCGCTCCTGCAGCAAAGATGAAGAAGGACAAGAAGAAGGGGTCCGGAAAGGCCACAAAAGCCGCTGGCAAGGAGGGCGCTGCACCCAGGGTCACGCAGGAGAAATCTGCCGTAGACGTGTCTATCGCGGCCAGCACTGCCACGGTCGACAACGACGACGACGCAGCCGAGCCGTACATCGACGATGAGCATCCAGAGGAGATGGCCAAGGGGAAGAAGGGAAAGCGAATCAGCCGGGACGACGAGATTGAGCACGACAGCTTCAACCCGGGAGCCGAAGGGTTCTCCAAGGCAACAGCAGCAGGAGGAGCACAAGCAGCCCGAGACTTGCAGGATGAGGAAGATTCGCTAGCAGCTTTTGCTGCTGCTTCTACGTCTGCTCCTTCTGCGGACGCTTCCACCTCGGCTGCCGGCCTACCTGCGACCGCGTCGACTTCGTCCGCCACTGCATTCGTGCCCACCTCTTTCGCCTCTCTCGAGCTGTCAGACCATACCAACGCTGCACTAGCAGAGATGGGCTTCACCAACATGATGGAGGTTCAGGCGAGAACGATACCGCCGCTCCTCACGGGCCGGGACGTCCTCGGGGCGGCCAAGACGGGGTCTGGCAAAACCCTTGCCTTCCTGATCCCGGCCGTCGAGATGTTGAACAAGCTGAAGTTCAAGCCAAGAAACGGTGGGTGTCTGCGATATCGTCCCGGCTGGCGCGTGGGCGGTAAACCAGCGCTGACGCCTTGGGGATGTGCGCTCTCTACAGGCACGGGCGCAGTCATTGTCTCGCCAACCCGAGAACTCGCCCTGCAGATCTTCGGCGTCGCAAAGGAGCTGTGCAAGCACCACCCCCAGACGTTCGGCATCGTCATGGGTGGAGCCAACAGGAAGGCAGAGGCCGAGAAGCTGGCGAAAGGTGTCAACCTCCTCGTCTCCACGCCTGGACGGCTTCTGGACCATCTTCAGAACACACAAGGCTTTGTTTTCAAGAACCTCAAGGCACTCATCATCGATGAAGCTGACCGTATCTTGGAGATCGGTTTCGAAGAGGAAATGCGCAAGATCATCCGCCTTCTGCCGCAAGGTGGGTCCGCCTTCCTAACATTGGATGGACACGCCGCAGTCAGCAGTCCCATCGTGGTCACGGCTGCTGATTTCGTCCTCATCCTCGTCTGCCTCCACAGAGAATCGCCAGACGATGCTCTTCTCGGCGACACAGACAACCAAGGTCTCGGATCTGGCACGAATCTCGCTTAGACCCGGCCCTCTCTACATCAATGTTGACTCGCACCGCGACACATCGACAGCCGAGGGGCTTGAGCAGGGTTATGTCGTATGCGACTCGCATCAGCGCTTCCTTCTGCTATTCACATTCCTACGCAAGAACCTCAAGAAGAAGGTTATCGTCTTCTTCTCGAGCTGCAACTCCGTCAAATACTACGCAGAGTTGCTCAACTACATTGATGTCCCTGTGCTGGATTTGCACGTGAGAATCTCAGCCTTCTAGATGCAAAGTGCAGGCGCCGAGACTGACGCGCTCCATGATACTGGCCGTTCATGGACTCTTCCTCTCATAGGGCAAGCAGAAGCAGCAGAAGCGGACCAATACATTCTTCGAGTTCTGCAACGCTGAAACCGGCATCTTGCTTTGCACGGATGTGGCAGCCAGAGGCCTGGATATTCCGAAAGTGGACTGGATCATCCAGTTCGATCCGCCTGACGACCCGCGCGACTACATCCACCGAGTTGGACGGACAGCGCGTGCGGGAAAGTCCGGAAAGTCCTTGCTCTTCCTCCTGCCGAGCGAGCTGGGCTTCCTGCGGTTCTTGAAGATCGCCAAGGTGCCTCTGAATGAATACACCTTCCCGCTGGACAAGGTGGCGAACGTGCAGGGACAGGTGAGCGTAGCCATCTCGTCTTCTCTCCTACAGTATCGAGCTGAATGTTGTTTCCAACGTCCGTGATGCCAGCTGGAAAAGCTCATCACCAAGAACTACTATCTCCACCAGAGCGCCAAAGACGGATTCCGCTCTTACATCCAGGCCTACGCATCCTACTCGCTCAAGCGCATCTTCAACGTGCATGATCTTGATCTCGCAAAGGTGGCCAAGGCATACGGATTTAGCGTACCTCCGCCAGTCAATATCCCCATCGGGACCAGCACGAAGGGCGCAAAGAAGCGCAAGGGTCCAGGAGGGGAGGAGGTAGAGGTGGACAACGACGCCGAAGAGGACGACGAGGAGGCGGTGGTGAAGCGGAGCGAGCGGGCACCCAAATTTGGCGGAGACAAGAACCGACGGAGACAAGAAGGTGACCGGCAGGATGGGAAGAAGGATTACTACCGCGAGGAGAAGCGTCAGCGACCGGCTGCGGGGGGTACGCAGTGGAGCAGGTGAAGGGCCTGTTTCTTGTGCCAGTACTTGTCCGTCTCCCTCATCCCACTCCACTTGGTTGTTGTATGTTTACCTGTCGGCGCACGGGCTGCACAATGATGTCCCCTATACATGGTGCTCACTCGAGATACAGGAGGTCCTGTGGTCACACTGGCGTCCATATAGCCCTTTGACCGGGCTTGCGCGTCTGTCTCCCGGCATCGCTGAGGCTTTTCGGCGTCGGTCTCGAGCGGCGACACGGGTCGCGTCGCTACTTAGCTTGCCCCTGCAGAGAATGTGACGGGCGCGGAGGTGCGGGGGAGAAAATGGCCTCGCTGTCGATGACCTCCATCACTTCGCTTCGCTATCCTGTACCTCTCACACTATCATTCGTTTGGTAGAGCAGTACGAGTATAGCTACTAGTTTGTCTGCTGTGCCGCTCTTCAGTACCCCGCTCCCAGCATTCACCATCTGTCACCCCTGCGCGTCACCGACTTCGCGCCCGCGCGACGGCGCAACTTCGGTCCTGCTTTACGGAGAGGATGAACTATGCATCAGCCCGCTATGATGTAGCCTCTGCAATACCGGCATCCACTTCCTCGTCGTCCTCCTCCTCCTCCTCCGCCCGTCCAGCTCTGAGCAGCTCCACTTCGCAGCACCCTGACGCGAACTGGGGCGGTGGCCACTCTGGAGCCGCGGCTTCGAGCATCTCATCCGGATACCACCTGCATCACGCCGCATCCGACAGCAATACAAGCAGCGCAAGCAGTACCTCATCTGCGTCGGCTTCCTCCCTCGCAAGCTCGACGTCAATCTCGGTCTCGCCCACGTCGCGACTTACTCGTGGAGGGCCCAACACGCGTGCAGTTACGGCGGCGAGGACAGCGGCGCCGACGGCCAGCAGTCCAACTGGTAGCAGCAGTAGGAGCGGTGGTGCTTTAGGAGCATTCACTGGCCCAAGGTCCGCTGGCATGCAGAACGTAGTGTCATCGTCGAAAGCGCTGCGGGAGCAGGCGTCGACCAACTACCACCACCATCAGGCGCACCGACGCGCCCAGAACTCGGACGACTATGGCAGTCTAGAGTACGGAGAGAGCAGCAACGATGGGCTCAATGGAGCTCAGTATGCGCCATATTACAGTCAGGGTGCTGGCTCTGCTGGTGGTGGCGGCCTCACGCCCTCCCCTTTCGCGCCGGGAACCAGCATGAACGCAGAGGACCAATCATTCGACTACCTGCTCTCGCCAGCTTTGGCACCCGTGGGTCCCATATCCAGCATCGGAGCGTCTTCCGCTGGTGTATCTGGTACACCGCTGGCCGGCGTCCAGCATGCGCCAAACAGCGGGGCTCAGCTACATGTTCATCCACCTCAGCCGCCACCCAGCCAGCCCATACCACCACTACCGCATTCTTCCTCCTCCAATTTCCTACCGGCCGCTCCCTCGGCTCGTCCCATTTTTGGACGGTCGCAGACAGCCATACCGTCCTCCTCGTCGACTTCGCATTCCATGATTGCTTCTTCGAGCGGGCAGGGTCGTATGTACAATGCAGGGCACCCAGGGACTACTAGCGGAGCTGGTGCTGGTGCATACGGTCAGCGTTCAGGATGGACCGAGACTACAAGTGACAGGCACCAGCCACTATCGACGTCGACCAGCCAGAATGCAGCGAGTGCCAGTTCCGGACATGCAGGACAGAGCTCCGGACAAGGATCTCAACCGAGTCGCGATTATACGCCGCCCCCTCCCATCTCTGCGAGTGCCCTGTTGGAAATGGTGCTGAAGATGCGGGGCGACGCATCGCCGGCGAACGCGAGCAGTTCCAGCTTACAGGGAGGCGCATCTATGAGCATGGCGCGATCGCAATCAGCGAATGCCGCTCCTCCGGGAGCTGGAGGACACCTGGCAGGGAGGTCAGGCCTACCGCCGTCCGCTCTGAGTGGCTCAGTGTCCGGCTTGTCATCCAGCGTGTCACATAATCGCAATACTAGCACAGGCTCAAACCGCAGCGAAGACGACAGCACCGCTACAATGCAGCATTCCTATGGCGGCGGTGGAGGACTGCAACCTCCGCCGAGCCTCGCTCGTACGATCAGCAGCAAGAACGTCAATGAGAACAGCACGACACCACCGGGATCAGGGCTAGAGACCGTCGTGCTTAGTCACCAACGAGTAGCGGATGTGCCAGACGAGGTTATCGAAGTTTTAGCTGGAACGGTCGGCCGGTACGTCGTATCGTTCGAACGAAGCAGGCTGGATCGCCGTGGGATCGTGTACTGATAGTCGGGCCGGAACTTCGCAGGCTGGCGCTAAGCTATAACTACATCGCTTCACTGCCCCCGAGCTTCTCCAAATTGGGTTCTACCCTACGGTACCTTAATATCCGCCTGAACATGTTCACCGTCTTCCCGCCCGTTGTGAGTCGAGTCTCCCTGTCGCGCTCCTGTTGGGACAACTCCTCATGACGCTGCAACGAAACCATCGACCTTGACAACAGCTCTGCGAGATTCCGTCGTTGGAGATTCTGGACATCTCTCGAAACAAGATCAAGCGACTGCCGGCGCAGTGTGGAACTCTCAAGAATCTAAGAGTGTTCTCGATCTCGAAGAACAGGGTAAAGCGACTGCCAACATATTTTGCAGACATGAAGAACCTCCGGGTTCTGAAGATTGATCATGTGGGCACCGTTGCCCCGCGCGAACGATCTGCTAAAGTGCGCTGACCTATCGATGAACACAGAACCCGCTCGAATGGCCACCGAGAGAAATCGTGACGCAGCCAATCGTCCCAGGCCCGCCCGGTGATCCTGCTGCCTCGAAGAAGGACGGTGGAGGTGCGGGTGCTGCTGGCGACAGTGCATCCAAGCTGGACGAAGCACAGGCCCTGCAGAAATGGCTTGTCGGCTTGCAGGACTGGATACGCGATCATGCGAGCGAAGTCCCTGCAATGCCAGCGCTACAGACGAGCAATTCCGAGGATGCGATCTTTCGAGATCGCGATGTCCGGGAACGCGACAGGAGTCGCTCGGAAGAAAGGCTGCAGCACGTTCAGTATCCGCACCAAGCTGTACCGCCTCTCCCGTCAAGCTCGTCATCGAGTCGACCAGGCACGGGCACGGCTCCAGCACAAGCTTCCGCTTCGCCTCTTCACAGTTTCAGCCCAACGCAGCCAGATGAGAAGGGCGAGACCGCCGAATCGACCAGCAGCGAGAGCGAAGCTGCCCGACTGTCTCAGCACGGCCGCAACGCCTCTCACTCCCTAGCCAGCGCCACTCCCGTCAACAAGCGGGGCTTGAAGGTAAAAAAGAGTCTCCCGGATCTCAGGCAGGATCACGCCCAGATCCTGGATGAGCGGTTTAGCAATGGCGCCATCGCTGAAGATGAGGAAGAACGATACAGCAAGCTTACCGGAGATTCCGTGCCGCCCGCCCCGCTAGCACATCAGCATGCATCGCCCACGAGTCAACTTTCTGCGGACTCGAACGCCGTTGGCAGGATTCGGCCGATCGCCAACAGACAGCACACGGAGACAGGGCCCACCTCATCCCTATCTCCGACAGTCAAAGTCAGAACCCCGACCTCAACGGGATTGCCGACTCCACCAAGGTCGGCTAGTGGCGACCGTTTGGAGAACCCTCAGCTACCGTTGCCGAGAGTCGAGACGGAAAATCGCAGCATGAGCCCATCATCGTCGCAGGAAGAAAGGGACCGGCTCCCGCTGCATAGCCCAATGCTGGAAGTCAACGGAAGCTCAGCCTCAGGCAGTGTTGAGTTGCCACCCGCCCGCGCTCGTCGCAATCTGGAGCAGCAGTTTGCTGCCAACGGCAACAATCAGCAGCTTGGTCCGGAGCGTGGTAACAGCGGTGCCTACTTCCGGCGACTCTCGATGCTACCCGCTTTCACGATCTCGAAAGCTGTGCCGCCGACCCTTCTCGAGTTTATCGATGCAATTCGAGGCATACTGTTCTCTCTCTCGCAAGTGCACGCTTCGATCAAGCAGTGTGTCATCTTCCCAGCGCCGGACCGCCTACCTGCGAGCCTCTCGAAAATCATGGCGTCCGGAGACGATGCTATGGGCTTCCTCATCGATACTTTGGATCGCTTCGATTCGAGCTCGCGCCGTGGCTCGCCGGATGTAGCGGTCGTGAAAGAAGTCATCGAGACTTGTCGCGAGAACGTCGCAATTTTCGGCAAGCTAGTCCAGAACATCGCCAGCCAAATTCCCGCACTCTTCGGCCCTTCTATGGACATTCGCTATTCCAGAACGCTCATCCTCTCCGTGTACGGCGCCATGGGAGAGATCGCGACATCCTGGGCCGCTCTCACTCCCCTCAAGGACGAAATCATCGTTTGGATGAAGGGCGACCCAGCGGATTTCTCCGCAAACGGCGCTAGGCAGATACAGATGCCGACGCCCTCGCCTCTCGAAGACGAACAAGCGGGCTACTTCAGTAATCCCATTGTGACGTCCAGCGCCACCCCTGCAGTCAACGGTGCTAATCCTCGCACACCTCTGGCTTCACCGGCACTGCCGGCAGGTGGTGTCCCTGTCGTCAAACAGCGGCCTCAGCAGGTGCCGCCATCGGCCTCTGCAGTGGGCAACCATGCTTCAGGGGTTGCGCCAGGAGGAAGACGACATGCCGGTAGCTTCACGAACTACAACCCGCGCTACAATTAGTGACATCAAGTTCTAGTCGCATAGCATGGTACACCAGTCGCGTTGCAGTAAACATGATGTTGTGAGTAGAATGCGCAAGAACTGTACGCCTCCGGTCATTGAGGTTCGGCCCACAGAATAGCGTAGCGAATTGCGCCCTATCGCCCGCCGAGCATGCCACCGAGACCCATTGATTGTGCCACTGAGAAAGCAAGTCAGAGCAGTCAGCTTCGCTTCCTTCTGTCATAGACAGTCAACTTGAATGTGAACTCACTTTTAGCAAGCGAGGCCATATCTGGCATGCCTCCGCCTCCTGGGCCGCCTCCTCCGCCTCCCATCGACTTCATCATGCTCTGAAGATCCATGTTGCCCATACCCATGCTCTGCATACGTTGTTGCGCCTGCTGCAATTGGGCAGGCGAGAGGTTCGGCATTCCACCTCGACCGAGACCGCCCATGCCACCTGCGCCACCCCGCTGAGCCTGCTGCGCCTTCGCCATCCAGCCTTGCTTTCCGCCTGCCTTCTTGACCATGCCCGAGAACATCTGATGCTGTGCAAGCAGTTCTTCAACCTCGCGTACGCTGGTGCCGGATCCTCGCGCAACTCGGAGTATACGCTTATTGGCCTTCCGGGGCTGGCCTTCTGGCAGGTCGGCATCTTTCGCTTTTGACGTTGACGCAGCCTCCTTCTCGCGGGCCTTGTCTGATTTCTTCTCCACCGGCTTTGCTGCCGTGGCGACCTGTTTGCCCTTGCCCTTCTCGTCCACGCTCGCTGCGGCCCTCTTTCTCCCAGTGCCCTGGAACACACTACCGTCACTGTCGAGTTCTTCGGTCGTCATGGCGTCCATGATGTAGATCAGTCGCTTGAGTCGCTTGCTTGCGTCTTCGTCTCCGCCACCTCCGCTGAGCATGTCGCCCATGCCGGGAATCATGCCGGCAAGCTTGGAGAGCGGTCCCATGCTCATGACGTTGCTGAGCTGATCGCGCATGTCGCGAATGGTAAAGATGCCCGCTTGCATCTTTTTTATCATCTCCTCCCGCTTCTCCTGCGCATCCATCCCATTTGCTGCCTGCATGTCCTGGACGTGCTCCATGAGACCTGTGAGATCTCCCATACCCAGCATCTTGGAGATGAAGGGACCCGGGCTGAACTTCTCGAGATCGTGGAGATGCTCGCCAGTGCCGATGAAGACGATTGGCGTCTTTGTCGCTGCTACGGCGGAGATGGCGCCTCCTCCTTTCGCATGGCCGTCCAGCTTCGTGACGATAATGGCAGCGAAGCCAGCAGCCTCCTTGAATGCCTTGGCTTGGGATTCTGCCGCCTGACCCATTGCTCCATCCAGCACCATAATGGTGAGATCCGGCTTGACGGCTTCGCCAATGTCGACCATCTCCTTGAACAGTTCAGCTTCTTGCCGGTGTCGTCCGGAGGTGTCGACAATGATGATGTCGAATCGCTCCGCCTTGAACTTGGCTACACCCGCGCTTGAGATGATGACGGGATCGCTCTCGGTGTACGAGCCGTAGAAGGGCACTTTTGCCTTGGTTGCATTCTGCTTGAGCTGATCAAAAGCGCCTGCTCGGAAGGTGTCTGCACAGACTAGGGACGTCTTGAAGCCACGTCTCTGGTAGTGCACGGCAAGCTGCGGGGGGAGAGGCAGGGCCAATGCTGTTGTCAGCTTCGGCCAGAGGCGATGCTTGCGGCACAAGCGCGCACCTTCGTGCACGACGTCGTCTTTCCCGCTCCTTGCAGTCCTACAGCCATGATGATCTGCGTCTTGCCCTTCTTTGGCTGGAAGGAGGGCTGAGCGTCCTGGCCTGGGTCGACGAGCGCGACCAGCTCGTCGTACACGGTCTTCTGGAGCAGCTGCTTCTGCGTGTTGGTGATGCCAGTCTGACCTGCGACATTCTGCGATGCCTGCAGCTGTGGCAGGACCTTTGCCTTTACGCGGCTACGCAGGTTGGCCACGAGCTTCACGTTCACGTCCGATTCGAGCAGGGCGCTATACGCAAGCAGCCAAGCAACGGTGTCAGAAGCGTGTGCGCGCCTACCACCATGGACACGTTTCTCACCTGCAGATCTCCTTGAGCAAGGAATCGAGGAGCTTCTCATCGAAGCGGCTGCTCCTCGTCGTATACTCATTCAAGGCCGAGTTGATGCGCCGTCCAAGATCCGCCAACACCCTGTGCGAGCATATTGAAGGAAGGGAAGGCTGGTGAGCAAGAGCAACGCTATGAGGATGCAGCAGACAGCCACTTCCTGTGCTCACATCGTAGCTGCTTGAATGCTGGGAGCAACGGGTGGGTCGGGACAAGAGCATCGTCCACGCGCGACCGGGGAAGCTGCAAGCGGCCGGCGGGCTTGCCACATCAACCCTGTCATCCGGATCTCGGAGCGACCGAGCCGCCTTGTGCAGATGACGCTCTGTAATGCCTGGACTACAGCCGATACTTCTTTAATCTATTGCTACATTGCGCGCGTAGACGAGTGACCCTTATCAGAAGTTCAATTCCCCAGTCTACAAAGACGCATCTGGCTACCACGCTCTTTATGCTACTCTGCCACCGAAATCGTCGAAGAAGAAGAGGCTGACCGTCTCGCGTACCCTGACTGAAAGCCAGTCGAGGTCGAGTTCGTCGTATGTGCTGACCGCCAGTCTGGTAGATCCTGCGATTCGCTGGACGTGGCGGAGGGTGTCCGGGCGAGAGGCGGAGGCAGGCTGGCACCGCTACTACGCTGCTCCTCTGAAGAAGAGCGTGGAGAAGACTCTTCCCGTATTGCGAGTAGGCTCGGTGTCCGAGACAAAGACGGCGATCGTGTTGGCGACCGCGCCATGTATGCTGCATTCGGCACGGCGAACGGCACGGAGGATCCTCCGCTGGGGTAGGAAGGAGACAGCGGTCCCCCTGTACTCGTGACAAAGGCGGAGGAGTGCCGTCGTGCAGGAGACGATGCGGAGGCTGCCGGTGGCGGAGTGTCCGAGTACCGACGCTGTGGGCTCGCAGTTGCACCTCGCCCAGCCTGCTCCTGCAAGCTCTGAAATGTGAACGACGTAGGTAGTATAGGCGCATCGGGATTGCTATTCTGGAACGCGGATGCTTCTTGCAGCTGAAAGAGCGAGTCGGATGATGAAGTGGATGAGGCCGATGCGCGGCGCTCGCCCGGCCGAGGCTTGACAAGCTTTCGTGGGCTCGTGGCTTTGCTGGATGACCCTCTCGGCAAGCGAGTGCGTGGTAGATCCAATATGCGTTCCTCGTCACCGGTATCGAGATGGAGCGCGTCGGGATGCCTGTGTCCGATGCCATTGCCAGCGCCCTTTCCGCTGAACAGGGAGACTATCCGGTCAACCGTGGTCTGTAATAATAGCCCGTTCCTGCCTGAGCCGAGTCTCCGGTGACTCAGCAAGTCCTGCAACCTGGTCGCCAGCGGTAGCTCGTCATCGTCGTCATCATCGTCGGAGGAGGAGCTCTCGCCGTCCGCATGGACAGTCAAGCTGCCTATCCGGACGCCCTGGTGAGGCCCATCTGCTGACAATCGGATCCTGCCGCTCCTACCCCAGTGGCTGCTCCGCCTCTGTAGCGGATTGGCCAGGGCTATCCGTTCCTGAGCATCCTCCCAGCGCTCTCGGAGGTAGCGCTGCCACGACACGGGCAAGTGCGCATAGAGACCTCTGACCGAGACAAAGACGATGGCGAGCATGAAGAGGGTGAGGAGAGTCAACCATATCCAGGATGGAATGCCCGTCGGTGATGCGGGCTGGAATGGGATGCCGCTGTCTCCCACGCCGCTGTCGTCACTGTCCTGCAGTCTCCTCGCCGTGTCATGGGACTGCATCTGTGAAGGTGGCTGCGAGATGTGCGTTGACAACAGCGTCAGATTCAAAGCTGTACGCGACTCTCTTGTCCGCATGTACGCTCACGCATCAGAGTGCTGTCTCTCGGCGCCTTTGTCACAAGGGCAAGGGAGGGGAGCGTGCTCGAGTTGTGAGCCGTCAGCAGCCGTGAGAAGGCAGAGGACGCGGGGACAGGCAGCAGAGCAGTGTTTCATCGTCGGTCCCTTTAGCTGGACGGTGGTCACCCATCTGCTTTGCGCATCTTCAGTCCTGCAGCTGTTCAGTCTGATACAAAGTTCCCACGCGCAGGCGGTGTCTGAGTGTGTCACCGGCGTTGCTCCAAGTCGGGAGAGCCTCTTCCCCCCAGCTGCCTGTGCTTTCTACCAGAAGGAAACCATCGGACAGGGAAGAGCAGTCTGGCTGCGGTGAAAGACGCCAGTCGTCCTTCTAGTCTACTAGCAAGGACATCGCCAGGTGGAGTGAGACCCCATCTCTAGAGCGAGGCAAGGCCACGACGAGGCAGGCGGGAACAGACCGCCCTCGTGATGGCTTCATCCGCCAGGCGTGCTGCAATGGCGGGAGGACCATCGAGAGCGAGGAGGAAATCACCATCATCTGCAAAGGTACCTACGCCCCCTCCACCTCCACGGATCCTCATCCTCCTCCCGCTACTGCTCTTCGCCGCCTGCATCTCGCTCCTGCGCCATCACCGCCACGAGTCGCATCTCCGCTTGCAGGAACAAGCAAGCAGCTATCTTGGGCAGCGCTCAAGAGAGCACGCAACAGCAGCGGAGCTGTCGACATTGTACCGCCGAAGCTACGCTGCGCTCGACGACCCGTCATCCGCAGAGCCCGACAGCTGGCCTTTTGCGACCGCGTCTCACTCGCCGCACGCTCATCCTGCAGCACGGCCAAATGCGACGCACGACGTACCGAGCTACATTCCGTATCACAACCTCTACGTCAAATTGCCACCAGCCCTAGGAATTGCGCTGCTCGTACTCTGGCTTCTCTTCCTCTTCTCCTTCCTGGGCATCGTGGCGTCCGACTTCTTCTGCCCGAACCTGTCCACCCTGGCATCCCGGCTAGGTCTGCCGGAGGATGTGGCAGGTGCGACCATGGTCGGCTGGGCCAACGGAGCACCCGACCTATTCTCCACATTCGCTTCCCTCAAGGCTGGCTCGGGCTCGCTTGCCATTGGCGAACTCATTGGCGCAGCTTCGTTCATCTGCTCCATCGTGGCAGGGAGCATGGTCCTCGTGAAGCCGTTCAAGGTGCAGCGTTTCAACTTCTTTCGGGACGTCGGCTTCTTTACCCTAGCCGTCGCGTTCAGCATTATCATTCTGCGTGACGGACGCATACACGCTTGGGAGGCAAACACCATGATTGCCCTCTACTTCTGCTACGTCGCGCTCGTCGCAGTCGGGTCGTGGTACAGGCGTAGGAGATGGAGACAGAAGGAGCGCGAGCGTCTCATCCGAGGAGCGTGGACCGAGAACGAGGACAATCAAAGCGACGGCGATGAGGACGGAGAGTGCCATTCCTCAGTGAGGGACCGGCAGTCCAGGCGATCACTCGATCCTCTCATCATACCGGAGGTGACCATCGCACGCCCACCATCGTCCCCACTGCTCGAACGTCAGGAATCGGCAGAGAGCCCGGATGACTATTTTGGCTCAAGGCGGCCAGCATCTTCGAGAAGGAGCTCTGGCGCTCGGTCACCAGGTCGGGCACCTTTGCATACATCCTCAAGCACTGCTTCTGGCCTGCATACGCCCACAGGGTCAGGCAGGAAACGATCGACAACTCTGTCGGCTGCAGCAGCAGGTGGACACGGCACGCCGCGTCACCACTCGCATCCACATTCCCACATGCGTAGCGCATCTCATCATGCTATACATCTTCAAGGACGGATGTCATTCCTGGGAGCGGTGGAATTTCGGGACGTAGTAAACTCGCTGCAGGCAGAAGGCGGCGCTAGCAAGCGGTTAGCACCGTTCGAGAGTCCAGCATTGGCGACCCGCCCGCGGGGGAAGTCGGGCAGTAACAGCGGAGCCGCCACGCCAGTGTATGCGCGAGACGAAGAGGAATCGACGGCGTTGGGCCTCGGCATGGCAAGGTCGCCTTCGCGAGCCTCGCAGCCAGGAAGCCGAGGGGGCCGCCCACAGAGCTTTCACGGGCGAAGAACCAAGAAGCAAAGCTCTGGCTCAAGCAGGGATTCAGCTGGGGCAGGGCTAGGCGAGAACGCTCGCAATCCCTCAGACAGGACCAGCAAGCCGATCAAGGGCAGAATGCGCTCAATCAGTAATCCAAACTCGTCGCCATCTGCGTTGGGCAACTGGCCTGACCAGGGCTCAGTTCCTCCCGCCGGTGTGCTGGCTGTTCCAGCTATGCCAGGCTTCGAGGATCCCTGGAAAGGTAGCGCGTGTGATGTCCACGATGCGCCTGATACACTGGCCGATATCCCAACCTGGTCTTGGCCGGCGTCGACGCCTGCGTCCGCTACCAAGAGTCTGCAACCTCCGAGCGATGATTCCGTCTCAGCTCGCAACGAGGACTCTAGTCCAGGAGAATCGGATATCACTGCCCGGCCGCCAGCCAGTCAGAGCGCGGCGGCGGTACCGCAAGCGCTCGCTAAGTACCCAACGAAAGCGCTCAAAGTTCTAGGCGTGCAGCAAGATGACGCTGGATCTGTGCAGCCTTCCGTCCCTTCGAAAGCTCAGCGAGTGCTAGGGGTGACGGGCGAAGCGACTTCGGATAGTAACGTGCGGCCGCCTTCGTCAGCGCGATACAATCTCCGGCGCGTCGCGGCTATCGTCCGGGCTCTTTTATATTCCCTTTTCCCGTCGATGCACACCTTCACGTCCAAGTCATTCCTCGCAATGATCACCTCGCTCGTGTCGGTTCCAGCAGTCCTACTGCTGAATCTGACGCTGCCCGTGGTAGACGAGAGCAGCGCCGAGGATGACGAAGACGAGGAGTACATGCGGGAGGCACTGGAGAAGGATCGACTGGAGAGCGAGCTCGACGGGCAGATCAAGCTGCCTGACAGTGACGACCCGCCTAATGGGGAGGCGGGTGACATCCACTACAATCACCACGGCCCCCTCGCTGCACATTTCTTGCGCGGAGTCACAGACAGTGATGAAGATTCTGAGATTGAAGAAGAACTTGATGAGATGGAAGAAGAGGAACGAGCCCGTAACGTTCGCCGGTCTCTGGCTATCGCGCACGAGCTGCATAGCCCAGTCGCTACGCATCATCATCATCACCAACACACTGCCGACGGTAGTCATCTGGCGCCAGGTGATCCGACGCACCTTACCGTCTCTCCGGTCGTCGCCACGCCTCTCGAGGGATCAGCTCAAGCTGAGGACAGCGAGCCAGCGGCTCCGTATACGCTTCCACCCGTCAACGACATTACTGTTGGTGCTGCAGCTTTGCCCGCTCTGCAACAGCACGCCAACTCCCATCGAGACGGCCGTTTGCTGGAAAACGCAGACGGGGGTGATGGCGAAGATGCCAACCCGTCTGGTTGCTGTACCCCACTTCATGATGCGGAGCAGTACGGTGTCGACGAGTTGCAGCTCACGAGATACATCACGGCCATTCAGTGTCTGCTCGCGCCGATGTTCGCGGTGCTGGCCCTCTTTGGTGAGCGGAACGGCCCTGAGTGTCTACCACCCTATTTCCTGCCGCTGACCCCGTCCTTACAGGCGACCAACTGCACATCTGGAATGTCTGCTCCGCGCTTGGCGTCGGCCTCGCATTGTCGACCATTGCATTGCTGTTCTTCAAGGACGAGACCCACGTCACGCGAGTGCTTTCGCTCTGCTTTATCGGCTTTTTTATGGCGATCGTCTGGATCTTGACGATCGTGAACGAAGTGGTCGGTGTTCTTCAGGTGCGTCGCATCGGACTGCCTTGGGATCAGACTGGCGACAGTCTCGCTGATCTCCCGACCCGCTTTCGTGCACAGACCATCGGCCACATCTTTGGGCTCAGCGACGCCATTCTTGGTCTGACGATCTTTGCCATGGGCAACTCTCTCGGCGATCTCGTTGCCAACATCACTGTCGCCCGCATGGGTTATCCGCTCATGGCGCTATCAGCGTGCTTTGGCGGACCGATGCTCAACATCCTGCTAGGTATCGGCGCCTCTGGGTCGTACCTGACCCATACGACGGGCAAGCCTGTCCAAGTCGAGATCTCGACGACACTCACCGTGTCGGCTCTCAGCTTACTCGGCGTTCTCGTGGGGACGCTCGTCTCTGTTCCGCTGAACGGTTTCGTCATGAGCCGCAAGTGGGCTGTTGGCCTCATGCTCGTCTACATCTCCGTCATGGCGGTCAATGTCGCGGTCGAGATCAAGACGAGGAGCTAGCTTGTTCCGCAAGGTCCCTCCTGCTGCTCAGTCCTTCCTTTGTGCAAGCAGTCTGTCGTTGTTTCTATAGCTCCTACAACTTGAACAGACGATACACGGCGAATAGGTAATGCGACTACGTATAGGGAGTCCATCCGGGCTGTATTCTACAAAACGCTGGCCTTGCAAGTGACGAGCTCGCATGCATAAAGACACATGTCTAGTGCAGGATACGTGCCTAAGTGCGCAGCGCCAGAGCCCGAGCGCTGACCTAGCAGGTCGCGATGGATGGTGTGCGAAGCGATGCCACACGTATCGCAGCACATGCATGCCTGGCCTTCCGCAACATTGGTCGCAGGTTGAAGGCGCTCTCTCGACGAGAAGCAGCTGGGTCGCACGTGAGCCGGTGCCTTGGAACGGGCCGGACCTGCAGATCTCTTGACAGACAGTCTCCGAATTGCACCACCCAGTACAGGCAGCGCACGAACCCTCCATCTAGCATCGTATCTCCCAAAGGCTGAGATCCCTGTTCCGGCCCAACGCGCTGAGAGCTGCAGCTGGCTTGTCTTGCCCGGTTTGACGAGCGCAGACCGGAACCCGCCGGGTGCCTGCCTGGTGCGCCCCCTTTTCCGAAATTGGGGCGGACCCGGTCGATTTTCGTGCTCAGGGCGGGCCAACGGGCGGCAGCGCGGGTGCCAACTCGCACGCAGCGAGACGAGGGCGCTGCCGAGAGACGGAGCGGAGCTCTCCATCCGACCGCCGCACAGTGTATCCACCACAATTGGAGATCAGCGCAGACCAACCTGGCTTGCTTCCGCTTTCACCGCACATCTATCCCAATTCTATACAGCAAGCAGACGACAGCAGCTACAGCTACAGCAGCTCTCAGTCGCACCCGCACCCGCACCCGCACATTCTCCACAGCAGCCCTTTCAGTCGGACTCCGCTACCCGTACCAGCCAAAACTACCTCTACAAGGGACCCAAGATGCCATCTAGAACTGGTCTGTACACGCCTGGACGCGTCGGCGGCAGCCACACGCCCCGCTACGCCTTCGAGGAGGGAGGCGGTGGAGCCCACATGGGAGGGTGAGTGGTGCCTGCTCTTGCGGAGATGATGGATGGGGCGCCAAAGCTGCGAGACAAGTGCGGTTCTAGCATGAGGGCAAGGGGAGACGAGCTGCTGACACGCCAACATGCTATCTCCTCATTCTACAGCCAGAGCGACGCTACCTACCAGCTCATGTGAGTAGCTCCCTCCCTGCCCTCTGGGATAGACAGGGAGAAGCCCGGCAATCTCGGGCAAAGGCTGATCCGAAATTGGGCTGCAGCGGCAAGGATCTCAAGATGTTCTCCGAGGCCGGATTCGACATGGAGAAGATCACCCTCAAGTGCGTAGCTTCTTGCATGCGCCGCTGGATGTTCTGCAACCCTCTGACTGACGACCGGATTCCTGCCTGCTCCGCTGTGCGCCTCTCCTACCCTTTGTCGCGAATACTACCCGGCTCTCCAATCAGGCGCAATGCATCTGTCGCACAGCTCTACGAGGACGCCATCAAGCACGAGCATGCTGTCATCTCTGCTTCGGGCGCCCTCATAAACTTCTCCGGCAAGAAGACCGGCCGAAGCCCCAAGGACAAGCGAATCGTCTACGAGGACAGCAGCAAGGATGACATCTGGTGGGGCCCCGTCAACATCAAGATGGACGAGCACACTTTTGAGATCAACCGAGAGCGAGCTATCGATTACCTGAACACGCGAGAACACGTCTACGTCTTCGACGGCTTTGCCGGCTGGGACCCCAAGTACCGCATCAAGGTCCGGGTCATCTGCGCTCGAGCCTACCACGCTCTCTTCATGAACAACAGTATGTACACGCTAGTCCACCGTTGGGCTGTCAACACAATACTGACAGGCCCTTCGTCGCCAATAGTGCTCATCCGGCCTACGGAGAAGGAGCTCGAGGACTTTGGCACGCCGGACTTCACCATCTACAACGCTGGACAGTTCCCCGCGAATCGATTCACTGCAGGCATGACATCCACGACCTCCGTCGAGATCAACTTTGCTCGCAAGGAGATGGTCATTCTCGGTACAGGTAGGGGACAGCTGGCTGGAAAAGATCTATGGCAATGGCCGCTGATGCGCAAACGCTTCGCTCGCACAGAGTACGCCGGAGAGATGAAGAAGGGAGTCTTCTCTGTCATGCACTACCTGCAGCCGGTCAAGTTCGGCCAGCTCTCGCTGCACTCGTCCGCCAACGAGGGTCCGGACGGCGACGTTTCCCTCTTCTTTGGTCTTTCCGGTACTGGAAAGACGACGCTGTCTGCCGACCCGGCGCGATACCTGATCGGCGATGACGAGCACGTCTGGTCCGACACCGGCGTCTTCAACATTGAGGGCGGATGCTACGCCAAGACGATCGGTCTCAGCAAGGAGAAGGAGCCTGAAATCTTCAACGCTATCAAGTTTGGTTCGGTGCTTGAAAATGTTGTGTACGATGGTGCGACCCGAGAGCCGGACTACGACGATACTTCCATCACCGAGAACACGCGATGGTGAGGCGCAGCTGCTCAGACTCGATTCCTTAAGACTGCAATTGACCGTCCTGCTCCTCACCAGCTGCTACCCCATCGAGGCCATCCCGAATGCCAAGATTCCTTGCATCGCTACCTCGCAGCCAAAGAACATCATCTACCTCACGTGCGATGCCTATGGTGTGCTGCCGCCAGTGTCGCGGCTGAACTCGCAGCAGGCGCAGTAGTGAGTGAAGTCTTGATGCGTTCATAGTTTTGTGCGTTCCCTGACCACGATGTGCGCGCTCGCTCTCCCAGCTGGTTCCTTTCTGGCTACACGTCAAAAACGCCAGGAACCGAGGAGGGTGTCACAGAGCCAATCCCTACCTTCTCGACCTGCTTCGGTGCTCCTTTCCTCACTCTCCTCCCCAGCCGGTACGTCTCGCCTTGCTAGGCTCGTTGCCGCACTGACCACGCGCTGACCCAGATGTCTTCACCAACAACCAGATACGCTACCATGCTTGCAGAAAAGATGGACAAGAGCGGAGCAAACTGCTGGCTCATCAACACTGGATGGGTGCGTCTGCGAGTTCGCCTGGGATGCAGATCCAGGACACCACCTGACGATGCCGATCCCGCCTTTTGTTCAGACCGGAGGCAAGTTCGGAACAGGCAAGCGATGCCCGCTCAAGTACACTCGTGCTATCATCGACGCGTGAGTCCCGGCGCTTGTCACGCGCAATTGTCGTCGTTCCACGCTCATACTTTCGCCGGCGCCACCAGCATCCACGATGGTTCGCTCGCAAAGGCCGAATTCGAGTCTTTCCCCGTCTTCAACCTGTCTGTACCCAAGTCGGTCAACAACGTTCCCGACGAGATTCTTGACGTGAGTTTTTGGCCGGTTTCTGGATCCCTGCTGTCCGCCCGCGTGCTCCTTGCTGACTGACGATTCCATCAACAGCCCTACAAGGTCTGGCCCAGCAAGGAGTCGTGCAAGAGCGAGTCGCTCAAGCTCGCTGCCATGTTCACCAAGGCGTTCGACAAGTACAAGGCGGACTGCAAGCCTGAGGTCATCGCCGCTGGCCCGCAGATTGAATAGACACGCAACTACTGGCGCCCATCATGTATGGGGACTCGTTTGTCTGTTCCTGTAACATTGTATCGGCGCTCGTGCCATTCAGCAGTTCTTCAGGTGTACAAGGCGTGCAATGCTATTTCCTCAGAGCTCCTCGCTTGTGGGTGTTGTGGCCCAACCGATGACTCGGTGGGGACTGGGAGCCTTTGCCACCTGGGACTCGGAGGCCGCTTGGTGTGGCGGTCCCTGCAGGCTCGTCGTACTGCTCTTTCCTCCCTGTCGCTCCCCTCAAGGACAAGCAGTTTGCACTGTGCGCGGCTTGAGCAGCCAGCTGCGAGGTGTCCTTATCGGCTTTCAGCGGGTAGACGGCGCTGTGTGAGCGGAGAAACGGAAGAAGAGTGTCGAGAAGACGCAACCGCGAAGGCCGGACCGCCCGAGGCAGCCTTCTCCCTTGTTTCCTTGACGCAAGCAAGGAGTGCGCAGTGAACCCCACGGAGGTGAGCACATGCGATTGGCCAGACTGACTAGTCTGATCTGATCTGCCCTGTCTGCGTTCCTCCTGCTCGGGGTTGCTGATGCAGTTGCGCTCCGCTTGACTCTGCATACAGACACGACTCGCAGCAGAGCGCAACAGCGCCAAAGGGACAGGACACGAGGACAGACGTAGTACGAGTAGCAGGAGAGCAGTCAGTCACCTGCCAGGGAAAAGCCTATCGCCCTGCCTTTCCCGCCTGCGCGCACTTGTCCGACCCGACCCCCCGACCGTCCGCCACCGACCCGACCCGACGCTGGGAGAGACCAAAGCGTCAGAAGCGAGCGAGACAGAAAGGGAGCGACAGGGACAGGGAGAGAGAGAGAGAGAGAGGAGGGTTGCATCTAGACGACGCCGAACATACGACACACCACCACAGCTCGTCCTTCTTCGACCAAAGAGACTCATCAGTGGCTCGGCAACGGACATCGTTGCGTCCGGATTTCGCTATCCCACAGCACGCTCCAGGTCACGCGCAGATAGCAGCAGCAGCAGGAGCAGGAGCAGGAGCATCATGCAGACCATCGTCTCTATCACCGTCGTCGTCGCTGCTGCGAGGCAGTAGACTACGCTCGAGACAGACTCCACGCCCAGCCCGTCATAGCGGTTTGTACGTGAGACTCGCTGCAGTCTTGTCCCTCTCCACCCCGTCAAACCTGGACGGCACTCAGCAAGCGCCCGCAACGACAGCAGCCGCATTGGACTTCTATACGTCCCCGTGCATTCTCACACTCTCCGGACGTCGCCTCGGCTTCTCGTCTCCGCCGGTTCGACGCCTTCTCTACCGTCTGCGGCTCTGCACAGCCGTCTGTCCGACCCGTCATTCTCGCCACCGGAGTCTCGACAGACCCGCTTGCGTACCGACCTCGCGAAGAGACGGCGTCAACCGTTCTTCGCGCGCACATCGTACCACAAGAGGTGTTTAACCTGACACACGGCAGCAGCGTGCACAAAAGAAGGGAGGAGTAGCGAAGCCGAGGGAGCAGCAGCTCACCTGCTTCTGCTGTAAACAAGCAAGCACGTAGGCAGCAGCGCGAGCAACGCTCATCAGCTCGCGGGACGCTGTCTGTCTGGTGTGTCATTATGCTTCCGAGATCTGCTCGAGTACCATGACGTGCCTTTCATGCTGACTTGCTTCTCCTTCTCCTTCAAACCGGTTCTGTAGCTATATCTTGGTCAATCGTCACAACATGGACAACTCTACCTCGGCCTATGCTGGCAATCCGTCGCACTGGCATCCTTCCGCCTCCTTGGGTTCGCTGCGAACTCGAGGAGGCGGCCCAACCAGACAGCGTACGCTGTCCATGCGCGATGCTTCCGGTTCGTTCGCCGTATTTAGGCTCCCTGCGAGATGGAGCTCTCAAGCTAACAAAGGACCGTGCCATGACGGCATGTCACGAATGAAGACTCCACGTCTTACTCGCCAATACCACTAGCGCAGCATCAACGTTCACAACCAAAGCTCCGCATTGACACCGCCACGCTCCTACCACACCCCCTCTCATCCTCACACCGCAGTGCCAACAGCGCAGCTCCAATCTCCTTGTCTGACTCTCCGATCGAGCTCCCCAAATTGGAATTGCCCTACCCGCCAACGCTCAGCTTCAACGACGGGCAGGACTCGTCTCCATGGCGTCCGCGGTCAGGGCTTCCAACCCGCCAGCGAAGACCGTCTTTGCCTGGAGTGCCAATGCCTCGCAGGCAGAACTCTTATGTCGACTTCGCCGGATCGAGCCATAACCTCGCAGCAGGGCTCAGCCTGCCACCACCAGTAGTACCCGATGCGATGGCTCCGCTACAGCTCGACTTCGAGAGGGCAAGAGAGCTCGAGTCGGAGGAACCCCTCTCGTTGCCGAGGCCATGGTCTTACTCGGGCAGAGACTCAGCAGGCGCCAGTCGTCGCGCTGCAGCAGCTGCAGCAGATCTGGCTTCAGAAGAGCTCGCACGGACGCGATCGCGATCGCCGGACCGCGTCTACAACAGGCTCTCGGTGTCACACGCATCGTCCAGGCAGCATGCCGACCATTTGCAGCAAAAGCTAGCCCAGGTAGCCGTCAGCAAGATCTCAACTTCGCCTCCATCCTCGAAGGAGATACCAAACACGCGCTTTGTCGAAGGTCTGGTCGGAGCCGCGTGCATCGCTGTCGATGTCGTCTGGAAGTCCGGCGATGAGCAGCAGACGGGCTACATCATTGTAAACGGCCTGCCGACGCCCCGGGCGTCGCCAACATCTGGCGTGTCGCCCCACGACGCTCTCTCGACGAGCAGTAGCAGCAGCGATCGCAGTGTGCTTCCTCTACGACACTTCATCAAAGAGGTCCTCCGCCGATCGCGTTCAACATGCTCAACGCTCCAGACGGCACTTTACTACATTCACAAAAGCAGAGATGCCATTCGGCAGAGAGTGAAGGATGCAGATGAGGCAAGAGCGGAACTTCTTCGACTCCGTAGCAGCACTGGGGAGATCAGCTGGCATGCCCTTTCTTCTTCATCGTCTGGGACACCCGGAGCAGAGCACATTCAGCTAGCGCCACGGACTGCAGCTGCTTTGCTCGCCAAGACACGCGACCCAGTCCTCTGCGGCAGGCGGATGTTCCTCGCAGCGCTCATATGCGCGTCAAAATTCCTGCAGGACCGGACCTACTCTAACCGAGCATGGTCGAAGATCTCGTCGCTCCCGGTGCAGGAGATCAACGCCAACGAGAAAGCCTTCCTCGAGCTGATGGATTACAATCTTTACGTCGATGCTGACCTCTTCAAGAATTGTGAGCGTTTCTCAGCCCACCATGTCTCTGCGCCACATTGCTGCTCACTTTCAGACGCACCGTCCTTCTTACCAAAGGGACCCGCCGTCTTAAAGATCTCGCCGAGAAGCACGATCGGAAAGCGAACGCTCCGGCTCCAGCACTGCTCGTCTCTGACTACACGCTGCCCAAGCCAGCTCTCAATGCCATTCTGCGAGACGGTCTGGGTCGGAGTCAAAGCGACTATCCGCCTGCACCGGAACTCACGGACACTGCACGCGCTGGATCTCTGCTGTCAGCAAGCGGTAGCCGCTATGGCCTGCCCCACGCTCCACTTACACCCGCTGCCAGTCCTCGGCACTACCTCTCGACCTCGCCAGAGAACAGCCGGCCCGGTCTCAGTCCTTCAGCATGGCGCAGTCTCGGTGGCACTGGAGGGCTACCCGACAGCATGCAGAGAAGCCATTCTGAAGGGCTTCTGGAGCACGTGGCTGCCGGCAGACTCCCTTCACTAGGCGCGATAGACCTATCGAGCAGATCTGATGGCCGCACTCGACTACCCCTGCCTTCACTCTCACACAAGGGCGTCCAGTACGGCTCCGCTACACCGTCACCTCTCTCTGGCAACCCATCGAGTGGCGCAGCAAAGCGATACGCTCTGCCTGCTTCGCTCGATGACGAGGAGGAGTCCAGCCCGATTACCGCCCTAGGTGGGCTGCCGAGGCCATCCCTGTCGAGGCGCTACGGCACTTCGGCGCGTAGCGCATCAGACGAGCTGCACCGACCAACGTTAGGCAAGACGCGATACGATTCCGCCAGTGGAGCCCTCGAAGGCAACAGTGCACACATCAGGCGCGCACAGCTCGGCCGCGGCGGCCACTGCTCTTCGTCTCTGAACAGACTGCTCAATGCTACCGGCGCTGCAGAAGCTGCCGACTGGAGAGACGGCAGCAGCATGGTCATCTAGCTGCAAGCCGGTCGGCTACCTCACCTTCCCTTGACTGTCTTACCCGACTTTTAGTTACTGCCACATAGTCCCGTTTCCCCGGGTGTCAGCGAGAGACGATCCTCGCCTCAGCAACGGCCGTGAGCGGTGGTGACACCCCCTAGCAAAGGACAAGACCGCATAAGCAAATCAACGTTACCTTCATTCGATGCCATCAGCAAACGATACGGAAGATGCAAGTCTCCGCGAGAAGCGGTATGCCAAGCACCGACCAGTGCTCCAAGTGTGCTGGAATGTTGCGTGGCTGCATAGATCATGCCACTGTCGTCGTTCTCTAGTCGGCAGCGAAGTCAGAAACAAGCTGTAGCCGGCGCGATGTACCTCCAGCCGAGCGATACCCGATGGCAAAGACCATTCCGTCCATCCACCTCAGCATGTCCTCTCATCCTCCATACGTTTCCTCTCCCGATCCCAATGATTACGATGTCTCCGTCATGTCTAGCTGTAGCACTTAGTCACCAGGCGTACGCGGGCAGATCTTCATGGCAAGAGCGTTCTGCGGCCGTCCGTGTTCGCACCACGCAATGCAGTTTCCGCTTCGACTGACTGACATCGTATGATCGACATTAAGTATCACTCAGCTTGGCTACCCTTTGCAGCAGGTCTTCCATCCTGTTGCCTAGTGTCTCCATGTTGGCTTTCACCGTGCGCTGATTATCCTCGAAGCTGTCCTGCACACCCTGCAGGAGCTCCTTTAGCAACCCTTCCGATCCCTGCAGGGACGTCACCCTCCCTTCGATGTCGACGAGGTCGTCTGTGAACGCCTGACTGGATGTGTGTAGCGTCGCAAGAGAACGCAAGCGGGTGAAGAGATGTGGAGCGAGGGGAAGGAGCGGCTCTATGCGAGGGAGCAGGCTGAACAGTGTATCGATCTTCTGCAAGGCGTCAGGCGGCAGAGGTTGGGTCTGTGGCTGTGATTGGCCAGCAGCCGAGGACGATCCAGCCGATGGCAGCGTCCCGACTGGCCCCGTAACGACGGTGATTCCGCTGGTAAGTGCCACATTCAGCGGTCTCGTGTCACCAATCTTGCGTCGGGCTTCGTGTATGCGCTCGAGATCTGTGACTAGCGATCTGACACGGCGAGCAATCGTATCGAGATGGCGAGGTTGCGTGAGGAGGTGAAGCTGGTGCTCCAACTTGCCGAGTGTGGACAGCAATGGCGGAGGCAGAGGACGTGCCTGGCGAGGATAAGAAGACGAGAAGACGAGAGCAGAGTGATCAGCTGATGAAGCGCAAGTCGGCACAGCTGCTCTTTCCCTGGTCGCCTCCACTCACATCTTCGACTTCAGCCTCGTTGGCACCCACATACTTCTCTAGCAGTTGCAGCCTTGCATCCATCCGTGAAGTTGAGGCCCGGTCCTGAAGGGACGAGCTGGTGTCCCCGCTTTCCGAAGTTCTCGCTCTCCCAGCCCGCTGTTCGTCGCCTGCTTCTGGCGAGAGAGCCCTTTGCAGTTGCTGGACGAGGTCTCTTCGACGAGCAGATCCAGCCTCGGCATCGTCCACGCCGTTGAGATCGCTTTCATCACGAGGATTGTCCTTCCCGCGGCTTAGCATGTCCAGGTCTCCTTTCAAGCGGGTCACCTGAGTGAGGAGGACAGCCGGCGACAGCTCCCCATTCTGGTCGACCTGCGGCTGCTTCTTCTTTGCCCGCCGACCTCTGGGTCTGGTCTTGTCGGCATCGTCTCTCGCTGGCAGGCTGTCCTCCTTGTCGGCTGCCTCGTCCGCTGCGCTTTCGTCGGGAAGAGTCTCTGGCGCTTGCCCTGGTGACCCGGGCGCTCTCTTGCGGTCTTCTTCCTCTTCTTGCAGCTCATTTTCGAGCTGCTCCATCTCGTAGCGCAACCTCCGCAGGCGCTCCGTCCTCGTCTCGCTCTCCTCATGCAAGCCATTGTGCCCGTTCAGCAGCTGCTGTTGCGTGCGCAACTGACGCCGCGATGTCGAGGACAGACCGCGAGCTGGCATCTTTCCCTTGTTGTGGATGCTGTACACGCTTGCTTCGGGGAGGAGGTGGGGCGAGTAGCGTGACCGCCTTGCTCCTGGAAGAGCGGCCGAGAAGTCTGGAGAGGCGCATTCAGAGCGCGGAGGCACCATGAGCTGAGCTGAGCTACGGGGCGAGATACACTTGGCACCGACACCGGGGACCTGCTAACCTGCTTCAGAGCTGCTGACGAGGGTACGGCTCTTGACGAACTTGTGCCTGGCTTCGCTCGGACGGAGGCGCGTCCCGTCAATGGCCTCGTCACTAGCCGCTTGCCCATTCGGCGCAGAGCCAGAGAGCCTGGACGCTGCACTCATGAGGTTGCTGCCGCTTGCAGAGCGGACCAAGGCGGCATTCGGGGATGAGGTCGACTCGTTGCCATAGTCGCCTTCGGAGTCCGAGTCGTGCTGTGGGAGGCAAGGCGGGCCGTGAGCTCGCGAACGGACTGGACAGCGCTGATGCACCTGATAGACGCACACCGAAGGTGAAGGACGTGGGGACATCAGGCGTTTCATATACGTCTGGGTTGGTCGTGTCCTGCAATGTCGATATTTGTGCACCCCATCAGGACAAAGTCACGCGTCTCCAACGCGCTCGGTCCGCTGGAGTACGAGTACAGCAGGCAGCACAGCAGGACGGCAGATCTCACAATGTCTGGCAGATTGGCATACTTGGAGCTCATGGCAGCCCTGAGTGTTCTTTGAGCCCTGGATGATTGCCTCCTCGATGGTCTGTTAGGAGGATGGGAAGATGGCCCTTGTCGACGGAGCCGCTGTGCCCTCTACTGTATCACGAGTAGTGCAGCGGCCCCTCTTCCCGTCCCGCTCAGCGACTCCAAGCAGGCATTCATCATCATCATCATCCATATTGGATCACAGTCTGCTTCTCGCCTCACTCTCACTCTCGCCCGCATACCTCTGACTGCTCTCTGTCCGTCTGTCTATCGCCCGCTCGCCATGTCTGCTGCCCCCTCGCAGGCACAGCCTGTCAATGGCAGTGGCGATCCCGGATCGACAGGAACACCACCAGCAGCAGCAGCAGCAGCAGCAGCAGGTGCGACCTCAGCATCTGCATCCACCTCGAATGACAATCTCCTCCGCTCTTCCTCCTATGACATCCTCGGTCAGAGCCCATCCTGGAAGAATGCCGTTTCCGTCTTCTGCGGCAGCAGCATTGGCAACAATCCCAGCTTCAAGGCGCGTCTGATGGATGGACCCACGTGTCGCATCTAGGCTCGCCGCTGGGACTGACGCCAGTGATGTCACGTCATCCGGGCCCTCAATCTCTCCCTTCTGCAGGAAGCAGCAGATCAGATCGGACGCGCCCTGGCAAGTCAAGGGATCCCGCTGTGCGTTATGCTCGGTCCGCCAGCGCAGATCGCGCCCTCGGCTGACGTTGCGACCAATGTCGTGCATGCTTGGCTACAGCGTCTATGGCGGCGGAACCAATGGTCTCGTGAGCTTGAAATCCAGACCCACCTCGACACCTATCTATCACCTCCGCTAACCCGCTCTTCCGCCTCGTCCCTTCCAGATGGGCGCGGTCGCCCATGCTACCTACGAAGCCGGTGGTCGCGTGCTTGGCATCATTCCTCGAGCTTTGATGTCGTATGAGCGTGCACCGAGCGAGGCCGGCTCGGACTCAATCGCGGACGCCATACAGCGGCCGGTGCGGGCGCACGAAGCCAAAGAGAGCGACCGCAGCATAGTCATTCCAGTCACCACGATGCATGAGCGCAAACAGTGCGTTCCGCATACGCGCCCTCGGAAAAGCTCGTACAGCTCACCCATCTGACGCACCTCACCCAACAGGGAGATGGCGCACTACTCGGACCTCGGCTTCATCGCCCTGCCAGGCGGCTACGGAACATTCGAGGAGATCCTAGAGATGGTCACATGGACGCAGCTGCGCATCCACACAAAGCCAGTCGTCCTCGTCAACATCGACGGCTTCTACTCGCCACTGCGCGAGTTCGTTCGCGGCGCAGTCAAGTCCGGCTTCATCAAGAAGGACAACGAGTCTTTCCTGGTCTTTGTCGAGCCGCCGGATGCATCGGATAGTGCAGCAGCACAGTGGGACTGGGGCAAAGCAGCCGTCGAAGCAGTAAGAGAATGGCACCGGACAGAGAAGGGACAAGCATACCAGCTGAAGTGGGAGTCGACGAGGGCGAGGTGAAAGATGGCATATCGGTTCAGCACGTGAGCGTCCTCCAAGGCATACGAGGAGTCCCGGGAGCGCAGGAAGGCCTCTCAGGATTCCGACCTTTAGCCAATCTGGCTACTCAGCCAAGGCAGGATTAGCCTCCCTAGGGCAGCACACCGAGGCCGGCAACCCCAGTACGATGCGTTGGGGGCACACAAAGCTGTGCTCGTCCCAGATACCAGATGCGCAACGAGATGGGTTATGGCGGTTTTCGCTGGTCACAAGCTCGACTTGAGGTCGCTAGGTATATAACACGAGTCTGAGGCAATGGAATATGAGCGGGGTGTGGTGAAAGCGTCTCCAAGCTGCGCTCAGTGGTATCTACAGCGTGGGCCCAGCCCGACAGTAGTCTCAGCACGAAGCAGACTGCAAGTCTCAGGCCTCCTAGTTGGCGGCAGGCGCCGACGCATCGGCAGCATCGGTCTTGGGTTTTGACAGGACCTCGATGCTCTCTATTCGGGTGCAGCGGTACACACGTACGATGTTCAGCATCTGCACCATGACCGGACAATTGCGCAACTGTACGCACTGAGCAGGTTCAGCGTCTGGTCTGAGAAATTGCCCGCGTCATCCTTGATGGTGCGCTTCTTGAAGTCTGCCTCGATGTGGACGAGCGTTCTGATGGCGATGAAAGATGAAGCTCGCACGATTCAGTATGCAATCCACTACAGTTGGAGGACTAGACTAGGCTCTTCCAGCTTTGGCAGCCCCGCTGGTCGTGCACCGCACCCGCCGGGGAGGTTGCCAAGGTAGTCCCTCATAGCGTCGGTGGTGTTGTACTGCAAGACTCGATGCCATGTCGTCTGTGGCTCCGGTCGTGCTGTTGCCCAAGGAGAGCAGTGCGTCGACCATGTCAGCTCTCTCCGCTGGTCCTGCTCGCACGCGCCCTCTCCGCTAGCTCGCGGAGATTGAGCGAGGACGAGGACACACCTCCGTCGCTTCCTGCGGAGCCACCAGTGATCCTGTCGGTCGTGGCGACCGAGTAGATGAGGATGTCCTTGCCTGCCTTGTCCTTTGCGACTGTGGGAGTGGCACCGAGGCGCCCGATGAGGTTGAGCTTTGCCAGGCGGGCGGTGTAGGAAGTGGAGAAGGTCTGCGTTGGACGACGAAGCGAAGTCAGTAAATGCACGATGCCGTGACATGCTCTGCGCGATGGGCGACTGAAAAAGCTCAGTCCCGCAGGTTCCGCGCCGTCTCCGGTGCACGCGCGTCCAAAGACGGCAAGAGGTCTCGCTCACCCTGATGGACGAGCTCCTGGCAGAGAGGCTTCGAAGGGCGAGCATGGTAGGAAGTGAACGATGCTCTCGAAAGGAGATGGTGTCGAACGTGCAACAGCTGTGTTGATGAGAGCAGAAGAGGAGAGAGAGCAGAAAGGCGACGGAGCGGAGGTCGACTGCATTGCAAGCAAGCGCAAGGCCCGCTCGGGACCCCCTATTCTCGAGCGGCAGGCACGGGACCGAGGTTCATTCGCCACCTGCAGCGGAATAAGCCATTGAGCGCAGGTAGCACGCTCAGATAGCACATCCTTTCGAACAATAGCAGGCAAGCAGCGAACTGTGCAGGCAATGCGGCAGCTCTCAGGCCGTACAGAGGGCTTGTGCAGAGCACGAAATGGATACTGTACTGTACTACAGTACCGAGCCCCGCACTTTACGCGGCTCTCCAAGCGCAGCCACCTGGTTGTACTGCTGTATGAGCACGGACCGTCCGCTGTATTGGCATTAATCGAGAGCGGTCTATCGCCACTTGCACAGCTCGGCCCTCTACACGCCCAAATTTTGCTCTTCGCTTGGAGCTGCCCGTACGCCTGTCTGGCTCGTCACACCTACACTCCGAAGACCCTAATCGTGCCATGGACCTCGTCGCACGCGTATGCAAGGTAAGGTCTTGCAGGATGCCATGAGAGCGTATTGCAAGGTGCTGGAGTTGGGAGAGTATGAAGTGACTTGCCGGTCTCGACATGGGCCTTAGATGGCAACGAGAGTGAAGTCAGAATGTCGCGCCTGGGCGCTATGAGCAAGACTGCTGGAAGAAATCACAGACTCACGATATCGACGTGGTGATCTTCTCCACCGATGGCCAGGTACTCGGCGTCCGAAGAGAAGCCAACGCTTCGTATCGGTGATCTGGTTGCGAAGTTGTGAAGCATACCATTAGGAATGACCAGATGGACGGTACCCGCGAGGCTATCAACTCGACGCACTCCGACTTTGTGAAAGTGCGTACGCAAAACCACTCCTGCAGATCCCATAGGCTGACCAGCGCATCCGTGCTTCCCACGGCAATGTACCTGAGCAACTCAGCAGCAAGGTAAGCCCAGGTCATTCGCTAGCTCGTATCTCTGTTCCGGTGCGTAACACACCTTCCTCTTGGATCCACATCGACGCAGAAACACGGCGCGGGATGTGCGGTAACCTTGTGATACAGGTCGAGCGATGGCACCTCGTACGTCCGTATCGTGCCATCACCCAGCAGGATGAAGAGGAAATCGCCTGAATTGCTGAACTTGAACTCGTTGATCTCGATTCCTTTGGGGGCAAGGGATCTGCCAGACAGCTCTTCGATGATTTTCCCGCTCGCCGCGTCGATAAACGTGATGACGTCTCGCCTGTCGCCTACAACCACGGTCTTTCCGTCAGGCGAGATCGTCATGTTGATGTTCTGGCCTGATGTGGTCAGGACATGCGTGGCTTTCCCGGTCCGGATATCCCAGAAACGGACTGTGCTGTCTGTCGAAGCTGTGATGAGGCGCTCTGGATTGATTGGATCCCATCGGAGCTGGTCGACTCCAGCCGTGTGGCCTTTGAGTTCTGTGGACTTGTTGAATTCGGTCCGTTCAGGTGTCCAGATGCGCTAGAGTACGGATGTGCTGGAAGGGTCAGCAAACAGTGGTGATTGATGAGGCCTCGATGAGGGAGAAGGAGGTGGAGCGTGCTGGGTCTTCGGCCTCACCAAGGACTTGTCTGCCGAGCCGCTTGCTAAGCGACGGCCTGCATGGCGGAGAACAGCTCGTCAGCATAGCAAGGTCTGACGTTGTCCGCGTTCGCGCCATATTTATGACTGACCATCACAGCTCCAGTCCAGAGAGAACACCTGTGCAAGAGGTATGAGCTCGTGCACGCGTCGCACCGGCAGCGACTTCGACTTTGGAACGCACCTTGTCGCGATGACCTGAAGGCGTAACGCATGAGGAGCGGAAGCGTGCTCAGGCTTCAGCATCACCCACCTGGGTCTATACGAGTACGTGTCTCGAGCCCGTCATCGGGACGGGTCCGAGAAGAGCTCAGGTGCATCAGGCACCCACCTCGCAGCTGCTTGGATGGCCAATTCTTGATATTTGTCGCTGACGAAGCCGAGCTGGCGACAGTGATAGCCATAGTGATTTGCTCGCGTTGCGACTGTTGGTGCGGGTCCGAGGTCGACTGTCCCTTCCGCGTTGTACGAAGTCACGCTTCTTCTCCTCGACGTCGACGCCCGTCTCCGTCCTGCGAACGCGCGCACATCCACAGCTATGACATGACACAGCATACCGCTCAGGGAACGCGATGGACTCGACTTCGAGCTACATCCGGCACTTCAGCCTGAAGATCCTGGTGCTGCCTGTGACTCCCATCCGGACGCAGGAGTTTGAGCGGCACTTCCAGCTGCTCGAAGACCACTCGAGGATAGCCCTCGCCGATGTCCCACCGCCAACGGCAGCCAGCAGCAGCAGCAGCAGCAGCAGTAGTGCTAACAGGAGCGGTCCTCGAGGCAACGGAGCAGCGCTCGGTGCCGGCCTTGGTGCTGGTGCAGGCAGCAGCTCCACCGCGGGTCCATCAGCTGCCGACAGGCCCGCAAGCGTGACGAGCCCCGTAGCAAGCTCGAGCAGCGCAAACGCACTCTTGGCTCCTACACCGGCGAGCAGAGGCTTTCTCAACCTGCGCTTTGTCAGGCACTGGGACAGCAAGGAGCATGCAGAACATCAGGCTTGGCTAGAGGAGTTCCAGTTCCACCGCAAGATTGTGGCCGTCATCGGGATACTCGACTGCGCAGAGTGGGACGGGCAAGAGCATGATGCGGCTCCGGGGAAGGGTATGCTGCTGCAGCAGCAGCATCTGACGCCTGATCGGTCGACGGAGGCAGAAGGGCAGCAGGACGCGCATGGGCAGGCGCCACCACGTCCCGGAAGCGACTCCAACGCCCATGCAGGACAGGAGGAAGCGACAGTGGCATCTGGGCGAACTCTCAAGGACGGAGCAAAGCTATTCCATGAGATGGTGTACAGCCGAGCTCCGAGAGACATCTTCGCCAAGCGATGCTACGCCTTCAACCCGGCCGACCATCAAAGCGACGATGCCGATGGTCTAGTCCTCATCCCCACCGTGGGTGATCTCGGGTTCTACATCCACACCCTGCTTGCCGAGCTTTCGTCTAGTATTCTAGCCGGCCTCTCGCGCGCCGTGAGTCTAATGTTCCTTCTTCGTGGTCGCTCAGCCAGAAGCTCGACTGACCATGCTCCTCGGCCAATCCCGACAGATGGTCTCGCTCGACTCCCGCTCATTCGTCTCAATGCCGAGGGAGAGACTGCCCTTTTCGAACGGTAGCGACTACTTTGCCGGGTCGCGCCCACCGTCGCTTGATGGGAAAAGCGAGCACCCGCATCGCTTGAGCGCACCGCAACCACAGTCTGCCACTCGGACAGCTTCACCGCAAATCGTTGCGGGGTCTGCTCCTGCTCTAGCTCTGTCAGTTGCCGCGCCCGTTAGAGCGCTGTCACCCATGGCGTTCTCTGCAAGCGCGCGGTCGGTGTCTTCCACGGGCTCATCTGCAGACCCGATCGACTCCAGGACGCGCAAGCGCTTAGCTGGAAGGCTGCAAAAGCTCCGTGGGGATCTGTACTGCCTTGCCGGGCGGACAGTCGAAGGCATGGCGTGGTGCGTAGCTGCAGATCAGCAAGCTGACAGGGGTCTGCCCAAGTCGCGACGCAGCTAACAAATTTCGGCTCGTGCTGCATCTCGCTGGCCTTTTCAGCTACAATGAGGCAATAGCAACCGCAAAGGCGCAAAGCGATCATGTCTGGCAAGCAGCGGCTATGGAAATGAGCTTGATGGCGCAAGTATACCACTCCTGGTCGCAGGGCCAGCCCCAGGTACGTGACAGCGACTGGCATTCGAAAGCAACACATGATGCTAAGACTTTCACTCTTGCTTCGGTCTTGGATCGGTTCAGGCCCGAAACTCTCTGGCCATGTCCAGACCGGCCCTTACCGATCTGACCGCCAAGCCAGCAAACGACCCGACCCTCTTCTATAATCCAGGACTGGGTCGTGACCTTCCTCCTCAATTTGCCACCATCCTATCCCTGTATACTCGCCACGCCCCCCAGCGCAACAGTGTCGGCTCAGATCCTGGTGCAGGCTCTGTTGCATCGCCGCTATCACCCACGAGCACCTCTCTTCCGGATTCGGAAGAGCAGATCCACCCTCAACTCTTCGTCGAAACATGTATGCACTTCATCCGGCTACAGCTCGCCATTCTCCTCTCCGGAGGTGCCTGGAACCTGACCGTGATCGCTTTGATCGTCGGTAAAGGGCAAAGCATCGAGCCGACTTGGCCAAGTCCTGGTCCTGATGATCTCTACGCGTCCAGTCTCTCGTCTCCTATCCCGCGGAGTGCAGTCGCAGCAACATTGGCCACAGCCTATTCATATGCGACCGATCCCAGGGTGTCACAGCGGGCACGCATTGCCTTCTTGTCGTCCCTCGCCGGGCTGTATGCCTGTCTACACTATCCCCGCAAGCAAGCAAGCCTCTTGAGAGAGTTGACAGCTGTCACGAGCGCGGTCGCAAGGCCTCACGCGATCGATGGTCAGCAGACCAATGGGACAACACGCGAAGCGACACACCCCGGAGAGAGCTTGCCGCATCTCAGCTTACCGGGTTCCTCGGAAGCCGCGTGCAATCAATCTATACTTCACCTTGTGGAGAAGGCAATCAAGGCCTACGGCGTCAAGGTGGTTTCACCCGCTAAGACAGACTCGCCGGATGGTACAGAAGGCGATATCACAAACTCCGAAGCTAGTATGCTCTTGTTGCCGCCCTCACATGCTGCTTTTGGCTGGCCGGACCTACAGCTTGCAATCGTTCAGGATGCCATCAGAATGTCGGAGATTCTGCCAGGTGAGGAGGTGTTAGGCGAGCAGTTGCCGCTTTCTGAATGTCCGGCACCGAGGCTGAGTCGTTGAACAGATCAAAGCAGCGCAATCCGCTTCAGTCTCACGGCATTACGCGAGCTGGTCGACGTTATGTCGCCAAGCGATCAGCTCCGCCTGAGCCAGAACGTTGCAAAGCTCTTTACTGCCTCCGGGCAGCATGGTAACCCTGTTGACGTTTCATACTGGGGACCGCAGAGCCTCGTCATGAGCATAGAGGTCCCGGAACTACCACCACATCTGGCGGCCGTCGAGCACCCTCACATCGATGCCAGCGCGGTCACTGCACCTGTCGTGTCGTGTCTTGTTGTAGCGCAACGCGACAAAGTCTTTCACAGCGTTACACAATCGCCATCTCCGCGTCACAGCCGGAGAACACAGCCTGTTCTCATCGCAGGGGAGCCGACAGAGCTCTTTGTCACGCTCCAAAACCCGTTCCCATTCGAGCTGGTGATCGATAGCCTCCGCATCAGGTGAGTAGTGTTCATCCACAAATAACATCCTCACGGACTCACGTCTTGCGGATGCAGTACGTCCGGCGTTGCTTGCGAAACAGGCGAAATGCAAACCTCCATACCGCCATCGTCCTTCCACACGATCCGCTTGACATGCAAACCATTAGCCAGCGGAACGCTGTCAATCCTGGGCTGCGCCGTGCGAATACCAGGGTGCAGTGAGCGGGACTTTGCTGTACCCGTCAGGGACGATGATGCGTCGAAGAAGCGGCAGAGGTCCTCTCCTGGAGTCCGATTGCAAAGAATCAAGACGAGCGGCCTGGAACCCTGGCGGAAGGAGAGCACGACTCGGCTCCAAGACAAGAAGGAACCGATAGAGGAGGTCTCAGGAACGGAATGCAAGGTCATTCCCCAGCAGCCTTTGCTGCAAGTGAAAGGCGACAGTCTGAACCAGGGCTCTTTGCTATTATACGAGGGCGAGAAGTGCGTCGGGACGATCTTCTGCTCTGCTAAAGGTTGTCGCTGATGCTCTGTTTGTTTCGGGGGCAGGGGGACCATTTGTATCAGCACGGAGAACGCAGCGGGGTCTCCATCGGTCGATGTCGTCAACATCAACCTCCAAGACTCATATACTGCATCAACGAGAGCCTACCTCTCGGAGAATGAGGTACCGGAAACGGAGGTGTATGAGCTGGAAAGCGACATCATCGCAAAGCCGCCGTTGGAATGGGTCAACAGACGTCAACCCGACACGATGCTGATAAAGGCAGGAGATGAGGAGTTGTTTGAGATCGCGTGCATTGCGCGGTCAGGACTGTAAGGCAAAGCTCGCGTCCTCAGCGTGCGGCTGTGACGCTGATCTACCGTCTTGTCACTCAGCACCAGGGGCTCGGTGCAGATCGACTACGCTTCCATAGGCCTGCCTAACAGAGCGACCACGCCATCGGTCTTCCATACCCGCCAGGTAACCGTGCCGTTCACTGTGAACGTACAGCCATCGGCAAAATGCACCGCTCTGCATGTACTTCCGATACCTTCGAAATCATCCTCCGCCCCAGGGCAGCACACTGATGGCGCAAGCATAACCGGCTTAGGCAAACTCTTGGAAGAAGACCCGTCCCTCATCGATAGTCTACGCAGAGTCGATGGCGACGAGAGCTGCTTGCTGGTCCTGGAAGTGCAGAACAACTCGTCAACGCAAGCCTTCGAGATCAATCTACGGCAAGCATCCGCAAACGAGCAAGAGACGTCCACCCGTCTGCCCAGCGCGAGCATGACAAGACGCGTCGAAGCCGGTGCTACTGTCAACATGGTTGTGCCCGTATCGCGATTCTCCCTCAGCGGTGAGGACGCAGCGAAAGCGATACCCTCCTTGTCCGACAAGCAGTTCGTCGTTGGACGAGACCGCACAACACCGGTCGAGACGGCGCTCTTCTGGTACAGGGAGCGTCTCATCCGTAGTCTCAGCTTAAACTGGCAGGAGGCGGATGCGGGTCGTTCCGGCTATATCGACATGAGCCGTCGCTCCCTCACGGAGGCGATGTTGGAAGCACTCAAGCTTCCAGAACTGAGTATCACGACGCTGCTCAGCGTGAGCGGCACCGGGCTTGAACAAAACGATCAAGGTCGCTGGCCGGTCCATTGCGGCGACTTTGTTGAGGTGGCCATGCGGGTGCGCAACAGGGGCTGTGAGTTTGCTCTTTCCCGACACAAATGCTGGCCGCTCTATTGTCTCGCTTGACTGACAAGCGTACACCTTGTACTGCCCAATCTCGCTTAGCCCGGCAATTACGACTGAGAGTAGCGATAGAACTGCAGCACTCGCCCGTTCACCGGTCCACCTCGGACTGGCGAGCCCCTCCCTTGCCGGATCGCGCCTCGCACCAACATCTATGGCGTTCGTTCGAGGTAGAGTACCTTGCGCGACACATCCTCTTTGATGGCACGCGCACGGTGGTCTTGCCCTCTTTGGCACCGGGCGAAGAGGCAGTTGCGGACTTTGCCGTCTGTATAGTTTCGACAGGCTCGTTCGGCTTCGAATGCAGGCTCAGTGACGATGCATGTGGCTTCTACGACAAGCAAGCTGTCCATGTTGTTGTATGGTAGCGGATCTCGGGTCCCCCTGTCTCTCCTGCTCGCCAGCTGTGACATTCAGTTTTCGCCACCGAGTTGAGCGCCTTCTTGCCGCTGCTGCCCCAACGGTGCGCTCGCTCGCTCCTTCCGACCCATCCATCATCAGACGAGCACTGCCCTAGTGCCCACACTGTTCGACGCTGAAGCATTAGCCTTCTATGCACAAGACTGGAACGACTTTTGCCAGCAGTCCCAACCTCTACCCGCGGGACTACTTCCTCGACCCCCAAGAAGACTAAACGCAGAGATGGACAGACTCAGGAACGACGGAAGTAGGTACGGAAGCGGCGCAAACACGCCAACTGCAACAGACAGCAGTGCAGGCTCCATCAAGGAGGACAGGGAGCTCATCCCTCGAGCAGTCCACACTCTGCCGGAGGTCGACGCAGAGGAGGACGATGGCAAGCCCCAGAAAGGATCGGCATCGTTCAGCTCGTCGACGTCGTCCGGACACCCACCGTCAAACACGAAGAGACCCGGTGGCCGCGGCAATCACGAAAGGGTCAATCACTATGTCTGGCTCATCACTTGTCTGATATCCATTAGGTGAGGCCGCTTGAATTTCCGTCATGCTGCACTGCGGCTCCTTTTCCAGACCCGCATCGAGGACAGGACATCGGCTGATGACGAGCTACATTCCTTGCGACACCCCCGCAGTGGGCTTAACTTTGGATTGGACACCGGAATCATTTCAGGTATCCTGGTCAGCGTCGGCTGGGACCTGGGCCATCCGCTGACCGATAGCAACAAAGAGCTCATCACGTCAATCACGACTGCCCTCGCTCTCGTCGGCGGACTCGCTGCAGGGGTCGGCTCGGACAAGATTGGCAGGAAATGGCTGCTATGGCTCTCGGATGTCATGTTCATCTTGGGCTCCATCGTCCAGGCTGTCGCGCACAATGTCGCCACCATCGTTGCCGGGAGAGCTATCCTCGGTCTGGGCGTTGGGATGTAGGTGTCTGTTCGTACAGTGAGTATGCTGGATACCGGGAGTGAGAAGGCTGACAGTCTGGCTGCCTGCTTGTTACGCCCACAGGGCATCATGTGCCTGCCCGCTCTTGATCTCGGAGCTGGCGCCCACACATCTAAGGGGACGTCTCGTCACAATAAACGTGGTTGCGATTACGCTAGGTCAGGTAATTGCGTACGCCATCGGAGCCGGCTTCGAGACCGTGGCTGGCGGATGGCGATACATGGCAGGCCTCTGCGCTATCCCCGCGGGTATCCAGATCGTCGCTCTCTTCTTCCTGCCGGACTCGCCGCGGCAGTCGATTGTCCGCGGGCAGATTGCACAAGCAAAGAAGGCCCTTAGCAAGATGTACCCTTACGAGAGCGACCCGGAGATCGATGCAAAGATCGTCTTCATCCAGGAGGAGGCCCGGGAGCATGCCCTGGTGCTCGGCTCCCAGTCCGTCATGCGGAGATTCAAGGATTTGGTCGGCATCGGAGCCAACAGACGAGCTCTCATAGTGGCTTGCGGTCTCCAGCTACTGCAGCAACTTTCTGGCTGGAACACGCTCAGTGAGTCGCGCTGGCTCTATGTAGCTGATTTCACCGGGCTCGGCGGGCTGACTTTCCTACGCAATGCGACACAGTGTACTACTCGGCTACGCTCTTCCAGTCGATCGGATTCAACAACCCCACGGCCGTTGGTCTGGTCGTCAGCGGAACCAACCTGCTTGGCACCCTCTTTGCGTAAGTTCTTCCTGCCTCCATGGTCCTTCCCCTGCGACACATCATTGACCTGCTACTATTCCCCTTTTAGCCTCAAATACATTGACATCATTGGTCGTCGCCGTATCCTCTTGACGTCTGTCCCGGGCATGGTCATCGGCCTCCTGCTCGCGGCCATTTCGTTCCACTTCCTCACCATCAGCACGGACGGCCGCCTCGATCCGAACGCAGACTACCCGAGCACCTGGAGTGGCCTCGTCATCTTCTCCATCGTCTTCTACGCCATCAGCTACTCGACTGGCATCGGCAACCTGCCTTGGCAGCAGGGCGAGCTGTTCCCAATCTCCTACGTGAGTCCGCCGGCTCTGCGGGCCGGATAAGCTGACTGTCAAGAATGAAAGCTGATACTGAGACTGGCCTGTGTCTACTTTCAGCGCGGTATCGCTACAAGTCTGGCTACCGGCTGTAACTGGTCTTCGAACCTGGTCATCAGGTGCGTTGGCTCTCTTGGCCTCCTCGAACTGAAGGGCATTCGATGCTGACATGGCGCGCTCTCCCTCTCGAATAGCTCGACCTACCTCTCCCTCATGAACGCCATTACTCCCACAGGCGCCTTCGCGTTTTACGGCGGAATTTGTGCATTCGGATATCTTTTTGCCCTTTTCTGCTATCCGGACTGCTCGGGCCTCAGCATCGAAGAGACCAATGTGGTCTTTGAGAATGGATTTGGCATCAAGCAGGCCGAGAAGATGCGTGCAGAGAAGCGGGCCGCAAGAGAGTCGGAGGCGTAGATGTATAGAGCGATGAGGCGAGGTCCTGTCGATAGATGCCTGCGAGAAGTAGCAATCGTAATTAGACTGCTTGAAGACGACGGTGTAGGCCGCCGATTAAGTCACGGGCTGAGTCTGCTTGCCTGATACACGCATGCAGCGGCCGCTTGCCACATCCGCGGTCGAGGGGGGGGGGGGGGGCGCGTGCCTGCAGCTGCTTCGGGTGCAGCACGTCAGCAGCGGCTCGATGCCCGACCAACAGGCCCACAGAGCATCGTCAGAACAGGATAGCGTACGCAGCACAGCAGAGCCGAGCTGCAAGCAGTCGCCATTCAGCCACTTGCAGTAGCCTAGCCACCTCTCCGCCGCCATGGTCCGGCTGGCGGCGTACGGCGGCGTCTCGTCCCTGCTCGCGGGCTACGTGGTCCTGTCGGCCTTCAGGCAGCGATCCAACTTCTTCTCTGCGGCCGTCTACCTGTCAAAGAGCAATGCGTGCATGATGGTGCGTGATGGCGTTCAAGGCGCCAATGGATGGTTGCGCCTGTCGCTCTCGAGGCCGTTGGCCCAGCTGCAGCTGACACTCGGCGGGCCCACACGTCACTCACGCACGCACGCAATGGACACATCCGGCACCTTCGTCGCCTGCAGATCCTGTGGAACTTTGGCGTCTTCCTCACAATCCTCTTTGGCCGAGCACTGCAGACCATCTTCTTTGGTCCGCTGCGCTTGCTCGAGATTGAGGTGAGGCGGCCGTGGACACCGACACCCCTTGTCCCCGCCAGATTCCTGGCAAGGCTGCAAGCTTGCGCTCATCGCCTTAGATCCTTCCTCCTACAGCGCCTGCACGAGCGCGCATGGTATGCCGTCACAGAGTCTCTCCTCGCCCTCACCATCTTCAGGGAGGAGTTCGACACCTCCTTTGTCATCCTGTTCACGACCCTGCTCTTCCTCAAGGTGTTCCACTGGCTGGCCGCCGACCGCGTAGAGATGGTGCGCTTCAAGTGCTTCTCGTCTCGAGACTTGCGCGCGAATGGTACTCTAGAGGCTGAACCCACTCGTGATCGCCGCAGATGGAGCAGCAACCGAGCATACCTCGGATCTTCCACTTTCGCATGGTCACCGTGCTCTCGACTCTTTGGGTGATCGACACGCTCCTCATCGTCTTCGCGACCGACTCCATCCTCATGGACGGCCCCAGCGTTATGATCATGTTTGCCTCCGAGTACATGATCATGCTCGCTACCTTGCTCGGCACAACGCTCAAGTACGGCGTCAATGTGCACGACCTGCGGAGCGAGGTCCCCTGGGAGAACCGCTCCGTCTACATCTTCTACATCGAGCTCATGTGCGACTTCATCAAGCTCGCTACCTATCTGTGCTTCTTCAGCCTCATTCTCACGTTCTATGGCCTCCCACTCAACGTACTCCGCGACCTGTGGATGACCGCTCGCTCCTTCATCGTCAAGATCGGAGACCTCCTCCGGTACAGGAGCGCCACTCGCAACATGGACGAGCGGTATCCCAATGCGACACATGAGGAACTCGAGCACATGTCTGACAAGACGTGCATCATTTGCCGAGAGGAGATGGAGGCTCGGGCGCCCTCCGCACCACCGCAAGCGGCGGGTGCAGGCGTTGCCGCACGAGAGCAGGCACCCGCTGCTCGAGGAGCGTCCGCCACTCCCCCTGCGGCCAGAGCGGCAGCTGCTTCAGCACCAGCAGGGCGTCAAGGGCCGAACGACACGCCAAAGAAGCTGCCGTGTGGTCACATATTCCACTTCCATTGTCTCCGGAGCTGGCTGGAACGGCAACAGAGCTGCCCTACATGGTGAGTAACGCATGCAGCAATAATGGTTCACTGCTTACGCTTTCTCAATGCCTTTGGTTCCACAAGTCGGCGGCCAGTGCTAGCGGCAGGAACGAGCACTACAGCCCAGGCTCAAGTTGCCGGCCGTCCAGGTCGGCCGCCGCAGCCGCCACAAGCACTGCGTGGCGGACAAGCGCATGGCCAACCTGCCCCACCGCAGCCTGGTCAGGTGCCGCGACCGGGCCCGGCAGCAGGGCCTACGCCCACATTGAACGGGTATCCGGCCTTGCCAGGCTCACACATGCCACGCATACGATCAGATGGGACGCTGTCGTACAGTAGAAGCGGACGGCCACGCGCCGGACTCGACAATCCTCTGGTTGCGTTTCAGACCAACCCGACCACCTCGCCACCATCCGGTGCGTCAAGAGCGAGACCGGTGGCGCCGTTACAGGCTGCAAACGTCGCTCCTGCTACCAGCGTTTCACAGGCGTCAGCGCAGAATGCTGCTCCAGTGCCCACGCCGACGCAGTCCTCGTTCGTGCCGTCGTCTGCGCCGACGAGCGATCAAGAAGCGCCCAAGAGTACCGCAGAAGTCGCACCGGAAAGCGATGAGCGGACAGCTCGACGTGCCAAGATGGAAGCAGCAGCTCGGGCACGGCAGGCGCAGGCGAGCCCAGCGAAAGGCATAGCAGCAGCTAGTTCTGCGAAGCCCTTTCGACCGTCGCCTCTCAGCCGCAGCGGCACAGGGACGGACGATACGGGCGCGCTGCCTAGGAGCGTGACCCCTTCGAACCCATCCGACTCTCCAAGCCAGCCGGAAGTTGATGGCAGGGGTGCAGGCCTGAAGGACGCGCCCGGCGGGCAGACAAGCGATCGCCCTGCTGAGACCTCCAACACGGCAACTCGCTCCCGGCCGCAGGCGTACTCGGAGCCACGTCTCATTCCACTCTTCGATCCTAGCAATCCCAGTCGGCCCTCGCCATATGCCAAGTTCTTCCCGAACTTGATGCAGCCCGGTGGCATCGGTTTGCTATCCGGCAGCGCGCAGTCCGCGGCGGTTCTTGCGCCGGCACCAGGGCCTACTGGCGCGCGCGTCCCAGACAACCTGAGCGCAGTTCAAATGGCGACGCTGGCGGACATCACGAAGGAGGGCCTGGCTGCTCGCCTGCAGCTCATGCAGAACACACAAGAGACACTCCAGGTGTGCATGCACCAGATGCAGAAGGCAATGGGCATTCTCAGCAGCGGAGACCTTGAAGGAGTGCTCAAGGTCGTCTCGGAGCTCAACGGTACGCCAGCGCGACAGGCCGCGGAAGACGATCCGGCGGCAGCGGATCCGACTGACAAGGGCAAGGGTCGGGCGGAAGGTGCACCGGAAGTCGAGTCTTGACCCGCACCCTATCTTCATGTGTGTACTTCATTGGCAATTTTAGCAGCATGCAGAAGTTCGAAGTGCATTCGCGTGTCGTGAGAGTATGCATACAACGGCAATGGATCGCTACCGCCGACTGGTCGTAAAGATTAGGGGCGCTCGTCTCAGTAGTCATCAAACACGAAGCCTGGAGGCCTCGGCACAATATCGCGAGAGTTATACAAGGGAGGTGGGGAGAAAGGTGGGGGTTGCGCAGGAGTTGCGAAGCCTTGCGGCTGAATGGTCTGTCCTGGCTGAGGGCTAAAAGAGAGCCCTAGCCCTCGTGGCTGATCTGCGCTATACCGTCTGGCAGGCTCTCTCTGTAGGCCCCCGTGCTGATGGATGCCTTGCGGTCCTTGACTTATGCGGCGTCCTCCGCTACTGCCACGGCTATCACTCCCGCCGGCGTACGAGTATGGCCTGCCACGCCTTTCGCTACCTTCAGACGATGGCAAGCTGTGTATGCTCGCGGGCGGCAAGTTGTGCCGAGGCAGAAGTATGGCGCGGCCGCCAAACTCGGTCGGCACCGGCGAAGTGATGCTAGGAGGCTGCATGAACACTGCCGACGTACGACGTGGACCGCTACCTGGACCGCGCGAAGCGCCCGACCGCGATAGTTGCGGACGGGGTCCTTCGAAATAAGAGCCTTCCGATGGTGCCGTCGGCTGCGGGGAGGCAGTGACGCTCTGGGCGACCTGCTGCAGGGCGTGCATGGCGTACATGCGGTCGACATGCGCTTGCTCGTCGAAGCCAGGGTACCGAGAAGGCGAGAGCGGGTCTGGCATGCGCAAGCCGTTGCACGGCGCAGGGGGCCCTGAAGACACTCTCGCAGGCTGAGCTGGGCGAGCGGGAACTGGAATGTGGTCATATGGTAGCGTGGGATTGTGATTGATGGGTCTGTCGTACTCGCTCTGCGTAGGCACTGGTGCATGGCCAGACGTGCTGTACGCGCCGCTGCCACGACTGCGCTGCCAGACTCGCGTCACCCAATGCGACGTGCGATTGTGCGCAATCTCGCTCTCGCGTGGCTGGGCTGGCGACCGGATGCGAGCGTGCTCGTCGTCAAGATTGGGCGATGCTAGAGGGTAGAGTACACCCGTCGACGACTTGGGGAAGCGCCGGACGTCCCCAAACGACATGCCATAGGCGTCATGGCCCTCTTCATGAGGCACTGCGGGTGAGTACATGGATGGCGAGAAGGCTGTCGTGGTATTCGGACCCCACGGAACCGTTTCGTTGGCTATCTGCCGAGGGGCCGGATGCGGCGGCTGCCCGAGCGAGGTGCGCGGCTCGTTGAGATCCTTTCCTAGCGGTGCCAGCAGTTTTTCCGTCTCGTCCAATCCCGGACTCTGCCCCTGCAGTTTGATTCGCTCCAGCTCTTTCTCGACATCCGTCTGCCGGTGCACAGTGGCCTTCTGCTCCTTCCGAGCTTTCCTGTCCGTAATCCTGCTTCGCCCAAACACATTCTCGAGGTGGTCGTCCGGCTCGGGTTTTTCGATCTCTTTCCCGATGGACCTCCTTCCCATCTGCGTTAGTGCCAGCCAGACGTCCCGGAAGACATCTCTGAAGTCAAGCACGTCGCCGAGTGCCTTCCACGTAGACGTCTTCGCGTATACGCGTCGGCCGGGCTGGTCACCGTTCTGGAGCGGCGTGGGCTTGTATATATTGGCGGTGAAGCACCGGAGGTGGAGGAAGCCAAAGATGGCCATCTCGACACATGAGAGCAGTGCTGAGTAGCCTATGATGATCTCATGCGTGCTCCAGTACGTGGTTGGTTTGATCACCCCCAGTGTACCGAGCAAAGTGAGAGAACTCTCTTGCCAGAATGTGAGAAACACGACCGCCTTGACGGCGAAAAACTTGAGTAGCGGGTCGTATGGCTTGAGCTCTTCCTTCATAGTGACGTAAAATTGCATCAAGCCGTAGAGAGCTATCGTGACGCTGATCGTGATGAGTGCTGAGGTCCAGAGGTGCGAATATTGAGGGGACCACGAGGCCAGGCAGTACAGATTGAACCACTCTACCGGAGCGCACATGTTATTAGCGTGGTGCTTATGCCTTACAGCTTGGACGTGCACGACCTACGTGTGACGACGGCGACTATCGTGCACGCTGGCCGGAAAATCCAGTACTGCCCGATAGTCCACTTCATCTGTCAGGCGGCAAGAGCGAGTGAGCTTCATCTCGCTGAGTTGAGAGTAGCCAGTACGAGTGCTCACAATCGTAAGGAAGTAGATCCCCGTCGGTCTGTATCGTACTCGGCCAAAAGGCCACATCCAGTTCTTGAACTGCACCTGCCGGAAGACGTCGGCGTGCTCTTCTTCGGTATCGCCCAGGTAGTACAGTAGGAGGCTGAAGAAGGAAGCAATGACTACGCTCTCGTAGCAGTCGCGGATGAGCTGGAAGTAGAGGGCTTGGCGGTACCAGTAGTACGATGCCCACGAGTGCAGGGCATATATGGGGACCTGGCAACAGTCGAGATTTGGTCTGCAGTCCACGCAGCCCATGCATCCAATTCTCTGACGCACCATGAACAAGATCCGCACAATGTACTTTTGCTGAGACGGCTTCGTGTAGAACTTGAGGTGCTGGAGGATCAGCCAGAACGAGGCGAAACAGCCAACGACTGCATGAAGCAGCCTCAGCTGGGGCAAGAAGCGTATCTGATGAAATCTACACTCACGTCCGAAAAAGCCAGCAATGATCCATCCGACATGGCTGACCTTGAAGTTGACTGTCCCGTCGACGAGAAAGGGTTCCCTGCGAGGTCAAGCTGCATCAGAGCGGCGCTCTCATAACGGACTGCTTGCACCTACGGATCTTCAGGGAGGACCTCGTGCGGGCAGCTGGTCGTATTGCCCATTATGCAACGGCTGCGCTTGGGTTCGAGAGGCCGCGTCTGCGTTGGCAGCTGGGAGGAAAGGCGGGTGAGGAACGCCTTAACGCGCGTTGCGGGCGATAGAGGCGCAGGTATGAAGACCCTTGGAAGCTGTCGCTGCCCCCTGCCTGGATACCCTTCGCTCCACTCGGAGGGAGGTGGCGTCCTCCGGGCCCGCTCGGAGCGTGTGCACAGAGGGTGGGATGTGCAGCTGCTAGGTGGTGCGGGACAGTGAACGCTGAAGGAAGCGCATGCTCGGTGGTATGCGAAACGGCAAGACGTCAAGAGCAGCATCCTCTGTCAGTGCGTATGTCAGTCCGCGCATGTTTGCGACTCGGCCCTTCCCAGACCTCCTGTCTGTCTGTCTGCGACCGGTCCGAGAACGGTTCAGCTGGCAGCTTCAGCGTCCGAAGCTCTTTCGAATGCCGACAGCAGCAACGGCGAGGATGTCACTCCATCGATCAGTTGCAGCTTCATTGGCATCAACATCGAGGCTGCAGATATGCGCTGGTCGTGCTTCCTCGGCTCCCCTCCGCATTGATGCAAGAGCAACAACGTGCAGCAGGAGGAGCCTTGCGACGGGAGCACCGAAGGATCCCCTGATAGTCAAACTGCAGTCTGGACTCAAGGATGCCATGCGCGCAAAGGACAGCTTCAGAGCGCAGGTGCTCAAGGTGCGCAGCCGCCTGCTTCAACGAGTCGATGCGGGCCAGGACGGATAAGTACCTCCACAAGCTGACACTTTCACCCCTGGAACAGTCCGCTCTCGCCGACATCCAGACACTGCAGCACCAGGAGACACCACCAGCGACCGTGCAGACGCTCCTCTCGTCTCTGTCCAAGCGGAAGGAAGCCATCAAGAGCTATGCTGGGCAGAATCGAGACGACCTCGTGCAGCAGTTCCACCGCGAAATCACCGTCCTGGAGGAATTCGTACCCGAAGACGCAAAGGAGCTCTCGCTCGAAGAGCTCTCCAGACTGATAGAGGCAGTCATGCAGGAGCTCAACGTCGTCAAGGGAGACTCGCAAAAGGGCAGCCTGGCCAGCATCATCAAGGAAGTAAAGACGCGTGCGGGGATACGCGCGACAAATCTGGGCAGAGAGCTGGCAGAGAGCGTCAAGAAGGCGTTGGCTGCATAGCCCGGATACGCAGTGATGAAATAAGCTCGTGCAACCTCACATCTCGCACCCTCGCTCCGTGCCGAGTAGCCTGGATGCTGATCTCCGTCGAGTGACTGCCGTTCTCGGCATTGTCTTATTCCAGTCTGCTCTCTCTAGAGTACATGCCTTCTGACTGGCAGATCAGATGAGCTTCTTGCCCCGAAAGCCGCTGCCTCCTTCTCTGCTGCGGTACCAGATGCGCCCCGCCATCGCTAGCACAATGGCTCCCGCCGCTACAATGATCCAGATCAGGGCCTGTCCGAATCCTTTAAGGCTGCCGATGAGCCCTCTCCCGCTCGCAATCTTGGCCATGTCCTGCTCGCCAATGTACTTGTTGGTCAGGGCAAAGACCTCGCCGATGCGATTTGTGATGGTCCCGATGTTCTTGTTGACGCGCTGAGCAAAATTGTCGAAGCGGATGTTGGCGCCCTTGACGTCGGCAGAGAGGCGGTTGAGCTGTCCGACAATATACTGCACCGATTGCTGCTCAATCTCCTCGGCCGTCAGCCCTTTGCCATCCGCCTTGGTCCGACTGCCCGACAGGGCGGCGAGGGAGTTTTCAATGTTTTTGAGCTGGTTGGCAGCCGTGGATGAAGAGAGGTCCCAGCCGGTGCTCCGCTTCTCGCTGTCCGACGATGTCGCAGCAGAGAGCTTGTCTACCTGACGAGCCAGCGCATCGATCGCCGCCGTCATGCGAAGCTGGCTCGCAATGATCTCCTGCAGCATACTGGCTGGGTCATCACCCTGCTCCTCCGTCCCAGCTAGCGCCTTCCCTCCCTTGGCGCTATTGGCCGTAAAGACGGGTGGCGGCATCTGCTGCGCCGTCTTGTCGCCCGAAGGCTTGCCGACCACCTCCCATGCGTCGAACGCGTAGATGTCGACGCTATCTGGTTCCGTGTTCCCGCTTGCCAGAGCTGAGAGACCAAAGTGGTATCCAGTAGGCATGGAGACGTCCTTGACGGTCAAGCAATGGTGTGAGAAGTGCCGCTGCTCGTCCGAAAGCGTTGTATGTGGCTGCAGGTCTAGGTCAACCTGCGAACGGCGAGCGAATATTGCCCCATCAGCAACCGCACGAAGCACACTTTGACGGCACGGTTGCGCTCTGTCACATCGAGCCCAGACTGACCCTGATCATTTTGTCAAAGTGCGCAATCCTGACCCACACGAGGCCTGGCGCGTTCCTGAAAGCTGCCTCGCATTCGCCGACGACCTTCTGGAGGTACGCTGCCTCCTGCGTCTTTTCGCGCTTCTGACCCGCCTTGTAGCTGTCGAACCAGCGATTCCCTGTCTTGCCGTCGTCAATGACGGCGCTGATGACGCCCGTCCCGTCTGCGCCGAACGTCCAGCCCGCCGTGTCGGAGCGCGCAAGCAGGGGAGCTGAAGGTGCAGAGTCGAAGACGATCCCGAGCCCGTCAAAATTCGTCGACTGGCCAAAGAACGAGACGAGCGAGTCCTTGGCGGCGCTCGAGTCTTTGGAGCCGGCGGGGATGGGTGCTGGTGAGCCGTTCTGGCGGGGAAGGGAAGAGCCATGGCGCGTTAATGGCCCGCCTTGCACGCTATATTGGTGTACCGCCATCAGTGCTGATCAAGGCCGACGCTCACATTCGTGTACCAGAAGCCTAGCCCACGCCCTCCCTTGCTGCTGCTCCCTGCACGCGTCGGTGAGCCGTGGACACGCATGGCAATCTCGACGATCCATTCTTTCGATGTCATCCGCTGTGTGGTGAAGATGGCGCCATGGGACAGCGGTATCGGAGGTTGGAGGCGCAAGAAGTCAGGCGAGGTGGAGAGGCGGGCTCTATGAGGAGTGACAGTCAGTCGCGAGACACGTCGGGGTCCGGCGCCAAGGGGAGGATGGGACGCAGAGGCAGAAGTCAGCTCGAGAAGGACAAGCGGTTGGACACGGCAGCATGAAGAACTGCAGCGGCTCACGCCTGGCCTGATACCTCGAAGCCGGCAATCTTTGCCGTTTCGGGGATGGGCCCTCTGAACGAGTAGCCAGGCAGCGGCTTCAGCGAAGGGAGAATCAGGGGAGGGACATCCGCATCGTCGCCTGCGCCGCCAGCAGCATCCTGAGCCTGCGTGTGACAGGCAAGAGCGAGGCAGAGCGTCGCTAGCCAGCGCAGATACGCCGTTGGTGGGCCTCGCATTGTTCGTTGGAAGATGGCATCTGCGTCAAAGAGCAGGGAGGCGAGCGAGGAGCTTGGAGGAGGAGGAGGACGCGCCCGGCGGAGACAGGCACAAGGCACGCGCACGGCGAGCAGAGCCACCCGCCAGACCAGCAAGACAGGCAACTCTAAATTGTCGTCCGCTAATGCTCACAACAACATGATGACGCATGTAACGTAGGCAGAAGAGCAGTAGCCACATCGCGGAAATGACGCAGCTAGCCTCTCGGCCAGGCGTCAGAAGCCGTACTTCGCGCCTCCGCCCCGCTTGTTTGACTTGATCTGCGCTATCCGTTCTTCCAGTTCGGCTCTGTTGTCTCTTGCAGATGCTACAAGCGTGCTGAGCTGGTTCCTCGAGGTTGCAGCACGCGAGAATTTCTTCTGGTTGGCCTAAAGGGATCGAGCGGGGGCCATCAGTCGTCGATCCAGAGGGAGCCCACGGATCTGTGATGTATGTGCACCCACCTGTGCCTTTGCCTTGTCGGCCTCCATCTTGAGCCTGTCCTCTTCTGGAATTTTGCTCGGCCGTGTGTCTGCCTCACCTCCCTGTGCCCGAAGGAGAGCTGCCCGGACATCGGTACTGCTCTCGGCGATGGCGGCGGCGTCAAAGTCAGACGGCATCTGCCCGCCTCTCTTTGTGCTAGAAGCCGGTGCCGCGGCCTGCTGTTCCTCGAGCTCTTGCTGCGCCTGAGCTTGCGCCTCTGTGTGCGCTTGCATCCAGATCTCCCACTCGTCAGGGCGTTTCGCCGCCCAGGATCCATCTGGTCGCTGGTAGAAGCCGGGATATGGGTCTTTCGGAGTGGGCAGTGGCACGGTCGCATAGTAGTTGGAGGCGAGATCCGGGGCTGACGTTGTTGGTGCAGCGGAGAACTTGGGGGCCGATGACGCAACGGTGACGGATGGCTTCGCGATGGGAGTGGCAGAGACGGATGCAGCCTTGACGGCCGTCCCCTTCTTGTCTGACGAGGCACCAAAACCAAAGAAGTCGACAGCGGGCTCGGCTGGTTTCGCCGTTTTGGCTGTACGCGGCCAGAGTGGAGGGACAGTCAGCAGGGATCCAGGGTTCCGCGCGCTATACGCGAAGAGTGTGTTCCGACGAAGAGACTTACCCAATCCAAAGAAGTCCAGCTCGGGTTCAGCGTCTGCTTCTGCCTCTGTCACTGATGGCACTTCTGCTGGCTGCTCCGTTGCCGCCGCTGACGCCTTGCCCTTTCCTTTCCCTACAGTGTGCGGCACCATACTCGTCGATCTCTGCGTCGTAGCATCGATGGCGAGGTATCCTCCCCTAGGTGCAGGCAGCTTGAAGCCGCCCCCTCGTCCCGTAGCAATGGGCGGCTTTGTCGGTTCAGGCAGCAATGCGCTGAGACCGCTCTTGCCTTCCAGCCTCGGCCGCTTAGGCGCGCTCGCCTCTGCGGATGCAATATCTTCTTTGGTATCGTCCCCGAGAGCTTCGCCGCTTGTCCGTGTACCGTTGCTCGGCTTCGGGAGGTCCAGGACGAACTTCTTTGGCCCAGCGCCGGCCGTCTTTGCCTTTGTCTTTGGCGGTGGGGCCCTGCTGGATGATGAGCTAGAGGCAGCAGACAGTGCAAATGGCATGGACAATGGTGCGTCTGGCGCTGATGTTGTGATGGCGTCGCTCTCGCTGCCTGACGCTGAGCTCCCGACAGAGGGAGCTGGGAGACTCAGCGCGCCTTTGCCAGCGGGAGGAGCTGCTTCTGGCCCATTGTTACTGCTGCTGGCTGCTGTAGCTTTCGGGGGTGGCAGACTCAGTGGCATGCTGGCTCGCTGCCAATGTTGGATTCTATGTCGAGCAAGTGGAATGGAGGGAGTGCGGAAGGGAAAGCGACAGCGCGACAGCCACACCCACGGGCTTGGGCTCGACCGACGGGGACGGTCTCCTCCAGACGGACTGACAGCGATCCACGGCCATGGCGAGCAATGGAGGCAGCAGCAGACCAGCCAACGTGAGCCCGGCCACATATCAGTCACCGTCTGTGCACTCCTCTCGCTGATTTGATGCTGCTGTCTTTCTCAGCCTCTGCCGCGTCGCCTCCCTTCTTCGAGCTCGAGTGCTGGGACCGCTGTGCCTGGCCGACAGGGACGCGCCGCCGCTGCCGCCGCTGGAACAGCACCAGGTGCCATTCCCACGTCCACCCCAGCTCCCAGCCATGCAGCACGGTATGCTCATCTCCACCGGAACGGCCATTCGAGCCTCTCGTCTGCGCAGAGCAACTCGCTGTCCCTCTCTGGGGCGAGCGCGAGTCGCTCTCGCTCCCTCCTCGACCTGGAGCAGCACAACACGTCGACTGTTGCGCTGAGCCCGCGCACAGCGCCGCGGAGGAAACGCAAGCTGCACCTGTACGATGTCGCCGGAGGAGACGCGAATGAAAGCCACAGCCACCACCGGCGTGGAGCTCCTCGTGCGAGAGCGACACGCGCCCCGCAGGACTTGTCCACCCTCGGAGCTGCGAGAGATGACGACCTCAGCGGCCTGGCCTTGACCGCTGCGCAATCCATTACCACCCGCAATGGCTCGCGGAGGCTCGTATCAACGCCCGTCTCCAATGGCGATATCTCTGGTCTGCGGGGCGGCAGAACACGCGTGACGAGGGGTTCTTTGCTTTCCAACCAGACCAGCAGCTCTGCATCGACCTCGGGGATCCTCGGAAACGACAGTCTAGCGACTGGCTCGTCCTCCCCTCCGCCGGTGCCCGGCTCCGAAAGTCTGGCTGTCGAGGAGGAATACGAGAGTGATGAGGCAGATTACCTGTCGGACGCTTCATCATCTGCTAGCGATACTCCTTGGACCCTAGTCGACCGCATGCGAGTATGGCGGAACGATGCCCTCACCCAGCATCTCTACTCGACGGCCATCTTCTGGGGTTCCAAGGTATTCACAAAGACTCGCGACCCGAACGATGGCTTCTGGCTAGCACAATCGTACTTTGCGGCAAGCATGTTCAGCAGGGCGGAGCGTGTCTTGATGGGCGCCTGGACATCCCCCGCGGACGTGGCCAGCGAGCAGGATCAGGACGCAGAGCTGGCACGTAGACGCAGGGAGAAAGGCAAAGGGAGAGCAGGGGCCGACAGCATGAACGTCGATGCCGAGTCGGAGCAACGGGACGACCGGCAAGCGCTGAGAAGTTCGGCGACAGAACGCGGCGATGACGACAGAGCACTGCCCGCGGCTCCCGGCGATCTCGACACACCGACAATCGGAGCACCTTCAGCAGCTTCAACGATACAAGCTGCGACGAATGCCAGAGCGCGAATCATCCCAGGCACAGCAGCGGATCCTGTCAATCGGCCCGAATCTTCTGAGCCCGGCAAAGGGGCAGAACCCGTCGCGCTTGTCAGACTGGCCGACATCTCTGTTGCGTGCCGGTACCTGGCTGCACAGAGCTTAGTGAGACAGGAAAAGTGGTCGCAAGCCATGGATCTCCTAGGCGAAGTGAACCCCTTCAGGAAACTAGGCGCCAAGCCAGGGCAGCCGCAGGATACTCAGCAGTACAGCGGAGATGGCGGAGTCAAGTTCGAAGCCTCGATGTGCCACCTGCGCGGAGTCATTCAACTGCACCTCAATGCAGCGGACCGTGCCAAAGAGTGCTTCCTGGAAGCGCTGGCCATCGATGTCAAGTGCTACGAGAGTTTTGAGACGCTCGTCGCTGGCAATATGATGGACGTCAACGAGGGTGAGCCGGCAGCGACCATCCGACACAAGCAGTACGCGACTGAGGCTCTATCGCATCGTCAGAATGGGCCTTCATTCAGAGTCTGGCTTTCAAGGAGCAGACACCCGAGGACGCCGACTTTATCCGCATGATCTACACCATACGGCTTAAAAAGGTGTGCTTGATACTCTTGTCCTGCATGAACATGTGAGCTGACGCCAGTTGCGGCAGTACGCCCACCGCGAAGAAATGGAGCTGTGCGGCAAGGCCCTCACCCGTGAGCATGGCCTGGCAGACGATCCCGACGTGCTCTTTGGTCTGGCAGACGAGCTTTACGAGGCGATGCGCTACGCAGACTGCTTCCAGGTCACCTCAAAGTGCGTTGTGCGGTCGGCCTGAAGCGCTAAGCGGCTGCTGAGACCCGGCTCGTTTGCCCTACAGGATTCTAAAGATGCACGACTCGCACGCTGCCACATTACCACTTCACCTAGCGTGCATGCAGCATCTCCCCCATCTGCGCTCTGCGCTGTTCCTGCTCGCGCATGAGCTGGTCGACCGCGAGCCAGAGTCTGTCATCTCGTGGTACGCGGTCGGTCTGTGGTACTACAGCACGGGCAAATGGGAGGAGAGCAGGCGGTACTTTGGCAAGGGCCTTCTCATTGACAATCGCTTTGGGCCGGCGTGGATCACATTCGCGCATTCTTTCGCACTGGAAGGCGAGCATGATCAGGCCATCACGGCTTACTCGACCGCGCAGCGTCACTTCCAGGGGTGCGGACCAGTTGCTCTGCCATCGAGACCAGCACATTGGCTAAAGTCTCCCGTCTCGGCCTGCAGGACGCATCTTCCCATCATGTTCATCGGGATGCAGTATCTCCTCCTCTCGAACATCAAGGCAGCTTCGGAATACCTCGACGCCGCCTATGCAATGTGCCAGACTGACCCGCTCCTCCTGAATGAGCGCGGTGTCACGGCTTTCTACAACGAGGCGTACCAGGATGCCATCAATCTCTTTGCCCTGGCCTTGCAGCATGCCGAAAGCGTCCAGTCCAGCCCTGCTGCATGGGCGATCACGCACTTGAACATGGGCCAGGCGTACAGGAAGCTGGGGAACCAGGAGGCAGCCGTCGCCTGCTTCAAGCGGACGCTCGATCTCGAGCCGCGCAACTGGCAGGCACACGCTGCACTCGGTGTTAGCTATCTCTACGCGCAGAGAAGGGAGGAAGCCATCATGGCCTTGCACGATGTGAGGGCAACTGCTCAACACTATTCTCAACCATTGTGGAGCTGACGCCAAATTCTACTGTCATTTACTTAGGCCCTCTCGTTGCAGCCTGGCGAGCCTAGCACGACCGCGCTCCTCCGCCTCGCTCTACAGGATTCGCTCGATCATGAAATGAACCCGGACAATACCGGCTCATTGCGCTTCTCGCAGTTATCGGCTGTGGCTGCCGAAGAAATGGAAAGACAACTTGCGGAGGAGGAGGCTGCCCGAGGACACGGTCGGACCGCAGCGGATACGGGGGCGGAGCACGGAGGGGATGAGCTCGGGACAGGACACGATCACACTGGAGTCAGCGGGGCGACCGGCGGGGCTGCCAGCTCGTCGCCGTACGCGACTCGGCGCAGCAGCACGCGGACCCGAACCAGCAAGCGGGCCGGTCCGTCTGGCGGGCGCGTGAGCGGGGGTGGGAGTGGGAGCGGCCGACGCCGGAATGCCAATACCGCCGAGGTCGACATGCCGGTGGAGCGTCCCATTATCCACGACCTGGACGAAAGCGCGCTGGAAGCTGACAACTCTACGGCACCGTCACGAAGAGCTGCTGGTCGCGCAAGCCGGGAAGGTGCGTCAGACCGACGGCGGTCTAGCTATGCCGGCGGACATCGACAGCCTCGTCAGGAGGAGAATGACGATGACGACCAGGAGGATGACGATGACGATGATATCGATGATAATGAGGACTCGACGGAGGACATGGTGGATGCGAGCATGGGTAGCGATATGGTAGACTGAGTGAGGCCGCAACCACGCGCCGTCCATCTACCGCGATTCGTAGCCGAAGTGTCGCGTCGCATTCGCAACAGAGCATGGCTTTCCGGCTCTGGACTTACGCTAGCCCATACCCTGACGAACGCAGGTTTGCTGTCCCTCTACTTTGAAAGGTCATTGTGCCGTTGCTCCGCGAATGTGTCAGACCACCGAGGCTTTGGGCGTCCGAGCCGACCGCGCCGCGTCCTTTGGGCAAGAGCCGACTCTCACTTGGACAGGGTGGCGCAGATAAGACAGGCACGCAGGCAATAGAGAGAGGGAGTTGTGCAGCGTGTCGTGAGTGGGAGGAAGCCTGTCCCACTTACTCCCAGAAGGTCCGCAGCTGACTGTTGGGTTGTGGCTCAGGTGAGGGCGCTCTCCATCCATTCGACGTCGCTGGGCTGTGCTCGCGGTGCGCACTTGCTGGAGCGGGGGGACAGCAGCGGAGGAGGCAACAGGGTAGAAACGAGCTCCCATATCTGAGGCAGTGAGGCAGTGGAGGGACACGACCAACCTGCGCGCGTTCTCGGCCATGTTCAGCTCGCTGGGATCCCTGTTCGGCGGGGGCAGCAAGAGGGATGCGACCCGACGCCCTTCCCAGGTGCCCATGAACAGCGGGAACGAGGCAGGCACTGGTGGATATCCTGGTGTGACGGACAGTGCTGGATCCTCGCGCGTCTACGGCGCCAGCTATCCTCCTAGGGGCGATAGCGATGCCGGCGTCAACCAGGGCGGGGCAGGCCAGGCCCGCCAGCAGGCGCCAAGTGCCCAGCAGCAGCAGCAGCAGCAGCAGCAGCAGCAGCAGCAGATCCAGTTTATCGCTGCACCACGCGTCAAGCACACCCTTGCTCGCATCGAGACCGTCACTAAGCAGCTTAACCCGGAGCTGTACGACACGCTGTCGTACGGCGCGTCCAAAGCGCAGCTCGCTGAGCTCCAGTCCATCCTCCGCGAGTACCTCATCCCCAAGGACGTCGTCGAGAGCTACACCATCCACGACGGGCAGGATGCATTCTCCGTTCCTCGGAATGGCGACAACGAGCAGAACGAAGGCAACACGGGCTTCATCTACGGCCTGTGGTGGATGAGCATCGAGGAGGTCATGGAAGAGTACAGCTTCTGGAGACGCCTCGACATCTCGACACCCCCTTCGCCTGCCAACAACCGCAAGACGCTGGCCTCCGCGAAAGGGAAAGGCAAGCAGTACACCCACACCGCCAAAGCACCCTCGACCGATGCCTTCCTCTTTGGCTCCGAAATGGACCCGCGCACCGTCAGAGGACGAATGCGCTCATGTCCAGAAGGCTTTGTCAGGGAGGAGTACTCTCACCCTTCGTGGCTGCCTTTGCTCAAGGACGGCTACGGCAACTACATTGGCATCGACCTCGACCCGCCCACCGATGCGCTCCCGCCTCAGTCGGCAGCCTCCATCGCTCTGCAGCAGGAACAGCAGGGAGGCGGAGACCGCATCCTCCCGTCACGAGGGCAGGTGATAGCCTTTGGCCGAGAAATCGACACAAAGACTGTGCTATGGAATGGGTGGGCAGAGAGCAACGCTCACGACAATCTCGGTGGTGGCGGTTGGGCACGCTTTCTGGCGTCATACGCAGACGACCTCGCTTCCTCATCGAGCCGGGGCGCGAACGGCAGGAACCGCTCAAATTCAGATGCCTACACAGCCCGAAACACGTACGAAGAGGAAGACGACGACTATCGCTGGTCGCAGAGCGGCAGGCAGGAGATTGGACACGCAAACCGTGCGAGCCAGGGTCTGGAATGGGTAGACGCGAGTCCGCTCTACTCGGGTCTCGGCACGATAGAGGCGCTTGTTGAGCGATCAAAGCGAGCCTGGGCGCAGATTGGGCTATACAGTCCGGAAGCAGAGATGGGCGACGCCATGGCGAATGGGGAGGAGGACGCAGGAGACACGAGTGGCGTGTCTGGCTACTACCCAGAGCACCTGAAGGGCGGCATTGAGAGGCAGCACAAACCCGCACCATTGCATCTCGGCAATGACACGGTCGACTCGCCGACTACCTATGATGGTGCTGGTCAGGCAGGAAGTGCTGCATTGAGTGCGCTAGACTCGGCAAGAACGCGCACCTCGACGGGTGCATCCTCTGCCAACACCGTAGGTTCCGTTACAAGCGAAAATGCGCCCCTCGGGCTCGGGGACGGCTTTGTGACAATCCCGCCGGAAGAGATGAACGATGGCGGTCTCTCATCGAGGAGCGGGCTTCTCGCCGGCGGTGGCAGCGGGACCAAGTCGCCCATGTCGCCAGAGCCGAGCTTGATTCTATCGCCTCCCTCGCCGAAGGACAATTCGGAAACATTTCAGCCTTTCCCGCCTTCATCCCCACCGCCGCATGAAAGTATTCGACGGCCTGGATCACCCAGCACTCCGCTTGCCTCTTCGACAGGTCAGGGTGAAGCGAGTGACGGCGAGACGCCGCGTCGTCCATCGCGCTCCATCTCGCCTGTGCTCACGAGCTCCGGCCTGCCGCAGTCGAGCGGCAATGGCGGTCTGGCCTCCCCTCTGCGCATGTCACCCAACCAGCTAGCGCGCCGCGCTTCGAAAGAGCAGCAGCAGATCCTGCAGTCGAGGCAGCGTACGGCATCATCAGGCAGTCATTCTTCCGCACTCGGGCGCAGACGACCGCCGCCGCCTGTTGCGATGCCCCTTGGCTTGCCGACACTCGAATTTGGCAATGGTCTTTGGGAATCGGAGGAGGTCAATGCGGCTGCGGAGGCGGCATACAGTCCGAGCACATTCGACAAAGGTGATTTTGAGGTTGTGGTCATTGATCGGCGGTGAACACCGGCATGCAATCGCAGCGCCGCTTTTCCAGAAGTGAGTTCATGTCCATGTCTTGCGGCTGCTGCGCAGTCTTCGACTCGACGCTGACCGTATACGTGACAGTGCAGAAGAGCAGAGCTTGCAGAAGTCTTGTCGTCCTGGAGGTTCGGTCTCGAAGGTATAGCACCTATATCCGCGCCCCGCAATTTTACGAATCCGTCTTTGCGTGTCTTTGCTTGCCGTAGCGAACGCGCATAGCGGAAAGCAGTAGTATCTAATGCACGCGTGTCACTGTGTAAACGTCACCTCACGTCCTGTGTGCGTGCTTTGATGCAAGGCCTGTTCGGACAAGTGGACGGATAGCCTGGCAAGCGAGCGCTAGTGAGCGGGCGTCACTCGGAGCCCAATCGCTGCTTGCCCCCCTGATCCAGCACAACCTCCTCCCACCCATCATGACGATTGCGATGAGCGTCTCGCGCTGCACGTCGTCGGCTGCTGCTGCTGCTGCCCAGTTGCGCCGTGCAGGTCTGTCGCAGGCATCGACGTCCCGCTCCAGCTCGAGCTGCTCCTCACCCGTTTCACGTCGAGGGCCGAGTCCCGCTTATCGCGGTGGTGCGCGAGGAGGGCAGAGCAGGGGAATCGCATCCACCTCCGACGCAAAGCAGGCGACACCGGTGGACAGCAACTACAGATCAGGCGCATATCCTTCTTCAGCGTCGTCGTCGTCTGGCGCACCGGCGAGGAAGAGATGGACTCGGCAGGAGATCCAGGCAATCTACGACACTCCCCTGATGGACCTCATCTTCCAGTCGGCTACCGTGCACAGAGCGAACCACGACCCATCAAAGGTCCAGCTGTGCACTCTGCTCAACATCAAGTGAGTCGGGCCATGCCTGCTGTCTCCGTCCAGGCACGCGCGCGCAGCAAGCAGACCTCCAGTCCGCTGGGACAATCGCTCACCGCCAACTATGGACCATTGCAGGACCGGAGGATGCTCCGAAGACTGCTCATACTGCTCGCAGTCGAGCAAAAACCCCACGGGCCTCAAGGCCACAAAGCTCATGGACATTGAGCCCGTCCTCGTCGAGGCTCGCAAGGCCAAAGCAAACGGGAGCACGCGCTTCTGCATGGGTGCCGCCTGGCGCGACATGAACGGCCGCAAGACCAACTTCAAGCGCATCCTCGAGATGGTCAAGGAGATCAACGGAATGGGCATGGAGGTCTGCACCACGTTGGGCATGCTCGACGCCGACCAGGCAAAGCAGCTCAAGGATGCCGGCCTCACCGCCTACAATCACAACCTCGACACGAGCAGAGAGTTCTACCCGAAAGTCATCACCACCCGCAGCTACGACGAGCGGCTGAAGACCATCGACAACGTCAGGAATGCTGGCATCAGCGTGTGCAGCGGAGGCATCATCGGTCTCGGCGAGAGCGCAAAGGACAGGGTCGGCTTGATCTGGGAGATGAGCCAGTGAGTACAGTATCCCGCCTCTCTTCGTTACTTGCAGGGATCAGTGCTGATGACGTCGAACACCTCCGCCAGCCTGCCTGAGCCTCCCGAGTCGTTCCCGGTCAATGCGCTTGTGCCTATCGAAGGGACGCCGCTCTCTGGCAACCCTCTCACAACCATTCAGACGATGCTGCGTACGATCTGCACCGCAAGGATTGTCTTGCCGACGTCCATCATCAGGCTTGCAGCGGGCCGCATCAGCTACAGCGAGTCGGAGCAGGCCATGTGCTTCCTTGCGGGAGCCAATGCCATCTTCACCGGCGAGCGCATGCTTACAACCCCCACAAACGGATGGGACGAGGATGTCAGCCTCCTCGGTCGATGGGGTCTTACGGGCATGAAGCGCAGCTCGGAGCACTTCAGGCAAGAGCAGACGCAAGCCTCGCTTAGCAACGGCAACCCAGAGCAGGGGCTCGACCAGAAGGAGCAGGGCCAGGGACATGGCCGGTCGGACATCCCCGATCCCGAAGTTGAGGAGACGCCAAAGGAGATTGAGAGAAATCAGGACAAGCTAGAAGAGGAGATGCGGGAGGCCAACCGCGTTGCGGACCCTGTAGAAAAGAAGGAGTCGCAGCCTCAGGTGTGGAGCTGAGCCTTCGCGAGCTTGACACCAGATCGAGCGACAGCAAATTCTGTTCCATCCGAGCATTTTAGAGTTTTCGATGCAGCAAGCCAGGCAGGCTTGAATGACTTGCAATCCCTCACGCAATGGCGCCTGGGTCTCGGAGTAGCCTGCACACCTGGAGACTCTCCCTCTAAAGTGCCTGATAATAAGTCTACCACAACGGTCTGAACATCCGCTCCCTGTCTTGTCGCGACATGCTCAGTCCCCTGGCGAGACAAGCAGACTCGAGCCTTGACATATACCCATGCCTCTCCTCTGACGTTAACTGAACTCCTGCTGCAAACTGAACGAGCGGGCATGTCCTCAGCTCAGGCAGCCATGGAGGTAGTTGTTGCAGATGTGCGATGAGACACTCTGCGACCGTGTCGTCCTGAGCTTCTAGACAGAGGCTGATATGGCGCAGCCGTCGAGGTAAGTTGCGGAAGAGGTCTGGTACCACTGCATCGAGGTTTTCGGCTATGTCACTTGCCCCATCACCGGTCGCGTTACCGTGATCGCTGCTGTAGCCGCACTGCCTGATATTGAGAAGGGCGAGCTCGTCTAGCCCGCCAGTGCTGAAAAGCGCCACAAGCCCAGCGAGACTCAGACCGGAGACCCTGAGACTGTGCAGGCCTGGCAATCGAATGCCGTCCCAGAAGTCAGGAGACAAGCTATCGCGTTGAGGTCTGGGTCGGTATGCGTCAGGATCCATGACGTTGACCATGAGGGATTCGAGTCTCCCGGCACACGGCTCCAGGATAGCCCGTAGAGCAGAGTGTGGCAAGCCCTCCTCCACTTGCATGCAGATTTCCGAAAGCCGGTGACCCCAGGCTTTCCCGTACTCGCCAGGCGGAGGCGACCAATCCTCCCACTCCAAGCGTTCGGTATAGCTGGTGTCCCAGAGGACTGTCCGAGACATGACGAGCGTCTCAAGATTGGGCGCGAGCTCCACCACCTGACGAACCAGACGGGCGGACAGGCACCCTATGTCTAGGCAGCGGAGGTCGTTGAAGACCCCGATCACCGACCTGAGACTGGGCGATGTCAACGCAGATTGCGATAAAGCGTACCCGATCTGCGTGCTGTAAGGACACCTCAGAAGGTCGAGAGAAGCGTTCTCCAAGCAGCGAGCATTACGTGGTCCGACTCGGAGTCGCACAAGCTTCCCACCGGCGCCAGACGACACCAAAGGCAGGAGGCGCCAGTCTGACGCTTTCTGCTGAATGTCCAAATCCCTGATATAGGATGCATAATGGAGCCTCGATTCAAGCGTACGAAGCAGGAGATCCGCTTTGTCCGGGCTCGACGTCTCTGTGTCCGAAATAGAAGTGTCCGCTGATGTCGATGAGGAGTCCGGTTCCTCCTGGTCCGTAGCGGTTGTGCTATCATCCTCGGCCAGCAGGCTGGTCAGCAGCTCTGCCCGCTCCTCTGCCGTGAGTTCGCGGATGCCAGAGTGCGTTGTCGGATCGTTGGACGCGTCGCTGAGCACGACTGTACTGTAGAGCTGGGTGACGGCGACTTCGTGCCACAGCTTGTTGACGAGGCATACGGTGAGTAGATCGGAGACCTCTTGCTTTGTTCGCAGATGGATGAACACCATCTCCAAGATTTCGGGCGGTGTAGGGACGGTCATTATACTGCCTACTGATTGAGCACGACGTGTGGGAGTTGTGTGTGCGCGCAGGTGAGAGCGGACGTCCCAGAATGTTTGGAGATTGCAATTGACCTTCACCGTAGATACCGGGGGTGGAACCGCAATGAGTGGAACGCGCCAAATTGTGTATAGTCGTTCAGTCGGATGTAAAGAAGAGGCATGCAGCCAAGTCTATATCCCTTAGGTGATGGTTAGGCGATGGTCCCGTCATGTCGGTCAGGACAGTCAAGCTCAATGCTCTGCGAGATTGCATGACGGTCGGACCATTCAGACGATGAGGACTGGCTGACGCGCACGAGCGGGGATGTTTCACATTGCATAACATGGCAGCGAATGCCTTCAATGTACAAGCTCGCCGAGTGAGCCTTGGTGCTTCAGGCCTTGAATCGCATAACAACCCATCCCAGCAAGCGATACACGACGATGATCGAGATCATGATGCCCACCCACTGGCCCTGCTTGTCAAGTGCGTACCCATATCGCTGGAGGATCGTGGTTCCCAGAATGGTATTGTCGAGGCCTTGCGTCGGATAGCCACATGCGGTGCCGGTGCAGGTGTATGTGCGATCTCGGAATTCGTTGACCATCATGCCTTGGAAGACATAGGCTTGGTAGTCGATGTAATGGAACACGTATCGGTAGAATACGTTGAGCTGCGGCAGCGGGACAAGAAAACCACCGACTGCCATCCAGAGCCCATTTGCGAACGCCACGAGGGCAAGAGCGACCACGAAAACTGGGACCAAGGAGGAGAGCAAGACGACCAGCGATTCGGCGGCGAGGAGATCGAGGAACAGCCACATGATGAAGGTGAAGAAAGCCCTGGCTGTAGGCTGAAAAGCAATGAGCCAGTAGCTGGCGACCGAGAAGAGGATGGTGATAAGGACTAATCGGGATAAAGACAAGGTCAGCAGCACATCAGCGGGGAGGCAGCATCGACTGATATGCACAGAGGTACGGTATTCCAATGAGGAAATTGGCGAGCATAAATTGGGTCGGGCCGTAGAGGCCGTTGGCCCGGTCTTTCTGGAAAACCTGATAGTCCTCAAGGTAGGCCGGCACGTAGGACACTGCCATGAACGAAGTAAAAGCTCCGCCAAAGAACTGTGGAACCGTGATCGGACTTCAGTCACTTGCTATCAGCGCCCCATGTCCTGAACGAAGGGCCACTTACCAAAGCGTTGATGAAGGGCTGGATGGATTCGTCTGTCGCACTCAGACGAACCCAGACAGTACCCATCATAATCGCCAGTGCCTGCGTGACCGACATAGAAGCGACTGAGCCGAGCAACTTTCATGCAGCCGGCCGCCAGACTTACCAGATACATTGCGACTCGGACGCCATATGCAACGAAATCTCGGTGACTCTTGATCCAGGCTCGGTGAAGGAGCACCGGAAGCAGGAATGGCTGCTTTCCCCACCTCGTTGTCTCGCGGGTCCCACCTTCCTGGTCAGGAAGATTAGTCGGTCCCTGCGAAGCTTCCTTTGTGTGCGCCGTCCAGGCCAAGCGTATGGCCGTTACGCGATCGTGCTCGCCTGAGCCCTTGTTGGAAGGACTGAAATCGGCATTGACAAGGTCTAGAAGGTATTCTGCAGGATTGATTTGAGGCGGCGCCGGGAATCCTATGCCCTTGAAGTAATCGAGAGCTGCAGAGACAGGCCCTGCATAGCAGAGCCCTCCACTAGCCAGAAGAACCAGCTGATCGAACATATTGAAAGTAACGGTGGACGGCTGATGAATGCTGCAGATTACAATGATCTATACGATGAGAACAGCATGCACTGATCAGCTCAGGAGGTCAATCTGCCGAGTGGACGCAAGCATACCTGGAACTTCTGAGCAAACTCCCGAATGAATGAGACTACCTCCCGCGAAGCTGTTGAATCGAGACCACTGACTGGCTCATCGAGGAAGAGGAGTTTTGGGCCGGTGACGAGCTGGCTCGCCACGCTGATTCGCCTCTTCTGACCTCCACTGACGCCCTTGCGCAACGGAGTGCCGATGATGACATTCGCCTGATCCTGAAGACCGAAAGCTTTCATCAAATTGTCGACCAAACGCTTGCGCACCTGGCTGGATGAGATGCTGGAAGCCAACCCAGAACAGCTTAGCCCGTTTCCCTGTGCACGCCATGCTTGGCGAAATGAGAGGCGAACCGGGTGCTGGCCATTCGCGCAGCGAAGTCGACAGTCTCACGAGCTGTAAGACTGCCAATGAGTCGATCCTCTTGCTCGACGAAGGAGGACAGTGCATTGAATTCTGGCAAAGCTGGCACAGGCTTTTCGTCTATGAAAAGCTGACCTTGACTTTTGAGACCAGGTGTGGGACGGCGAGCGAGGACGTTGAGCAGAGTTGTCTTGCCGCTTCCCGATGGACCCATCAATGCCACCAGCGAGCCTGCCCGCGCTTCGCCGGATACTCTGTCCAGCAGTTTCTTGGATCCGTTCTTTCCACCCTTGACCGAGACCGTGAGGTCCTTCCATCGATAGGTACTAATGAGGTTATTGAAGAGGCCTTGCTCCCCATCGTCGAGCTGCGCCTCCGCTTCAGGTTGAGTCGTTCGCAGCGTGTGGGCAGGCATAGCGCGCGAAGGCATGGACAGTGAGAGGGGAGGACTCCGAAACTATGCAAGAATATCTGACCGGTTGGCTAGAGCAAGAGGCTCGGAAGGACGAGGCGAAATGTCCACCGGTACCGCTCAGAGAGTGAACGTGGACACGGCCACGCGGCTTGGCGGCAAGGCGGCCGAGGCCGCGCGGCGGCGAAAGTGCCCGGGCGACGAGCACTCGCACGTGGTAGCGGTAGCTCATATATACTACCTACCCGCGGAATCGGGTTTGCCTTGTGAAGGTGTTTACATCTTACCCTATGTGTTTCACACATCTCTGAAATAGAAGCACTCCCACGACTGCAAGGCGATCCGAAATTGACCAGACATCGATCATTACATATACAACATTGTGTGCTCGTGATCCGTCATTGTGAGACACGGTCAGCTGCGTGGCGCGTCATGTCCGAAGGCAAGCATCGGAAGCGTATGAAGCTGTCACTGTGCGGCCGGAAGAACGAGGTCGTCGATCTGACACTGTCGGACGAGGATGGTACTGGCAAAAGCGAAACCTCCAACGCGCTCGATCCGGACAAGTCGCCAGGGCACCCGGCGGGCGAGCCAGCGCTCATCGTCCTCCAGGACAGTGACGAAGACGCTCAAGACGTGGTCGAGTTCGTCTCGTACACAGTGCGGCCCAAGCCAAAGTCCATCAACGGAGTCCTGAGGGACAGCTCGGGCGCGGCCTCAGGCTCCGGATCTACGCCACCGAGACCGGCCGCAGCGCTTCCGCCTCTCCTCCTCAGTCGCCCAGAGCAGATTGCGCAGCACACGCCATGCTCGCTTCACTTCGGCATACTCCCCACAGCGCTGGCCGAGCGCCTGTATCGCGTCATGCTGGCCGAGTCGAAAGCGTGGGAGCGCAATCGATGGTACCTGGCCGACCGGCACGTCGAGTCACCGCATACGACCGCATTCTATTCGACAGATCCAGAAGCAGACAGTGCACACTGGTACATGGGGCGGAAAGATCACAAAGAGATTCCGAACGGCTTCTTGCCGGAGATGGAGGAGGCCAGGCAGATCATCGAGGCGTTCGTGAACGGACAGCTGGAGAATCGGCAGCGGCATGGTCTAGAGTACGACGGGCCGTGGAGGGCCAATGTGGCAGCTGCCAACTGCTACAAAGGGCGAGCCGAGGTTAGTCTGCCATAGAATGCGTAGCGGCCTGGGCTAATGCAGGTCGACTTGGCCGCTCACATTGCACGCCTATTTCACCTCAGACCGTGGGCTCTCATGCAGACCAGCTCACCTACTTAGGTCCCTACCCGACCATCGCATCGCTATCGCTTGGCGTGACCCGCAACTTCCGTCTGCGAGGCGTACCTTCGGTCCAGGCGAATGCCGTTGCGAGCGAGCTACGTATCCGGACCTACGACATTGTGCTCCCACACAACTCGCTCTGCATTATGGGCGCGGGGACGCAAGAGCGATTCAAGCACTCGATACCGCCTGCGCGAAGCATCGACATCTTCAAGCTGAAGAACGGAGAGACGGGCGAGACGGAGACGTTCGTCGAGCGGATCAACATGACTTTCCGCTTCTACAGACCGGATTTCAAGCCAGCATCAACACCAGTCTGCGCATGTGGCATCCCGTGCGTACTTCGGGCTGACGCAAAGGGCAAAGCGGCGGCGGCTGTCGCCACGTCCGGTCCCGCCTCCACCATCTCAGGGGGCGGCGCAGCGGGAACGACAGCATCGAGCGAGTCCCAGATGCGGTTCTTCTGGCAGTGTACCGCGGGAGCTCAGAGTAAGTGGCGGTCTTTCTGGCTATTACATCTCTGCCAGCGTGTTCGACTGAACGACCCTGCCGCGATTCGACTTCCAGACGAAGGGAAGAGCTGCAACAGTTTTAGGTTTCTCGACATGGAGAAGGAGGGTCGAGGGCCTTGTTTACGCGATGCGATGAAGTCTTGACGTGGTTGAGAGCCACGATGCGCCTTGCTATCCTGTTGTTGTCGCCAGCTTCACGCGCTGAGCAAGCAGTACATTTAGTTGCGCGCATTCCCTTCTAACAGAAGCCTCTGCGTATCGCTTTACACGACTGCTGACTGCTGTGTATGGAGACCTTGACATGCAAGCTCGGATGCCTTCGTTCCCCTTTGCTGGCGGGCCGCCGCGCTGCTGAGGGCGGTTGCCGCTTCGCCTCGTGCACACTCCTACGAGACAGGGATAGCAACAGGCAGGAGCAGGACAGAGGCCAGAGCCAGCGTCGCACACTCTCGCTTGTAGGAACATACGCGTCCTGCATCCACATCGCACATCAGCTCGAACCAGCCCCAGCCCAGCCCAGCCCAGCCCAGCCCAGCCGACGCTTCGCTTTTTGTTGGTGACACGGCGAGCGAACACGCTCTTTCGACTGAAAGGGGGGGCCGGGCCACCTTGGAGGCAGGAAAGCAGCAGGCCAGGCAGGGAGAGCGAGAGAGAGAGGGAGAGCGAGCTCAAGGGCAGAAGCAGGAGCAACGGATAGCACCAAGACCATCGATATCGTACTCGATATCCGCTTGACAGCGCCATCATGTCACCCGTGCGTCCACATAGGAGCTGCTGGCCTACCAGCCCCCGAGGCGTCACTCTCGACTGACACGCGCACGCCCTTCATTCACCGCGCATGCTCGTGCGCAAACCGCCTCCTGCTACGCCATGCACAGGCGCAATTCGTACGCAGGAGCAGCCTTTTCTGTTTGGCGTCGGAACTGCTGTCATTGGCGCGCGGCTGACGCGTGTTCTGCCACTTGCCCACTCTATAGGTCCGAGAGTACAAGCTGGTCGTCGTTGGCGGAGGAGGTGAGGAATAGGAGGTGCAAGAGCTCCAGCCGTCGGGGACCTACACGAGAACCCTGCGAGGACTGACAAGGACAGTGGACGTGCTCATGTGCTGATCACGCGGTTCATCCCTCGCAGGCGTCGGAAAGTCGGCATTGACCATCCAGTTCATCCAGTCGCACTTTGTCGACGAGTATGACCCGACGATTGAAGGTGAGCCTGTCTCTTGGCGAAGTGTCCTGCTTGGGAGGACGAGTGGACTGACGCCTGTGCCTCGCCTGTCCCGCCCGAGCAGATTCCTACCGCAAGCAGTGCGTCATCGACGACGAGGTCGCGCTCTTGGACGTTCTCGACACGGCTGGGCAGGAAGAGTACAGCGCAATGAGGGAACAGTACATGCGGACAGGCGAAGGGTTCCTTCTGGTGTACAGCATCACCAGCCGGAGCAGCTTTGAGGAGATGTGAGCAGCAACCTCGCTCAAGCAGCGTACGCTCGACGGCCCGGGCTGATAAGTTCTCTGGTCTCTTATCCGCAGCACCCAATTCCACCAGCAAATCCTGCGCGTCAAGGACCGGGACTTCTTCCCCGTCATCGTCGTGGCGAACAAGTCTGATCTGGACTACGAACGTCAGGTCGGGAACCACGGTAGGTGGCCGTGCTCAGATGCCTCAATCCATCGAGGCCTGGCTGACCAGTCTGGCTGCGTTGGGGCTGGCAGAGGGTCAGGAGCTTGCGCGCACATTCGAGTCGCAGTTCATCGAGACGTCGGCAAAGAACCGTGTGAACGTCGACGACGCTTTCCACCAGCTCGTCCGGGAGATTCGGAAGTACAACAGGGTAAGTGACCGTGCGCCATCTTTGTTGTCGGAGTGCGCCGATACTGACGCCTTACCCCCTACCCCTACCAGGAAAACACGCCTGGGAGACCGGGAGGCCCAGCGGCCGGTCAAGCCGGCGGTGTGCAGCAATTCCAGCAGGAGAAGGACTCGCACTCTGGCGGGTGCTGCTCGGGCTGCGTTGTGCTCTAAACTGTCGCACCTCGCTCCTTTCCCAACCTTATTGTTATGCCCCACCCGTAATCTTGGTCATGCCTGCTCCCGGCTGATAACGAAAGGTAGTTCATTCTGTCCTGTTCCATCACTTCTTTTGTCAGTCAGCTGGAAAAGCCGAGCGGCTGCTGCATGGACTAGCTGCCTTCCACTCGTACTGTTGTGATTACATACCAGATGCAACGCTGCATTCCCGATACCGGCCAAGCGCTTTTCTTGCAGCCCGTACCCTTCGGCCGAGAAAGTCGGATTGCGACAGGACAATACGGTTGCGGATAAGTTGCCAAGCATGAGACGCGCCGACAGGCACATACAACAGATGCGCCCTGCTGAAGATGCGGGCATGAGGGAGAAGGCTGGACAACAACGCCAGAAACTGACATGGGATCCAGGGAAACAGTGCGTGGTACATGTCCTGACGCGTATGACGTACGTCTGCAGGACATCGGGATCGAGAAGGCGGTGGATCGCAGGGGTTTGACTACCTGTGGTTGGTGGTGCCGTGTCCGGGTCCTGGAGACGAGAAGAGACAGGTTAGCGCACGTTCTGAAAAACCGAGAACACAGCGAAAAGTCCACGAAATTTTTCCGGCGAAGAGATGTTTGGGCATCTTCGTTGGTACCTTCCTGTCGGACTCTGATGCCTTTGCAAGCCTGTTGGGGCCTCTCTGCGCGAGCTGGGTGAGTTGGCGGGCTTTCTCGCGCTGGGCGCCATCGCGGAGACCAGATGTCGCACGGTTGCTCGACGGTACGTGCTTGCCCTTTGACGTGACTGCCTTGCCGAATGCGTTCTTCCTTCTCTTTGGGGCGCCACCATCCAGGTCCATCGATTCCTCACCAGCGGAATCGTCCGAATCGACATCCATCTCGCCCTCGGCGGCACCCAGCTTGCGCTTCGCACCTGCCGCCTTGCGCGTGTCGAGCTCGACTCCCCGGGCGAGTGCGAGGATCTTTGCGCGCTCCTCAAGCTTGCTGGGGTCGATGCCGGATTTCCGCAGGTCGGCCGTCATGTCGTCAAAGTAGCGGTCGTTGCGGACTGTGCGCGGCATAATGGGCTTGTTCTGCTTCTTGTCCTTCTGCGTGTTGCCCGTCTTGATCTGCGCCCTGCGCGCGCGGATGAGCTGCGCGGTCGAGCGGATCGCCTCCTCGTCCGACTCGGCAATCTCCTCGTCTTCGTACTCGTCGCTGTCGTAGAACCCATCTGCCGCAAGCTTCTCCTCCTCGGCCTCGAGCGCCTCGAGGCGGTCCAGGATGTCCGGGTCGATGAAGTCGGCAAAGTTCTTGCCTTCGCGAATCTCGGGCATGACATCGTATTTCCACTCGTCGTTCTTGAGCAAGTAGTGCTCTGAAGCGACGCGAATGACACAGACGTTCAACGTTGCCCGGAAACAGATGCGCAGACCGGACACTGGACTCACTCTTTGTGTCAGACGTGTAGACGCCCGCCCCGCCGCCCTCAGCCTCGAGATCCCGCTCGAGCTTCCTCTTTGGTGGCTCGTCAATGTCCAAGTCCTCCTCTTCCTCGTCATCGAGTGTCCTGTTCTTTTTTGCCAATGCCAGCTTCTCCTTCTTCTCCTGCATGCGCTGCTGCCTGAGCTTGACAGCTTCCGGAATGTAGGCCTCGCGAGTGACGGCGTCGCGCTGAGCGGGCACGGCGACCCTGATTCGGTTGGCCACGTTCTCGACTCGCTTCGTCTTCTCCTTGCTCTCGACTCGGCTGGCTAGCAAGGCGTCGCAAGCAGCGTTCCTGGCGTCCATGACCCCTTCCTCGGTGAGAGTCGAGATGAGGACGAATGTGGCGACATCGCTGACCTCTGCCTGGAAGGCCTCGTACATTTCCTTGCGCGCATCGTCGAGCTCCTCCGGGCGAGTCGTGTCAATCTTGTTGACGACGATGAAGACGGGCTTGTTGGCAAAGAGCGGCTTGATGGACTGGAAGAGCTTGATCTGTGCCTCGAGCGAGAAGCCGCACTGCTCGGAGAGGTCGAGGAAGTACATGATGCAGCTGCGCAGGTGGGCGAGCGCGGTGATGGACTGCATCTCGATCGTGTTCATCTCCTCGAGCGGGTGGTCGAGCACTCCCGGCGTGTCGACGACCTGCCAGCGGAGGTACTTGTAGTCCATGTGCCCGACAAACAGCGATTTGGTCGTGAAAGCATACGGCTGCACGTCGACGTCCGCGCGGGTGACCTTGTTGATGAAAGACGACTTGCCCACATTTGGGTAGCCGCAGAGCAGCAGGGTCCGCGTGGTCGGGTCGATGTTGGGCAGACGGCTCATGTGCTGGCGGACCTGCTCGAGGTAGGCGAGGGGATCCTTCTGGCGCTTCATGATGGTGGCCATTCGTCCGAGGGCGGCCCGTTTGAGCTGCTTGCATCGATAAAGCGAGTCTCCGAACTTGAGGAGACGGACATAGTCCTTGCCCACGTTGTCGATGAGGTGCTTGCAGGTGTTGATCTGTCCCAGGGCCAGCTTGTAGTGATTCTTGTCGTAGAGGACGTTCAGGAGGGAAGCGAGGAAGGGGTGGAGGTTCTGCGGGGTGCGGAAGAGAGTTCAGTGTCTGCTCGTAGTGCAATAACGTTGTCGGTCGGTCGACTCACGTCAAGGATGGGGAATTCCGTCAGGATCTGAGAGAGCCGCTCTGCGAACGCTTCCTGGGTGAACTTGACTTTGCGCATGTAGCTGCGAGGGAGAAAAAGCAGAGCATATCACAGCGTGAGCACTGCATAACTTCACGCCCTGCCTCATCTCGCCAGGAGACTGCCAACGCACAAGCTCCGGATTCGACTGATTTTGAAACCGCTGTGGATCTGAGTGGGCGTCTTCCGCTGCGTCTTGGACAGGACAATGTCTGCGGGGGCAGGGCGGAAGCATCACGTAAGGTAATCGCACTCAGTCTGGTGTGCTCGTCCTCCTCTCCCTGCATGCGCAGGGCAGGCTCCTCCTCCTGCGTGGGCCCTTTCCGCAGTTGCGACACGCGCATGCAGACGCCTGCCAGCATGCTGGGTGCTGCACACTCACCGAGGAAGTCAGACGCCGTGGGCACGGGCGCGATAGCTTTGAGGCCGCCTGGCCGGACGCTGGTGCTAGTTCCCGACATGATTACTTCGAATGCGCTGTCTCCTACATGTACAAGCTGGTCTGGCCATCACCTTCTCGTGACTCTGCAAATTCTCCTGCAGCCGTGCGTGCCCTCGCCACCAAAATAGGGGCTATGTACTGCTGCCGTGTCCCGCTGTCCCTGCACCATACCCGCCATCACCATCGTCGTCATCTTCCCATATACTCAAGCCGGCTTGTCGTGGTCGCCGCTGCACTTTAGAAACACACACGGCTCACCGTCCGTGTCTGCCGGACCATCGTAGCTTTCTCCGCCAGCAGCCCATCGCCCTCGCCAGGATGTCCGCCGGTCGCCTCGCCGATATCGCCCACAAGAGCTTCGTCACGCGTGGGTCGCACTCCTGCCTGTCGTGCAGTCGGAGCGCGCTTCTGAGCCTGTAGCAGATGCAGCAAGGAGCTGACTCGTATCCCTGCTCCCGTACGCGATGGTGGCAGTCTGCCTCGGAGTGACCGTCGCCGGCCTCATCGACGTCGGCTTCATGCACAAGACCATCATGACGAAAGGCAGCGAAGCAGCAGCACAGAAGGAGATGGTGCGTGACGCAATGCGGCACGGCGCTTGAGTTGCACACCATGCAGCACATGGTTCTGACTCTTTGGCTTCCTTGCTCTCCTGCTCTCCCGACATACAGGAGCAGCTCCGGACGCTGCGCGAGAGCAACCTAGAAGCGAGCACGCAGGAGCCATTCCCTCAAGGGACAGATCTGCACGCAGCCAACCAGAGGAGAATATAGGCAAGCTGTCGCAGCGTGCGCCATTCCTGTTCTTTGAGTTGTCGTTCGGCGGTCTAGCGCCCAGCTTCTCACGCATCAGTCCCTTCCGCTCGTTCTTGTAGCATACACATGCCTTCGCCTTCGCAACAACTTCACTCAAGTCAGTCTCGACGGCGCTGCTCCTGTCATGTGACGTTAGCGTTTCAGTCTCGACGGCGCTGCTCCTGTCATGCGACGTCAGCGTTTCAGGTTTCCGGCTGCCAGCAGACGGCCAATACTACGATGCGCTAAACCCGGCGACCACCTCGCTAGCTTCAGCCTCTCCTTCCCCTTCCAACTCCATTGCACTGCTATCATGCTGGCCGTTCGACTTCTGATCCGTCACCTTCTTAGCAGCCGACTTCTGTTTCTCTACCGTCTCTTCCTCTTCGTCCTCTTCGGTGTGCTTCCAGAATGTCCTGACCTCTCGCTTGAATAGCGCAACAATCAGGACGGAGAGTGTGCACGCGGGTGAGAGGTACAGGAGAGCTGGCTGTGCAGCTTGAAAGGTGTGCATCACAAAGACCGTGCTGTATAGCCGGAAAGGCGAAGGGGTTCAGCGCACTTCTTCGGGTCCAGACAACAGTATGGCACATACGTAGCCAATCCTGCCACGTAGCTGAGCATGACTGCGTGGAAGTACGGCTTCGGGTACCGCCCGCTTGGCCTGGGCAGCACGCTCCTCGCGTCTCCCGGATCATCGCTCTTCTTCTGCAGGCGGCTCAGGCCCTTCTGTACCGCAAGGTGGTAGTCGAAGCGGAGGGCAAGGCTGATGAAAATGCCCGGTATGACAATGTCGCCTAGGCCGAGCATCGTGAACCCTTGCGCGCTAGCATGCAAGAAAGCCGCGAGGCCGTCCTTGGGATAGACGAGCTTGATGGGCGCCTGGAAGTCGGTCGCCACGCTGACCATGACGCTTTTGCCGAAAGCCTTGCTGCTGTAAAAGACCCAGAAGATGTCGTACAGAAACAACCCCGCGAGGAGGATGGTCCCCGTACGGAAAGAGTCGATGCGCATGAGCGAGATGGCGTTGAAGGCGAACGACAGGCCGATGGCGTTGGACAACTGCCAATTTTGCGAGTAGAAGTGATACCCCGACGCAAGGAGCGAGAGGAGTGCTAGCAGTATTTCGGGCGAGATGAAGCTGAGCATGAAGTACTCCTCGGATTTCTTGGAAAGCGTAATCTTCCAGGCTGGAAAGCTCGAGTAGTACCGTCGAGGGCAGCAAACCTTGAGCATCCAGGTGGCGGTCTACATGGAGCATATGCCAGATGTACGTCAGCCTGGTCGCAGGTCGCGGATGCCAATGTGAGGCCAGTTATCCACTCACCCTTGTCAGGCCAGCTACGCCAAGAAGAGCAAAGTAGGAGGATAGGATCAAGTTGATCATCTCCTACAGAGCGCAGCGAGGCTAGTATTCAGCTGGATCCTGTCCGTAAGCCTGTACTTGCCCGAGCCCACCTTATTGAGGTACTTGAAGGCAAGGAAGAGTGTCACCAGGGTACAGCTCCCTAGAATGGGAAACAGCCAAGCCTCCTGGCTCGTCAGGCGGTCTACATCTGCAAAGTCGTCTTCATCTTCGTCTTCGTTGTCGGTTTGCGTGCCCTCTCTGGCTTTCTGCTCTTTCAGAAGCTTGCGGACACTTTTCGGGGTCTGTGCGGAGGCGTGTGCTTAGCAGTCTTGTGCGCCTAGCATACTTCCTGGCATTGCGATAGCCATATCCACACACTCACTTTGACGGATCTGTGGCATCGCAAGTATCGGCAGCCCGTTTACTCAGCTCTTTGGCGCATTGCGGTGTTTAGACAACCTGGACTGACGCGTGGGAACCAAAGTAGATGGGTAGGACTGCAGAGATCCCTACGGCAATGTAGGCCTAGATGTAAGGTTCGGGAATAGAGGAGAGAGGGAAAGGCGGGATGTGGGAGAAGGGTGTAGAGGGGCAGACATGTCAGTGTGAGCCGTCGTCAGACGCGTCAACGCCTCATGTGCAAAGTGACGCGGCAGACGATGAGCAGCGTTAGCGTTGCCTCACCTGAAGCAGACCGGAGGAGACCATGCTGTCTCGGAGTAGTTGTGCTTATTCGATATTGCTGAGTGGTAAGGATGCTGAGCTGTCTCTGCCCTGCGTGTACTTGTGCCTGGACTGACAGGCGGGCAGGGGCAAGACTCGGAGCTGCCCGACGATGGCATCTTATATCTCTCTTTTTCCTCCCTCAATCAGCAGCGAACATGTCCAAGTCAGCCAAGCAGACCAAGCAGGCGAGCCTCAGTGGATCTACGAACAGCCTCAAGAAGACCGCTTCGTCCGGGACCATCAGCAAAGGCCGGAAAATGCGTGACCGCGCAGAGGTCGAGAAGATGAATGGGATGGGCAGCCTGGGCGAGCTGCAGGGCCGTTTGAGCGGCAAGAAGGTCGTGCTTCCTGCGTCACAGACGAAGGTGCGCTGCGGACTCGTTACGTCGCTGCATGCTGCATGCTGCATGCTGCAGGCTGCATGCTGCATGCTGCTGCTGCTGCTGAGGCTGACGACCTTACGCGCCCGCTGCTCACAGACAAGCAAAGTTTCTGGCAGGCCGGTAACAACCGCCGAACTCACCAATGCGCTTGCGAAGACGCTATGATGCGACTAGCAGTCTCCGTGCTCGATTCTACCTGCGAGATATCTGCCGTCAGGGATCCCGTACCTGCGATCATCGACCGGTCGTCGATTGAGCCCTAGGATGCAGAGGTGAGCCCGGCTGTTGGCGCAGCTTGGCGGGCGCGAATGCGGTATACAGCACGGGGCTGATCCACCGTCTATCTACAGCCTGTGTCGCTTCCCGCCTCTGCGCCTCACTATCGCCAGGCCTCCGGCCCCACCTACTCGTATCGACAGACTCGCTATACAAGCGCCTTAACTATTCTCCGGCGTCCGGCGTCCAGCGAAGTGCACTTCTTCGGGCGAGGAGATTTCAATACGAGCCGCTAGGCCGTAGGCTGTCGACCACGTTGGCCACTTCGCATACACGGTTGCGGTCGCGAGAAGCCTTTTTTCCGGGGGGAGGAAGCATACCGCTATCGAATCCGGCTGGAGGGCGCGCGACCCACAAACAAGTCGAGAGCTTAGATACCACAGCCTCACCTCGCTCTCCCTTGAATGGCGAGGTCGATCAATGCGCCCTCCCAAGGGCGCGAATTGTGCGCTCATCGCCACCCGCCTAGTTCTCGTTCTACACCCCGCGTGGAGCGTGTATAGCGCTCCAAGGACCAAGAATATATGTACCGTAGACGATGGAGGGAGAGCTCTGTATATGTACCGTAGACGATGGAGGGAGAGCTCTGTACCTTGATCGTGACATCCTCGAGCTGCGCTCAGTATCTCCCGGCCCATGCCGTGGTGGCGTTTGCCCCCGGTCTGCGTCACCTGCTGTCACCTGATCTGGCCGACTGCCGTCTCCGGGCTATGTCGTCGTCCGCATCCTCTCTTCCTGGCTTCACTCCCATCTCGCATTCACCAAGGCGCATCACTACATACTCACACATACATACACGTAGAAGCATCATGTACATCCCTTTCCAGACCGTCTTTGCGTCGTCGCTCCTCTACATGGGGATGCTCAAGAACGGCAGCAAGGTCTCGTCCGGGACGATCGTGGACTACTGCGAGAAGAAATGCGTCAACGATGCTGGAGATCAGGCTTGCACTGTGCCCTTCCTGGTGAGTGCTCATCCGTACAGGACCGTCGCGATGCACGCCGTTGCTGCGCTGTGTTGCGTCGCTCGGACGGCTGCCTGACTGACGAACGTGTGTCTCCACAGGCCCACAAGAGCACCTGCTACAACATCGAGTGGTCCACCGAGGGCGCTCTGAGCCACACCACTGCTGGTAGGTCCCCAGTATACATCGTGTAGGAGGCTTCTGAGTGAAAGTCTGACGCTTTGATGCATCGTCATATCTTCCCAGAGTTCCGAGACGCCAAATCGAACGAGATCGTCTTCTACAAGGATGTCAATGGCGACTGGACGTGAGTATATCTTTATGCGTGTTCACCTTGTTGGGATGGATGGAGATCTCTTTGAACTGTGCTGACTACGGCTCGCTCCTCTAGCCCGGAGAAGACCGAGCTCGTCTTGCTCACCTTCACCCCCAAGACCCCTAACCTCTGCAACAGCAAGGTCGACTACACTGTCCGCACCTGCAAGTAGGCCCATCCTCTCGTATCGACGGCTAGGCCTCTTCCGCCCTCTTCTCGTCTTCCATTTCCATGTAGCCCTCACAACACATACATACTTTGACCGGCAGGCAAGCCACTAAACCCCACTGACACCTCTGCAAGATATCAGAGAATATTCAGGCGAATATGACACTCAATCTCTCACACGATGCGTGTCGCAAGCCTCTGCTGTCGTTTTTGGGCGGCCGGCCTGGCTTCTAGCGATACACTTCTTGCTCTCATCTGCTACATTTGGTTCTGACCTCCTACTTTTCACGACCATTCTTCAGAGACACGACGCTGTATGTTCTCTCAGTATCCCCCATAAGCCATGGATGAGGCTTTCTTGCTGCTCGGCTTGGACTGATGCCAGTAGCAGAAGCTGAGACCCCACCCGATGATGAGGCCGATGAGGATGCCGATTCTGTCGATCCCAAGATGCGCGTATGACGAAGGCGTCAGCAAACTCGGACATGCCTCGTCTGCAGCCAGGACCAGTCTCCACTTACATCATCCAGCCGTAGACGGGCACGCCAGAAGCCTTGTCGCTGAAACCGACTTTCTTGGCCTCTTTCTTTGCTCTCGCTACAAAATGGTGCCAGACACCATCGGACGTATCTGCTGGCGCATCGACTGCGGAGGAAATGTGTCAGTCAACCTGCCAGCGAGTACACAATCATCGAAGCACCTACTGGGTACGGCCGCAACGTAGTCAGGGCAGAAGAGGAAGACCGAGAAGAGAGAGAAGAGGAGTTTGTGCAGAGAAAGGTGGAAAGCTGCTGCACTGAGCAAGCTGCGAGGCTTGCCAGTAGGTGCGCGCCATGCGCTCGCTCGCTGGCTCTGTGGCGCTGCTGCTGAGTGCATGTCCTCTCGTGATGGTGAGAAGCTTGAGGCGTGGAGCGCGTAGGACCTGGTGCAAGAGCAACGAAGGACACTGAGGTCACTGATGCTAAGCAAGCAGAGGGAAGCCATGTAGTGGCCACCCCTACTTATCGACAGCGTTGGGGCATGCTCTGGACGCTCAGCTTGCATGTGACAGTCGTGGCGCTGCCGCATCTTGTCGGACGCTGCTTCTCGTCGTGTCCGCTCTTGTCAAACGCCGTCTACCTCTCGGCGCAACTCCGCTGCAGGACGCGCCAAGCAACATAGAGCTCGATGTCATCGACGGGGCAAATTGGCAGGGCGGTGCTCCTCGCCGGGTAGCATTGCACAAGCGCTGACGTCGATCTGCCGTCGCCGGGAAGCCGGTGCAGGCACGACTGCGTCACGCAGTACAGAACGCGCGACCAAGTGCAGTGATTTGGGACAGGCAGAGATGCGACATTGCTTGCGTTCCGGGCATGGTTAGACCGCGACTGTCCCGAAACAATCTCCTGGAGCGATCTATGATGCAGCCTTCTATTTGTCTCTGAGGGCCTGCTACCTTTGGTTTGGACTTGAATGTACTGTCCTTTTGAGTTGTTCATACTTCCCTTGCCCACGTCACATCTGGTCAACTTCTTTAGCTAGGATCGAGACATGCACCGGCTTCAGCGTTCACCCCCACGACAGAAGTACTTCCTTATGGGTCAGGCTCACTAGGCAGGAGGCGGCGCCGCCATGCCACCGCCCATGCTTGCGCTCTTCGTCTTGCCGACCTGCAAGCAGCGAAGCTAAGCCACGGCAATCGACACATCTGCAAAATGCGCACACTCACCTGGAAGGCTGTGTAGGAGAGCAGAAGCATGCCGAAAACAGCACCGAACGAGATGCCTATTACCAGCCTGGATCATCGCGGTAGGGTCACCTCAGATCGGTGATCACAAATGGAGCCACCGCAATTGGCGCTGCGCTCACCATAGCGGGCGCGTCTGCGTTTCTTGGATGTTTGAGTTCCAGAAGCAGCGCGACTCGTTGACGACCTTGACGCGCACTCGAGAATCGACCGCATCGGCTCGAGGAAAGAGATGCGCCATGCTCACGAGTGGCTCGCTTGTCATACGTTCCGTTTCATATGCTTCGGAGCTGCTGTCACCGTTGCCAGACTCGATGGTCGAATAGTGCAGGCTGGTACTCTTTTCAGGCAAGGCGTCCTCCAGAATAGCAAGGTGCTTTGACGGGTCAAAGGCGTTCTTGGCATCGAACGCCATTGGGGCATTGGTGAGCGAAGTGGTAATGTAGACGTTGATGAGGACGGCTGTAGTGACAGATGCAAGGGTGTCAGCAGGTATCTGGCGAGCTATCACCAAGGAGTCCAGTATCGCTCACAGGATAGGAGGGGGACCAGCAGAGCTGCCGAACTCATGTAGAATGCGAGCTTCGGCGTCATTGTGCCGTGGTATTGCGTTTGCGTCATTATGGATCGAGGCGAGAACAGAGGACGGCTGGTAGCGAAGCTAACGAGGGCGACGAGGAGGGGTGCAAGATGAGGAGTTTGGGGATCCGAGAGGAGTGGTCGAGGTGAGGTGGTGGGGTGGCAGAGAGAGCAGCGTCTGTGCCATCGCCGGTGCGGTTCTGCAGCACTTCGACTACCCAGCACCCCCTCTCGCCGAACTACTATCCGGTCCGATGTTGTTACGGCGGTGCGCCAAGCGGAGTCACGCATCAGCTGTCCCGGTCGACAGATGGTGTGGGAGGCTCCGCTGACCGGTCAGCCGTGAAAGGGTATTGGAGCGCAGTGGCGGGCTACATATCGGATGGTGCCGCCGGGAAAGCATACTGTCAACGTGCCATTCGGCCTAGCGAGGGGGAGACGTGCGACGTCGCTGCGAGTTGGTTAGTTACGGGTGACCGAAGCAGAACCAGGCTGCGCTGCCAGTATCCCTCCCCTTGTCGCGCATGGCCGGTTGCTATGCGAGATGTGGCAGAGAGCTCGAACTGATGCATCAGCGATAGCATTGCTGCTACTTCTAGTCTGGAGAGCTCGGGATACGCTACATGTTGAGACCGTTCGAGAAATGCAACCCCACTTTTAGGTCCAGCGCGGAAGCAGTTGCGCACCTCAGTATGCCGGTTGCTGCATCATGCCCATGCCGCCACCTCCTCGTGCGGACTTGCCCGTTTGAAATGCAGCAAAGGCGCAGATCTACAGGGTTCGGTTTCAGCCGGCGTGGACTTCTGGAGGAGCTCAACGATTCAGAGCACTCACGATGATGCCTGCTATGGAACCTAACGAGATACCGATGACAAGACTGCACAGTTGGGTATGACTGGAATCAGCGCGCGCGGTGTTCCAGAATGCTGGACAATGTGCACTCACGTCAAAGGCTTGGTATTCGTTTCGCCAATCTCGCTCTGCCAGAAGCACTGCTTGACATCGACTGTCTTGACACGCTTATCTGTCGAGTCCGAGTCTGCCTCGGTGCTGTCTGCGCTGTCTTCGCCTGCTCGCTTGGCCAGCCCATACAAGCCCATCCGATCCGGCGGATAGATATCGCTAGCTGAATGTGCGAGATTTGTGGTAGCGGTCGACTGCACTGTACAGACGACTGTGATACCCGGTGTGTGAGAGTGTCTCAGCTGATGGCCTGTACGAGCTGTGCTTGGTGGCGTCAGTGTACTTCACTTACCAAAAAGCAGAGGCACCACGAGGGCTACGAGCGTGAAGAAGATCGAGACGCGGACAGTGATGCGCCGCCGGTCCAGGCAGCGGGAGAGCATGGCCGTGGTGGTGATCGTTTCCAGGTGGGCGAATAGTCAGGGACCCAAGCAACGTCTAGCTGCGAGCATCTTGCTTGATGGGTATGCCGTCTAAGCGAGACTGTCAGCAGGCCTGCGCTAGACCCAGACTGCCCTTGGCTATGCACAGCCCGTCAGTAAGGCAGAAAGGGACATGATGGAGGCTGCTGAGCCCAAAGGGCTGGGCCAGGTTGCGGGGCTGATCCGGGCTGATCCGGGCTGGACTGCTCGAGCCTGAGTACGGGCGTCAGCAGCTGCGTCGTTGACGTTGACGGTGCAGCGTGCCCGGGGTGTAGGCTGTCCAGTAGCCGGCTGTGCCGATGCGGTTCAGGGAGGAAGGAGGAGCTTCAGTGAATCAGTCAGTCAGTCAGGCAGCTGCTTCAAGTTTCTGACGGAGAGCCGGCGGCAGCAGTAGCGTTAGTTGGCGAGCCCCGTCAGAATGTTAGTTGCGCGCGATAATGCGTCTGCGCGTCTTCAAGCATCTCTGACAATATGGTCCAATGCCAGAGAGTGTCATTGCGCGCCTTTCTGACCCTGAGCGTGGTCCCTTCCCGTCGCTCTGCTGCGAGCAACCCCGTCCCTTTGAAATTTAGGCCTACTGAGCTCCTTCACGCTCTTCTTCAGCACCATCGCACACCTCCTTGCACCAGCCAGCAGAGTGAACGCCATGGCGAAGAAAGCAGCAGCAGCAGCAGCAGCAGCAGCATCGCCTGCTAACGGCACGGCACCACCAAAGACGAAGAAGGCAAAGGCGAGCGTGCAGGACCCGAGCAACCCGCCAAAGGACGAGGTGGCGCTCAAGGAGGACGCGCAGGCGGCAGGGGAGAGCAACACCAGCACACCCGTCAATGGCGGCAGCAGCAGCGGGAAGAAAGGCAAGAAGGCAGCAGCAGCGGACGGTGTGAAGGCTGTGGATGGTGTGACCAACAGCGGCAGGAAGGTCAGGATCCACGAGGACTCGCCCTCGGTGCCGGATGGAGCGAGCAAGGGTGCCAAAACACGGCGAGCTGCAGACGGCGAAGAAGAGACTGCATCTGCCTCGCCCGTCACTGCCGCTGCAGCAGCAAAGAAGGGAGGCAAGAAGGGCAAGAAGACGAATGGTGCCGCCGCCGCCGACGCCAGCATGGAGGCTGCTGGTCCAGCCGAGGCTTCCACATCGGCCGCGGTTGACCCGAAATTCTCGCCCAAGCACAAGGACACCACCCGCGAGCTTCCCAAGTCTGTGCTCAAGAAGCAGAAAAAGAGGAAGGCAGACACGTCTGCTGACGATGCAGAGGGAGACGCCAGTGCTGCCGCAGCAGACGAGAGCGCCGCAGCGGAAATCTCGGCTGCCTTGGACGCCGCCGACATCTCTGGCGTAGAGGGCGAGGTGGACGATGATGGAGAGCTCGACTTCCTTGCCGGCTTTGCAAGTGGGTCAGACGATGACGACGAGATGGACGGTCCGGATAGCTCGGACGAGGAAGGCGAGGGAGCGGCGTCACAGAAGGAGCGCGTGTCCGTCACCGAGCTGCCACAAGCGAGCAAGACGGTGGCAGTCACAAAGGCTGGCAGCAAGAAGGGAGGCAAGGGCAAGAAGGACGAGGTGGGCTCTTTGCACATCCATTGCCTGTCGTGCTGTTTTGTCCAGCTGACCAAAGTACCACACCTCCCTTGGCTTCAGCCCGGAGTCATCTACCTCGGAAGAATCCCCCATGGCTTCTTCGAGGAGGAGATGAAGTCGTACTTCTCGCAGTTCGGCGACGTCAATCGCCTCCGTCTCTCGCGCAACCGCGCTACGGGCGCTTCCAAGCACTACGCTTTCATCGAGTTTGCCCACGCCAGCGTGGCAGAGATTGTTGCAGAGACAATGAACAACTACCTCCTGCATGGGCACATTCTCCAGTGCAAGATTGTCCCTGCCGAACAGGTCCACCCCAAGATGTGGATAGGGGCCAACAGGAAGTTCCGACCCATCCCGAAAGGCCGTATCGAGCGTCTCAAGCACAATGCTGTGGGTGCCATCAGAACGCGTTGTCTCGTATCGGCTGTAGACCCCAATGCTGATGCCCTGTCTCCTCTGCTCGCAGCCCAAGACGGACGAGCAAAAGGCGCAGATAACCACACGGCTTGTCAAGCGCGAGCAGATGAAGCGTGACCGCCTGCGCGAGCTCGGAATCGAGTATGACTTTGACGGGTACGCAAAGACGCTGCCTGCCAAGCAGCTCAAGGACCAGAAGGAGGAGAAGAAGGCGCTCGATGCCGCAAAGAAGCTGGAGGACCAGGTCAAGAAGGACGCGACGGCTGCTCCGGCAAAGGCAAAGGATGCAAAGAAGAAGGGCAAGGGCGCCAAAGGTGCTGCTGCGGCGCCGTCCGATGCTACCCCTGCTGCATCCGCCGAGGCCAAGGAGCCGACACGTACGAGCAAAAGGGCAAGGAAGGTGCGGTTGCCCGGCATTTGCTCCTCACCGCCAGGAGAGTCCCATGCTGATCGTCTGCGCAATCTCCTACAGTCCATCTGAGGCCGATCGGCACGATAGGGCACGTCTAATCGCCCTCTCTTCACTTCAGAACCCTGTCTGCACCCATGTGCTCCTGCCACTGCTGTCACTTTCACGCCCATCTCTGTTGTTGAGCACGCCGCCTGTACTTTTGATGTCTCGCACGTCTTACCATGGGGATCTTTCAGTCAGTTTGCCAGCGCAAAGACACTCCGCCTGACGCCTGAGAACGCGTATGCGTGCACACAACATTGCACTGCTAGTCTGCTGAGCACTTTCCGTGGCTAAGGCTACGATACATTCTGCGTGCTGACCCTTGAATGCAGCTGCTCGGACCCCTTCGCACTAACCCCTAACGAGAATCTAGTCCTGAACGAGAAGCTAATGGCACTGGATGGTACACAACAGAGGGCACGAGCCTGGAGAGTACTCATCCAGCTTTGCGTGGCATTGAACCCGGTAGAGAGAGAAGGTTGCGAACGTGACGAGGAAGGGAAGGGAGGGGAACTGCGGAAAACCATCGGACATAGTTACTGATTGGCGTGACGAGAGATGCACCGAACGAGGCCCATTCAGAGGTTGTTTTGCTGCATTTCCTGGCTGCGTTTCTGGCGGACGAGTTTGCGTGTAGTGAACGATGAGGAGCTTGTAATTTGCAGGCCGATGCGCTATACTGATTATCTTCCCTGAAGCGAGGGTGTATGTCGTGCTTTTCGTGAAGTCAGGGCTGGGCGGCCCTAGCACCCGAGGTACTTGTTGTTAAGGTTGGCAATCTCGGTTGCCAGTACGGGCCACGAGATACGCCCCGCGCGCTCTCGAATGACCACACCCTCGTCGTCGACGCCCGACTCGCGGATCTCCTCCTCCCACATGTGCAACGTCCACATGAAGAGGATCGTCGGCTGGATGAGGATGTTGAGTCTGCGCGCGCGTACCATGAGGTACGCGTCGACGAGGGAGAGGTCGAGGTGCTTCATGACGTAGGCAATGACGAGTGTCGCCGAGCGCGAGACGCCAACGCGGCAGTGAACCAGCACTTTGCCGCCCGCCTTGTGCGCTGCATGGATGAACTCCATGGCAGTAACAAGGTGCGGAAGGATGACATCGCACCCGTCGTCCTGAATGTCCTGAATGTCGCAGACCGTCATGTTGCCAAGCGACTGTTCGACCCAGAGTGAGTTGGTCGGAGTTCGGGCTTTGGCTGCGCTTGACGTCGAACCCGGAGCAGGAGCCTGCTTGGCGGGCGGCACAAGCGCCGACTCGCCGATAGAGAGAACGTGCGTGATGCCTAGCTGCTTGAGCATGAGCGGATTTGTCGCATGGTTAAGGTTGCCGAGATAGAGGAAGTCGAGAATGCGCGACGGGAAATGGCCGTCGTATTTCTCGCTGTAGAACCACGGGTGAGTCGAGGCGTTGCTGAGTCCTTGCGGTACTGCAGAGGGCGAAGCAGATCGGCTCGTTGCACTCGAAGTCGACGAAGCAGGCGAAGGTCCCCTAATGGTAGAGGACGAGGCCACCGAGTTGGCGCTGCCTTGTCGGCCAAAAAGAGAGGGTCGGCTCGGGAGGTAACTCCTCGCAGTCGCGCTGAGGGAGAGCGCGCCCATTGGCGATGGAGCCTGCTGCTGCTGCTGCTGTTGCTGCTGCTTGGCTTGCACGGCCAGTCTCTCTTTCTCCTTCTCCTTGATCTGCTGCCGCTCCTGCTCCAGGACGGCCTGAATCTGCTCTCTGGACAGGTCATCGTTGAAGCGGACCCGGTTCTGGCATCGCGCAACATAGTTGATCTTCTGCTCGAGAGCGCCGAGGACGGCCACGTCGGCCGGGTAGACAAAGAACGAGCGCTTCTTCTCGTTCTGGAGAAAGAGGTAGGCGTCCGGCAGTGAGCAGACGCGGTCGTACATTATGTAGGCTAGGGCGAGGAGGGATGAGTCGGTGTATCCGTCGGCGCAGTGGATGAGGACGCGGCGAGGCGATGTGCCTAGTGTGGTTGCGAGGTTGTTGACCTGGCCTCGAGCGCCGCGCTGCTCCATGGACGTTCGGAGGTGAGGGCGGGCCTGGGCTCTGAGCCAGACAACCAGCTCGAGAATGGAATCGACGACTGCAGTCTGTTGGAGGACGCTCGTGGCATTATGCGCGGACGAGATGGCCTGTAGGCGGACGATCTCGGCCGGCGAGGCCTGCAGGACTGGGCGGGAGGTCGGTACGGCAGGTGTAGATGTGCGTGCCATGGGAAGAGCAGAAGGGGACACGCCGAGGATGGACGCGACCTTTGCGTCTCGCGCGTGGCGCAGAGACTTGCTCTGCTTCTTGTACTGGAGCTTGACCGGCGTGGCATCGAGGCTGCCCTGTTGCGCCAGTGACAAGGACAGGGCGGCATCCTCGGCACTACCAGTACCAGCAAAGCTGGCGGCATTTTCCTTGTCTGAGCTCGAATCGTCCTCGCCAAAGTCATCAAAATCGCTGTCGTCTTCCGAAGAGCTGCCCGACGAGGACGAGAACCAAAAGGTACTGCGCTTGGCAACGGCAGCCTTGTTCTTGCGCTCTACCTCTGCATAGTGCGCTTCGAGGAGGCGCTGGTCCTGGAGGTCGTCCATGTACCGCTCCTTGCTCCTGAGCTCGCGCTGAGTGGACATTGTAGCCTGATCTCCGGCCTCAACGCAGATAGCGAATGCGAGCGGATTCGACGCGAAGGTGGAGGTCGCAGAATCGGCAGATGTGCGTCTTCCATGGGCTTCGTACTCTCCCTCGAGGTCGAGCGGAGGTGCATCAAAGCTGTTTCCGAGCTGTAATTCGGATACGGCACAACAGGTGAGCTCTGCGCCTGCATCAACGACTGGTGAACACTGCTCACCCAGACGTTGTCCGCAATCTCGGTCGCCTGCGTGAAATCCCTCATCTCCTCGTGCTCCTTCTCCACGAAGTTGACCTGATTCCGAGCGAAGTGGCTCGAGTCGATGGCGACCAGATAGGGGTATCGCTGCTCAAAGACGTAGAAGGGGTCTGGCGTGTACGGATCGCTCGTCAGCCGGTGGCGCCAAAAGCGTAGACGGGCGTTGGCAGTCGAGCTCACCCGTAACGACGTAGACTTCGTAGCTGAGGCACTGATCATCTCCCCGCTCGAGCCTGTCCTTCTCGCAGTCAATCATAGCGAGACGCGCCCGCTTGGCCAAACCGACAGCCTCCGCCGTGTAACCGCCGTTCTCCGAATAGATGACGATGTCCGAAATGCTCGTGTACTTCGCTGACTGCATCCTGAAGTGTCGGAAGGAGATGCCAGCGGGAAGCAGGGGAGGGTAGAAGGAGTTTGGCGCGGTTGGGTGAAAGACCTCTTCCGGGAACCAGACATTCGTGAGAAGGCAGCTGCACTCTTCGGGGCCTTGCTCATGACCATGCTTGCTCGGTGGGGAAGAGCCGAGCGACGAGGGCGTGGTTGAAAGAGATCCGCTCGAGCCGAATATGGAGGAAGCTCGCGAGTCAGGGTCGGCTCCAGGCGACTCGGAGCCGGACGATGACGAGAAGGATGAGCATGAGGCCGATTGGGTGGTGGCGTACGATGAGCTGGAGACGAACGAGTCGGTCGAACAGGACGACGCAAGGCTCGCCGAGGTCGGATTGCGCGAGTGTGGCGGCTGGACTTGGCTGTCGTTGCTGTCACGCTGTCGCGCTTCGGACCTGGCGAACAGTGTAGTGAGGCCTCGAAACCTGCAAGGACGAGCGAGTCGTTGCGTGCAGTTTGTGCAGTTGGGCCGGTCGTGATTAGGTAAGATGGACGGGAAGACGCGTTTTCCGAGATTAGGTCATCACGGGAGACGCGGGCCAGGCACGGGGAGGGAGGGAGACCGTGAAAGTGATCGGCACGCCAGGACAGCGACAGAGGAGCGAAGGAACGACAGCAGACACAGCAGGAGTGAGTCAGTGTCTGTATAGCGTTCAGTGCCTGCAGCTGCCCCCGCCTTCACTCACCTTGGGACGCGCTGTCTGTTGCCGTTGGTGTAGCCAAAATTGGCGGCCTGCTGCGTGTTCGGGAAGTCCGAGCCGTGCATCCATGGGAAGAGCACGCTCTCGTTGACCTTGAGGTCTGCATGTGCGTGGTTCATCTCTGCAAACTGGTCGGCGGTGATGGTGCGGAAGGGGACGTCGGGTGTCGAGCTGGGGTGGAGCGGGAACTGCGAGGGGTCGGTCGAGAGGCCATACGCGGGGAGGGTGCACTCGGGTTTCGCTTGGCGGAGGCGGCTGTACGTCGAGCTGCGCTGGCGAGCATGTGAGCTCCTTGCTGCTGGAGGTGCTGTCGAGGTGGAGGTGGTGGTGGTGGTGGCTGTCCGTCGAGGTGTGGATGGTGAATGTGGTGCAGCGTGCCCGCGTGCAGAGGACGACAACGACGGTGCAGCGGCAGCTGGCGAGGACGAGCCTCTGTAGACCTGAGGGTGGTACGTGGTGGCCATGGTGGTACTGAAGTCGGCTGTGATGGTGCTCTGTGTGCTGCTGCTGCGAGACCACCAGGGTTTCGTAGATTCGGGCTGGAGAGAGCTGTGGGAGGGCGACAGCGCCTTGAATTTTGTGGTGGTCGGAGCGGGCGACGGGCGGCGGCGGCGGTAGCGAGATGTTGCGTGGTGTGGAGAGACTGGAGAGGCTGGCGGAGGGTCGCTTTGACCTGCTGGGTGCGTCGTCAGGTGCGCGAGATGAGGGTTTGCGGTTGCAGCGGCGGGCGCAGCGCAGCGGAGCGGGCGTTTCGGGAGCTCGACGCGCACAGGACGGGGCTTCAAGGTGACGCGTGACGACTGTGTCTCGTGTCTTCGTGTCGACAAACAGATGAGGAAAAGAGAAGGGAGAAAGGGGAGGGAAAGCAACACAGACAATGGACCACAGCACAGCTCTGCGAGAGAACGGGCTGACACGACTGCATTCCCGTCGTCGTCGCTGCTCCCCTTGCTGGCCCCTTTCGTCGACACGGGGCCGAGACCTGCGGGAGGCCCGTGCCCCTGGCCTCCCCGATCACGGCGCGTGCCCGGTCAGTGCCAACACGCGACGGTCACCTCAGGTGGAGACAGGCGCACGAAGCGAAAAAGCAAGAGCTTCTTGCAATACAAGACATTGTGACGCCAGGATCTACGAAACACAACAGTCCTTCCCTCCACCTGCGTCCTGGTTGCCTTTCTTGCCAGCAGCACCCTTGGCCTCCATGGCCTGCATGGTGGCATACCGAACCTTCTCGTCTTCTGACAGCAGGCTGCGAAAAGCGGTTGATAGTAAGCTCGCTGGGATCCACCACCACCCAGGGTCGTCCGTAAAGCGCACGCACCCCTTCTTGGCCCGGTTCTTCAGGGCAAGAGCAGCCGACTCTCGCTCTTTCGCAGCACGCTTGGCCACGCTGCGTTCTTCCGACGTCTTGATGCCCATACTTGGTAGACTGGCAGCGATAGAAGCAGAGCCTACTGGCTTCCTGAGCTGCACAGACCCTTGCGAGGAGGTGGACTTTGAAGGTCCTGCCCCAGAGCTTGACGTTCCCATCGAAGCAGAAGACGGCATGAGCGGGGACGCCTTTTTGGCCGATGACGATGAAGCGAGGGACGATAGAGTATTGGTCGACAGTCCCTGTGCCATCCTTGAGCTGGACGGCACGCGCGGACTCGTCTTTGGCGACGGCGTTGCTGGTGGTGCCTGACAGCGGTGCTGCTTTGGCTCGCGGTGGGTCGGACAGAACGCCTTGCCGCACCTCTCGCACGACAGGTCGATCCACATCTGGCTATTGCACCGGGCGTACGTGCACGCCGTCTTGCCCTTTGCCTTTGCCCTGTTGCCTGCGTCATCCGAAACCAGGCCGTTGCCGTCTGTCCGAAGCGCTCTGCACCTCCCGGACTCGATGTGACGCTCCATGGCCAGGTTGGGATCTATCTCTGTCATTATGCGTGGGTCCAAATGCTGTCGCTCGCGCAGCAGCTCGGCAATGGGGAGCGGCTCGCTACAGAGCGGACACAGCGTCACACGCCGGTCGGCCAGGGCCTCGTCGTACGCCTGGCATGCGTGTGCGAAAGGCAGGCGGTGGAAGGAGCAGTACTGCAGTGAGCAGTGTGGACACTGAAAAGGGAGGAAGTCGGCCTGATTGCATGTGGGTGCCTTGCAGTGCGCCCCGAACGCCTCGAGCTGCTGGAAGCCTGCTGAGCTGGCCATGTCTCGTGTGCTTGGCGGCGGCAGGAGGCGTAAAGTGGTGGACAACGGTGGACTGTTGGAAGGGCAAAGGCAAGAGTGAATAGCTAGCAAGGGTTAGAGATGGTGACGTGGGCAATGAGCGTGGTGAGTATGCGGAGGAGCGTCGTAAGCGTGCTGGATACGCGGGAGGGATACACTGCTGAGAGGCGTCTGGACCTTTCAAGACGGCATGATTCGGACAGCAGGACAGCAGCGAGGGCGTCAAGCTGGCAAGCAGCAGCAGAGCGGATGTTGTTCTGTAGAGCACCCTGGCTGTGCCTCCCTGTCCTAATCTCGGAGACGTGCAGAGGAAGAGCTTGAGCGAGGGCGGGCAGTGGCGTGCCCTGCTCGATTGCGCTGTCAGACGAGAGCGGGATGACGGGATGCAGCTCTTTCTCTCCCTCTTCTGCGAAAGGCACCATACAGCAAGGCTCTCGGACGGACACACGCGTGGCATGTCTCTTATCTTGACGCTCGTCCGCCATGGCGAGGTGGGCTGCCCTTCCTCCGCCATGACTGTCCGTGACTGTGACCTCACGCTGATGGTTCCGGGTGCTCACAGAGCACAGACAACCTCAAATCGCTATGGGCCGGTGCGCATCTCTACGATGTGCCAGCTTTCCCTTTTGGATCTGGCTGACAGGCATGCCCGCTGGTCCGTTGGTACTCCTTCAAACAGGACATCGCGATGCGCCCCTGACTTCGCACGGGATGAACCAAGCTCGCCGGCTCGGCAAGTCGTTCGAGGACGTAGCCATCAGCAAGATCTACGCTTCCGACTTGAAGCGTGCACACTGGACTGCGCTGCAAATCGCGACCCAGAACCGGAGCCTGCTTGACAAAGTCCGGGCCGGCGGCTGGGACGGGACGGGCGCTTCATCAGGCCAGCGGCCAAACACGCAGACAGGCAGTACTCTTGCCTCAGAGGGCGGGAATGATCTTGATGGACAGGCAGAGGAGGAGATCGTGGAGAGCGAGCCAGGGCCGTCGTCCATCATGAGCACCGATAGGCAAACGCACGCTTCAGCTGGGAACGGCAACGGGCTGGGCAGTGCCATCGACTACGAAGACGACTTCAGCTGCTCGTCGTCTGCTGCCGCTTCGTCGCCCGTGCCGTCGCCCAGCAAGTCAGCGCACGCCTCCTCAGCGGCAGATCCCGCTGCACTCCTAGCACAGACCGTCACAACTACGCCCCTACTGCGTGAGCAGTTCTTCGGGCGTGCAGAAGGGCAGAACTGGAAGACGGGATACGCTACGAGCAGCAATTCGTTCCACAACCGTAACTACTGCTTCGACCAAGGAGAGAGCTTGGAGGACGTGGGCAGGCGCGCGACCGAGATCATGCAGAGAGTCGTAGTGCCACACCTCGTCAAGGCGGCCAAGACGGGTCAGGATGAGCACGTCGTTCTCGTCGCTCACGGCATCATGATCTCGGAGCTTCTCTTCGCGTTGTCGAGGCTGCAAGATCCTCGGGCGCTGTACGAGCGGAGGAGTGGTCACACGAATACAGGTAAGCTTATGCGCGAAGTACACACCGCCATATGGAGACTGACTGGCTTTTCCGGCATTTGTAGGATGGACACGTATCACCCTCAAGTTCTCCAGCCCGGCATCGCAACAAGCTTCCTCCTCGTCCTCGCTGCCGCTGTCTGAACCCGACTTCCCCTGCTTCACCGCGACCGAATTGCCGCCAGCGTACGTCAACTGTACGCCATCGGCGCCCACTGCTTTGCCGTCGATCGGACTGCGTCAAACGCACACGAATATTACGACGCATCTTAACGGGCTGAAGCGGACGAAGGGCGGCGTCGGCAGCGAAGGCTTTGATGCGCGCCAGAAGAGTCTGAAGGATTTCTTCGGTGGAGGCAGCGCACCTGCTGCGGATGACGAGGCATCAGGCCCAATGGCAGGCGGCAGTGCGACACCCGTGGACCTCACAAAGAGCGATGGGGAGGACGACGAAGACAAGAGCATGAAGACGAATGGCGAGGCACAGAAGCGCGGGATCCGCTTGAAAAGCCCGCCGTCGCCCAGCCCGAAGAAGGGAAGGCTGACGTAGCAGGCTGTCGAAGCTGTGTAGATGTAGTCCAGTCTACAATAGCCTGAGCCGCCTCGTAGGCGTGGTTACCCCTATCCAGTACTCTCTGGAGCGTGTCACCCGATCGAGGACCGGCAAAGTGGCGTGAGAGCGGGGCGCCCGGACCCGACCGACTGTTCCCTCTGCCTGTAGAGCATATTACAGGAGCTGATCCATATACGTCGACGTTGGTGCTCGCCTGCTTCTGCCGTTGCCCCTCATCGCCCCTCTGCACCACCCAAGATGGCTCCTGCTCGCACGGTCACGCCACCTCCCGACCTCTCTGGCAAGGTGGCCATTGTCACTGGTCAGCTGCTACCGCAGTTCTAGCAGCATAGCCACACTTCGTGCTGACGTCTCCTCCATGCTGTCCCATTGCGCCCTTCTCCAGGCAGCAACTCCGGCATTGGGTACGCGACCGCCTCCAACCTGGCCTCGCTCAACTGTCACGTCGTGCTGGCCTGCCGCAATCCAGACAAGGCACAGACGGCTCTCGAGCAGTTGCGCTCGACACACCCAAACGCCTCGATGGAGGTCATGGCGCTGGATCTGGCCTCGCTCGAGTCGGCCCGCAGGTTTGCGGAGCAGTGGCGCACCCAGCAGGGAGGGCGTGCCATCGACCTGTTCATTGCGAACGGAGGGTCGACATTCATGAACCCAGACAAGACGGCGGACGGCAAGGAGATCACCTACCAAACGAACTATCTGACGCACTTCTTGGTGAGTACCACGCGGAGGAAGCCGGGCCCGCTTCCATGCTCGCTCTATTCTTGCTCGCTGACCCTTCGCTGCCTACCTCATCGACTCCCATCGTCTCTTTTGCGCGCCGTTGTTACATCATCTTCAGCTCATTCGCCTGCTCCTTCCCTTCATCCGCGAGGCTGAGCAGCCCCGCATCGTCTTCGTCACGAGCAAGGCGGCTACATGGGGCAACGTATCGCTCGACAACCTGAATGCGGAAAAGGTTGCACCTAGCAGCTGGACTGGGATGGCAAGATTCAAGACGTGGGCTCTACAGAGTCAAGGTTGTCTAAGTGACAGCTGAGATGCTGACTGGCCTTACTCTTTACCAGAGGCATGCAAGTCTACGGCAACTCAAAGCTCATGCAGATACTGTCCGCTATACAGCTTCAGCGCCTCTTCCTCGCCTCGACCAACCCGGAAGACAACAAGATTGCCACGCATTCAGTCTATCCGGGTTACGTTGGCTCCGAAATCTCCAACAAAGATCACTACAAGCTGCCAAAGTTCGTGACGAACTTCATCGACAAGGCGGTGAAGCTCACTGCGACGTGTAAGCGGCCGTGCCTTCCCCCTGCAAATATGGCTACTGCCGGTATCTCCGGGACTGAGGCGGGTGCTGCTATGACCTTCAGCCATCGACACGGGTGCAAAACCGACTCTGTGGGCTGCGCTCTCGGACGAAGCTGGCAAGAAGGAGAATTGGGGTGCTTACTGGGACGAAAAGACTCTCAAGCAGGACTACCCGAACTCTCAATGCAAAGACGACAAGCTGATTGAGGATTTCTGGAAGCGGAGCTGCAGCGATGCAGGCGTGAGCGAGGAATTGTGAAGAGGCCGTCCTGCAGCATCTAGGAAGCATTGTTGTCTGTGATCGTAGCCAGTCTTAGATATGCGCACATATCGCCTGCAGCAGTAATTAGAGAGGCGTCTCCAGATGGCCTCGCTTCTCGGCCTCGATCACGCGCTTCTCGTCACTCCGCCAATTGGAAGTCAAGTCATCGCAGGCATGCGCAAAGTAGGCAGCGGCCACCGGGTCGTTGCACGAGGCTCTCCGCTGCATGCACCCATCGCCTCCGATTCGCCCGGCCTGACCTCCGCTTCGATATCCGCTGCGTCGGTACGACCGGACTGACGCCGTTCATGAGGAGCTCCGGGTCGTCCGCACTGACGACCGCGAGCGCCCGAAGGCTTCAGTGGTCGCACTTCCTTCCTTTGCTCTTCGCTATCTGCTACCTCGTCACCACTTCTCAGCGAATCGCCCTTATGCGGTTTCGAGCTGTCTTTCGGGCGCTCCTCGCCTTCTCCGCCCTGAGCAGCATTGTCCAGGCGGACATCCTGGTGAGACGCACGCAGCACTTCTAAGCCAGTCGAACGCTAGCAGCGCCTGTCCGTAGCTGACCTTCCTTGTCCTGCGACTAGGCCGGACGACCGGATCCAGCGCCTGCAGGGTATGAAGACTGGACATCGCCTCTCATCACGCCTTCACCTCAGACAGTTGAGCGAGGACATTGGGCCGATGCAATTGCGAAAGCACGCGCATTCATAGCGAATTTGACACTCGAAGAGAAAGTCAATCTGACCTCGGGTGCGCAGGCCTCGACGCCTAAGTCCGCATAACGAGGGCGATCAAACGCTGAGAGATGGAATCATCGCGCTTACAGGCGTTGGACTGCTTGGTCCTTGCGTCGGCAATACTGGTGGGACTTTCTCGCTAGGCGCTCACTGACAATTCCTGAACGAGATCCGCCCATACAGGCAGCATCCCGCGCAAGAACTTTGCATCTCTGTGCCTTCAAGATGGCCCGGCAGGGGTCCGTTTCGCTGACTTCGTGTCGGTGTATCCTGCCGGCGTCAACCTTGCCGCTGTCTGGGACAGGGATCTCATCTACCAGCAGGGCGCCGTCATGGGTCGCGAGTTCCGCGAGAAAGGCATCAACATCGCTCTGACTCCAGGCATGAAGTACGCGAATCGCCGTATAGTCTACAGAGCTCACGGAACTGATGATAGAAGCGTAAAATGCCTACAGCCTAGCCCGAAGTCCAGCTGCAGGCCGAAACTACGAGTATGCTGGCGGAGATGTTGGCTGAACCCGTCCGGCTGCGATTATATCAGGATGCAGGCTAATGCATCTCACTTCCGCTAGCCCTACGTGCGCTTCGCCCACAACCATCGTGGCTGGTCGCCGTTGGCTCAGTTGACTTTGCTGTCCCCAGCTCGCCGGCGTCGTCGCCAGCCAGAGTGTCCGGGGCGTGCAAGATCAGGGCGTCATCGCGTGCGCCAAGCACATGATTGCTCACGACCAGGAGCATGCTCGTGGTGCTTCGCTCGCCCAAGGCTACAGCGTCAATATGGACGATCGGACTTTGCATGAAGTACACCTTTGGCCATTCGCTGAAACGGTCGAGGCTGGCGTGGCTTCAGTGATGTGCTCGTGAGCTTAGCTTACCTTCTTTAGAAGTCGTAGTGGCTGATCGCTTTAACATCACCAGCTACAACCGCATCAACCAGACTTTCGGGTGCGAAAACAGCTACATGATGAATGGCATTCTGAAGGGAGAGCTAGGGTGAGTCATGGCCGGCGGCCGCCCTCTCGCCTGATCGAGCGCGAGAAGACAACGCTAACACACCATCAAATATAGCCATCGCGGGCCGGTGATTTCGGACTGGAGCGCACAGACTCGAGGCATCGATTCCGCACTTGCTGGGCTCGATATGGACATGGCAGGGTTCCGCGCGTACCGTAAGGTCACACATAGCCGCTGCCGTCAGGGTGATCTCCGCGGGCGTCTGGGTGATCTGGCTGATTTCGGACCTCATCGCGCACCACTGGGCAGAGGATGGGGGCACTTATCGCTCCCCGCACAATGCGGAAACTGGCTATCCCGGCTCGTCCAACCCCAGCATTTCTCGCTCTAGCTTCTTCGGAGCCAACCTGATAGACGCTGTGCACAACAACACGCTGCCTATCTCGAGACTGAACGACATGGTCGTCCGGGTGCGTAGCGAAGGAATGGTCGTTCAGATGAGAGTTGCTGAGGTCCGGCGCCCTTAGATCATGGCAGCTTACTATAAGCTGGGACAGGACAAGGACTTCCCAGCGGTCAACTTCGATCTGAAGACCAAATCTGCGTCACTTGAGCCGGGCGGACCGCGCGTCAACTTCAACGTTGATGTGCAGCACAATCACAAGAGGCTCATACGCGAGATCGGAGCTGCCTCTGCTGTGTTGCTCAAGAACGAGAAGAAGGCCCTCCCGCTTGATCTGAGCAAGATCAGGAGCATTGGCCTCTTTGGCAAGAGCGCTGGGCCAGCAACCAACGGCGCCAATGGCGTAAAGAACAGGGGCGGTATAGACGGAGTAGTCGCAATTGGCTATGGAAGCGGCACCGCAGAATGTGCGGATATTTACTTCTACGTACAACAAGCGATGCCAGCTGACTTCCCGACAGTCCCGTACCTCATCGATCCTTATTCCGCCATTCTGATGCACGCCACAAGCGATGACAATCACGTATCGGTCGAAGGGGTCCTCAATGACTATGACTTCGGTCAGGTCGATCGTGTCGCTCCGCACGTCGATGTTTGCTTGGTGTTCGTCAGTGCCACTTCAGGAGAAGCGCACATTACGGTCGAAGGTGAGCCGCTTGCACCGTTGAATTGTGCATATGCAGCTCACGACTTCTTCTTACGCTCCTATTCAAGGCAATGTGAGGCCTCGCAAAGCTCGCAGTCCTGGTTGCATAGGCTCTGACGCACTCGCGTCTGAACCCGCAGGCTGGCGATCGCAACGACCTCAAACTGTGGCATAATGGGACGGAACTCGTTCAGCGTGTTGCGGCAAGCTGCTCGAACACTATCGTCGGCCTTCAGATCCCTTCGGCCGTCGATCTCGAAGGCTTTGCCGAGCATCCAAATGTCACAGGTATCGTCAACTTTGGTGTGTTTTGCGACATCCTCCCCGTTGCTTCATCGACGGCATGCTGATAGGGTCGCCGATTCCACAGGTTTGGCAGGACAGGAAGTAGGTGCAAGCGGGGCCTATCCTTGGCGGCGCACCAAGGCTGACTATCTATCTCTCCAGGCTGGCCGAGCCGTCGTGGACATTCTGTTTGGTACTGTCAATCCGTCTGGCCGCCAACCTTACACCATCGGGAAGCGTCGCGAAGACTATTGCGCAGACGTTCAGTACTTCAATAACACTGGCTTGACTGTCTCCGCTCCCGTGTCGACGATTCCGCAGCTGACGTATGATGAGAGGCTCAATATCGACTACGTGAGCAAATGAATGACGGTCATGCCAGGCTGGCCATATGATTGACATATGTCTTTGCACCGCAGCGGCACTTCGAGGTCAACGGCATCAGGCCTCGCTATGCTTTCGGACACGGGCTCTCCTATACAACGTTCACGTACTCGGACCTTCGCATCCTTATGCCGGAGAAGCCCATCGATGACGGCAGGCATGCCAAGAGGCCTCTACAGAGTCTAGAGGCGGACCTTCCTGAGCACGGAGAGATTGCCACTGGGCACCATGCCCAGATTGCATTCGCAGCCAGCCAGAATTTTTCAACTTCCGGTGACACTGCCGCCTTCGTTAGAAGTATCCCTCCCCGGCGCCTTCAGCAGCAACCGGACAATCTCTTCGAAGATTTGATCGAAGTGACCTTCTCGATAGCGACCGCCGGTCGTAACGGGCACGAGGTGGCCCAGCTGTACCTCTCTTTCCCGACGAATGCTGAAGAGCCTCCTAAAGTCCTGCGCGGTTTCGAGCGTGTCTGGATCCAGGACGGAAGCTCGGCACAGGTCAAGCTCCCCCTAAGGAGGAAGGACATCTCTATTTGGTGAGTCTGTCAAAGACGGAGCAACCATGAAGAAAGTGCCGGCTGATGCGCAAATGACCAGGGACACGCCTTCAGCGCTGTGGATCATTCCGAAGGGAACATTCACGGTTCACATTGGAGCCAGCTCCGACGACATTCGACTGACGGGCACGTTTGCGATCTGAAGCATGTCCGCTCCTGCTGTTGGGCCTGGCGTTGACCGCAAAGGCACCGATTCATGATTGTTCAGAGCACTGGACGATCTCCGTGCGAAGTAACGACATTCTCAAGCTTGTAACATACTATAGCTTCTCGATCTCGTAGAAATGGAAGGTCAGGCCCTTGACCATCTGCACCCTCTGTCTTTTGCCTTCCCTTGAGCAGAGATATCGCCTGGGAAGTTAGCGACAATCGAGTAGCCTTTGCTGGTGTGCTTCCAGAAACGCACAGCAGACCAAACCGAAGGGTCATACTCGCCAGTCGCGACGTCAACGTGTCGACGCATTCGCCGTGGCAGATGCCGAAATGCCACCGACCTTTTCCTCCGCCGGGCCGTCGGCAACGACCCTTCCGGCGCTAGTGTCATGCATGCACGCGGAGCTCGAGCGAAGGCTTGGACCCTGCGTGCGAGAACGAGAGGACTGAACGCTCTTCTTGCCTTCCTCTTGCATATTTACGCTCGTGTCTGCCCGCACTCCATCTCCATCTGGACGCTGGCCTTGCAAGCACCGGCGGTCTCCACAATCGAGTTCGGCAGAACACGATCGATCGAGATGCTTTCGACAACGGCAACCACGCTCGCCTTCATTTGCGCGCTCAGCCATGGCGTACAGGCAGACACACTCGTACGTCGAGAAGGGGCCTCGTCCGCTGCTGGCGCGCTTGACCCGCTCGTCTGACGCTTCTTCTCAGGCAGGAGCACCGGACCCGGCCCCCGATGGCTACAGCGAATGGATCAGTCCAATCATCTACCCGTCTCCACCTACAACGGGTCAGGGCATCTGGGCCGAAGCCGTCGCAAAGGCTCGCGCATTTGTCTCGGACCTGACCCTTGAGGAGAAGGTCAACATCACAACGGGTGCGCAAGCTTTCTCTGGGTGGACACGAGCGAGCGACTCGCTGACCCTCTCTTTCTGCAGGTGTCGGACTTACGGGACGTTGCGTTGGCAATACGGGTAAGGCTTGAACTGCCTATCGAGAGGCTTGAGTCGACCTGGCCGGGCACACTGACCCCGGGCTATACAGGCACGATTCCGAGGAAGCAATTCGCAGGGTTCTGCCTGGAGGATGGACCCGCTGGCGTACGTACCTATCCTCGATGGTTCTCTCCACTCTCCTCCGGCTGATTGCCTTTGGGCCGTCTTGCTTGCAGGTGCGACTTACAGACTACAACTCTGTTTTTCCGGTCGGCATCAACACGGCTGCGCTATGGGACAAGAAGCTCATCTACGAAAGGAGCGCGGCCATGGGAGTTGAGTTCCGCGGCAAGGGAGTCAACATCGCCCTCACGCCAGGCATGAAGTGAGTGCGCCATGCGCGCTCAATAAGGCGCGCTCTACGACTAATCTGCGCCTCCTGTCACTTCCAGCATGGCTCGAGCACCTGCTGCAGGCCGGAACTTCGAGTATGCTGGAGGAGATGTGAGTTCTGCATGAGACACTTGGTGCAGTCCCGTACCAAGCTGACACCCTCCATCTTTGCATGTTAGCCCTACGTATGTCAACATCTGAGCGTTCACATTAGCGTCTACTTACTCTGTCATCATCGTCTAGCTCGCTGGAGTCGTCGCCAAGTACTCAATCCAGGGTGTGCAGGACCAGGGAGTCATTGCCAACGCCAAGCACTTTATCGGGTGAGTCAGCTTGTGTCGGTGCTGAGGCCTGATCTAGGGCGCTGACAGGCACCATGCGCCCACAGCAACGAACAAGAGCACGCCCGAGGATCCTCGCTCGCCCAGGCCTACTCCATGAATGCAGACGACCGGACCCTACACGAAGTCTACCTTTGGCCTTTCGCCGAGAGTGTCGAGGCCGGTGTAGCCTCCGTCATGTGCTCGTACGTCCCGTCAGAGATTCCTGTCTTTATTCGAGCATCTGCTGACCAAATTCGCCACAGCTACAATCGGATCAACCAGACATACGGATGCGAAAACAGCTACATGATGTCAGGGATCCTCAAGGGGGAGCTCGGGTGAGTCGCGCCCGCCCTCTCGTTGCCGGCGCTAGTCCCGTCGGGGCTATAGCAGCGCTAACACACCATCAAACGTAACCCCAAAAAGTTTTTTCGGGCCGGTAATCTCGGATTGGGCCGCTCAAACTCGCGGCGTTGATTCTGCGCTTGCTGGATTAGATATGACAATGCCAGGCTTCAAGCTCTACCGTCAGTGTCGTCTTTTATCGGTTCGATCCGACTTCTGCTGACGCATGGCGCGGTCCTCGATAACTACTACAGAGGGCGGTGACTTCCGCTCCCCTGTCAATGAGTCTACCGGATTTCCGGGCGAGCCGAACCCCAGCGTTGCTCGTGGCGGATGGTGGGGAGCGAACTTGATTGATGCCGTCAACAACGGAACTCTACCCGAAGGACGACTCACTGACATGTGTACGAGAGTACGTAACAATTCCGTTGCTGTACAGCGCGCCGTCAAAGCATACTTACGCCGTTTTTCCCGCAGATTATGGCCGCATACTTCAAGCTCGGCCAAGACAAAGGCTATCCGGCTGTCAACTTCGATTCACGTACACGCGCGGACGTCCTTGATGCAGGAGGACCTCAAGTGAACTTCCATGTCGATGTTCAGCATAATCACAAAAAGCTCATCCGGGAGCTCGGCGCTGCTTCGGCTGTATTGCTCAAGAACGAGAATAACGCTCTTCCCCTGAGCCTGGACGACATCCGCAGCATTGGCGTGTGAGTGTACGTACTGCTATTGCCAGATTGTGGGTAGCTGATGGGGTTCTCCTGCAGATTCGGAGAAGCCGCGGGCCCCTCGCCTAACGGCGCAAACGGCTGTGTTGACAGGGGTTGTTTCGAAGGGACGCTCGCGATTGGGTGGGGATCTGGTACTGCGAATTGTAAGCTGTTCTGCGGCTGCATCTCGTGTGGTTCCGACCAGCCCTGACGCACTGTTCTTGCGCAGTCCCTTACCTCATCGATCCATACTCGGCCATCCTTTCGTATGCAACCAGCGGAGATTACCACACGACTGTGGAAGGGGTCCTTAACGACACGAACCCAGACCAGACCGAGCAGGTTGCCGCAAGAAGCCAAATCTGCCTCGTCTTCGTGGGCGCTGACTCTGGCGAGGCTTACATCACGGTCGAGGGTGCGTACGCAGTCTGAGATTCTGCAGCTTGATCACAAGCTGACATGTACACTTGTGATCGCCTATTACGATGTATCGCAACATCAGGGAACGTAAGTGCCATACGTATATGCTCGTCCGCCACGCGCTGTGAAGACTGACCCACCATGATGCCGACAGATGGGCGACCGCAACGATCTCCTTCTCTGGCACAATGGAACAGAGCTCGTTCAGCAAGTCGCTCAGAATTGCTCGAACACCATCGTCGGCCTGCAGATCCCGTCCGCCATCGACATGGAGGCTTTTGCAGACCACCCTAACGTCACCGCCATCGTGAACTTCGGCATGGCTGGGCAGGAGGCAGGTAATGCAGTAGTCGACATTCTCTTCGGTGCCGTCAACCCGTCGGGCAGGCTGCCGTATACGATCGGGAAGCGCAGAGAAGACTATGCAGCCGATGTGGAGTACTTCAACACCACCGACTTGACCCCTTCGTCTCCTATATCCACCATCCCGCAGCTCGACTACGTGGAGAAGCTGAACATTGACTACGTCAGTTCACTTGTCTGATAATAGGTCCGGCAAAGCTGACCTTTTCCTATCCTGTTTACAGCGACACTTTGAGGCCAATGGTATCGAGCCTCGATATGCTTTCGGACACGGTCTTTCGTACTCTACTTTCGACTACCAGAATCTCAACATCGTACGTAGCTCAAGCTCTGGCAAAGGCGAAGGCAAAGGCAAAGGGCACGACAAGCGCGAGCTCGAGGGCTTCCTTGCTGGTCAACTGTCAGCTCGCGAGGTCGTCAATGCCGATTACGGCGACGACACCGACGCGACAAAGTCCGCCTTGTACGCCTTCAACAACTACCAGAACTCGTCGAGCCCCGCGCTGCAGTCCGGCAACTCGACGCGCATCGTCCAGAGCATCCCGCCGCGTCAAATCAAACGGCAGCCCGGCAATCTGTACGACGAGTACATGGAGGTCTCCTTTTCCGTGTACAACGAGGGTCGAGCAGGACACGAGGTGGCCCAGCTCTACCTTTCGTTCCCAGAGAGCGCTGGCGAGCCGCCCAAGGTCCTGCGAGGCTTTGAGAGAATGTGGATGGACAAGGGCGGAGCTGCTCAGTTCCATCTCATACTCAGGCGAAAGGATGTTTCCGTCTGGTAAGTGACACGAATACCAAGCACTCAATACGCGCAGGCAGCGCTGATGCTTGCCACGCGAACAGGGACACTCCCAGCCAGTCGTGGTACATCCCCGAGGGCACTTTCACGGTGCACATCGGCGCCAGCTCAGCCGACATCCGACTGACGGGCACCTTCCAGGTCTAAAGCGCCTTGACGAAAGCGATGAACATGATCTTGGCACATGTTAAGCTGGTCCAGGTTCCCAGACTCAGAAACTCCAGTGGACATTCTCGATTCTCAAGTGTATCGTACTTCAGCTTCTCCCTTTCGCGCAAATTGCGTGTCCTGAAATCAGGCAAGAACATCCACATGCGCCTTTGCATGTTGCTGCTGTCTACCAACGTATCAATGAGCGCCTCTGGATAGCTCCGATGCATCAGCTGGATCATCGCATGCTTGGAAGCCAACATCGCTGCCTCGCGCTCACAGCTATTCCTCAGACGCCTTCTTCTTCTTGACGTCGACAATGTCGATGTTGTCCTCTGGTACTTTGCCTCCAAAGGTGTCCCCCTCCTTGCCCGTCTTCTTGAGAAGCATCTCCTCCACCTCGTATGCGACATCGCCTTGAATCACAATCTCGTCCTCGCCCTGATTGTTCTTGCTGACGCTGGCGCCTGTCGCAAACTTGTTGGCAAAGAGCTTGCTCGCCTTCTTGAGGTCGATGCCAAACGCCTCCAAGCCGTGGATGGAGGTCGTCATCTTCCGCTTTGTCCTCTCCTGGCGCTTGATCGTGATCTTGCTATTCTTGAGCTTCTCCTCTTCTTTAGCCGCTTTCCGCTCAGCCTTTGCCTCCTTCTTTGCGGCCTCCTTTGCCTCCTTGTCGTCGACCTCGCTCGTTTTCAGGCTGTCGAGCTTCTCTGTAACTTCGGTGACGTCCTTGTCGTCGGAGGCCGCAGCAGCTGAAGCATCCTTGCTCGTGCTCGCGCCCTCGTTGGCATAGTACTTGGAGTAGAGATTCGGGTGCGCGTCTGCCAGCCATTTCTTGCACTTGCTGATACGAGAGCCGTACGAGCAGTACTCGGGAGGGTATGAGCAGACTGTCGGGTTGGCAGAGCAGTCTCGCAGTCTCAGCGTCATCGACCTCGAGACAGCTGTAGAGGAGGCACTGGTCGTGCAGCACACTCACTCTGGCAGTAGACGACGTCACGCGGAGCGACCAAAGCAGACGATGACATGGTAGTGAAGGGTGATGCTTGTGGTGAGGCTCGTGCTGCTCCTGCTCTGTGTATGGAGTAAAGCAGAGCAAAACGCTGGTGTGCTTGTCAAGACCAGCAGAGCTGCTTGTCCTTCTCCTGACATCACCCATCACGACTTGTGCCGGGAAGACTGAAAGATCATAACGCAGCAGGGGTGGACTAAGACGATGGTACAGTGCTTCTCAAAAGCGCCCACTCGCTACTGCTTCTCCCTGATGCTGGTCAACGCGCGAGAAGGGGTGCCGGAGGCTGCCAGCGCCTCGTTGCCATTCCCGTGATATACCGCTTCACTGGCGGACCGTCCCACGCTGTCATAATGTGACTGAAGTGCTGCCTGCCTTGCGAGGTACTCGTTCCTCCACCACCTCAGCTCTTCGGCTCGGCTGGCATGGCAGTCCCTCAATGCTGGTCGCGGTGAAAGACGGCATCAGACTTATGCAAGGACCTCCCCCACTGTGCCGGCGGTGGCTCACCCTGCAAAAGGTTGCGCTCGATGGCCAGCATCGGCTGGATGAAACGGACGACAGTCTGCAGAACTGGTCAGTCAAGCTGCGATTTGGAAGTGCGGATGGATCGTTTGACCCAGACCCCACCTCGAGGGACGCCATGAGGTTCTGCCAAGAATGCGCACTTCGTGCAGACGATTGATTTGCGGATGAAGCATACATACTGGTGCTAATGTCTCGCTTATGCCCTTGAGACGGTCCCTTTTACGCATCGTCAAAGGCCGACGGCACTGATGCAGACGCTGCCTTACGGCAGGGATGCGGCGGTGTGGGAACAGCACCTGGGCTCAGATGCTGGATACAGTAGTCATTACTCTGAAGTGTCCCTGCAAGTGTCAACAACGCTGTCGATCTGTTGCCTGCTGTGCTTTCAAAGAGGTAATATATCGCGGGCCTGCTCAGTCTGACCAGCGGCCAGCCTTGCTTTTGCGAGGCGATCCAACCACCCTGCACACTGGACCGGAGCATACAATGTCTCCCCGGCCTGTACGCTACAGCAGGAGCTCGCCTGTTCCTTCTGTGTCGCTGAATGGCTTGGTAAGACCGGTAAGGGGTCCGCTTGTAGAACACGTGCAACGACACCGGCTAGATACATCTCCGACTGCGGACGTTACTCTCGTTTCCGTCTCACCGTCACTATCTCCTTGCATACCGAGACTGAGACTAGTATCATGAGCACAGACTGGAGCAATCTCTTTGCCGTCAAGGACAAGGTCGCCCTCGTCACGGGAGGCAGTCGTGGTCAGTCGGTCCGGCTCTGCATACCCATCGAGTTGCGGGGCACTCCCGGAAAGCCTCTCGTGCTGAAACCGGGCTGCCGGTCCTATATCGTGCACGAACGGTCAAGTCAGGCATTGGAAAGATGGTACTTTTCGCTTTTCTTGGTTTCGTCGCGCGCTGCTGGCTTCAGTTTCACCCGTCTTGAATCCTGATGGGCAACTCTACCGCCTCGATACACCATGGACAGATCGCGACCGGCCTGGTAGCCCATGGAGCCAGGGTGTACATCGCTTCGCGCAACAAAGCTGCCTGCGATGAGACCGCCTCGGAGCTCAATCAGCTCGTCAAAGGGAGCGGAAGCGGCGGAAGCTGCATTGCGATCCCTACGGATCTCACCAAGATGGCTGAACTGGACCACCTCGTGAAAGAGATCAAGCAGAGGGAGACTAGTGAGCCCCCCCTCTCGGGATCTGTGCAAACTGCACGGAGTCCAGCTCACACTGGTCGCCTCCATGTCCAGAACTGCACATACTCGTCAACAACGCTGGGTCGAACTGGGCGGTGCGATCTCGCATACTGTCTACTTGCAATCCATCCGCTAATGCGGACCTGCCATCCCTACGTCCTCGCAGGCCCCTCTCGCTGAGTTCCCGGTCGAAGCATTTGCCAAAGTTATGCAACTCAACCTCCACTCCATATTCACACTGACACAGCGGCTGTTCCCGCTGCTCGAAGCTGCCGTGGTGAGAGCCGCTGGCAGCGAGACGGCATACGACGATCCTGCCCGGGTCATCAACATTGGCTCTATCGATGGCCTCCGAGTCCCTCCGTAAGATAGCGCAGGCAAAACAGAAAGGCTGCCGCTGGATGAATACCTGCTGACGATCATCAAGCTCGCAGCCAGGAAACCTATGCTTATTCTGCGAGCAAGGCCGGCCTGCACCACATGACGCGTCACATGGCCGGTCACCACGGGAGCAAGGGCATAACCTTCAACAGCATCTCACCCGGTCCTTTTCCGTCGAGGATGATGAAGGCAACGCTGGAGCAGTTCATGGATCGCGTCGTTGCTCAGGTCCCGCTCGGCAGGATCGGGCAGCCTGCAGATGTTGCGGGTCTATGCATCTTCCTTTCTTCCAAGGCGGGGGCGTACGTCAACGGTGCTACAATAGCACTAGATGGAGGCATGGTGTGCAAGACTTCCCGCTTGTAAAGGTTAGAGACCGCCTGGGCGCTAGTAGTCCACTGATAGGCCGCATCTCCCATGCCGTTTCTCTGGCTTGTTTGCCTGTATTGAGGCGAAAAATCCGCGACATGACTGTTGCGGCCAGAGGGGCACAGAGGCACATCTCTGCCCGTCTTGCGAAGTGTTACCAGGCGCTTCGTCAAGAACGACACCGCCATTTTCTAGACTCGCGCTCGTGAGGTGGCGGAGCGACGCAGCTGCACGTGCCCATCCGGTTTCCAGCTGCCGAGGATGCCGGTCAGCCTGCGTTGCTTTGCCTCATACCCATCCTCAGTCCAAGCACCTACCGGTACAGCAGCGTACAAGTCTTCACCATGAGCACAGACTGGAGCAACATCTTTGGCGTCACGGGCAAGGTCGTCCTCGTTACCGGAGGCAGCCGCGGTGGGTCCAGGCGCAGTTTGATGTCTACTGTGAAGACCATACTGACTAGTTGAGCACCTTGCTTGTTACAGGCATCGGCAAGATGGTTCGTCTACTTTACTTCTAGCCTGTCTGAGCCCTGGTGGCGATGGCTTCTCCCGCCCAATTGACCTTGACCTGTATCGGCTTCCCCTCCACCTCGGCGCGAACAGATCGCAACTGGCTTCGTAGCGCACGGCTCGAAAGTCTACATCACCTCTCGCGACAAGAAGGCATGCGATGAGACGGCTTCCGAGCTTAACGCACTTGCAAAGAGCAGCAAGAGCGGCGGGAGCTGCATCGCCATCCCTGCGGACCTGAGCAAGATTGCGGAGCTGGAGAGGCTCGTCAAGGAGCTCAACAGCAAGGAGACGAGTGCGCGCGCTCCGTCCTTGTCTGTTTCGTATTGGTCGCGGCGCTGACTCTCGGATGTCGACCCTTTCTCGCAGAGCTGCACGTCCTAGTCAACAACGCCGGCGCGACATGGGGGGTGCGCATCATAGCGGACACTGCGCATGAGTGCTGGGCGCCGAATGACACTGATCCTGTCCTCGCCCTATTACACAGGCCCCTATCGCCGAGTACCCCGATGAGGCGTTCGCCAAGGTCGTCCTCCTCAATCTACAGAGAGTCTTCACGCTCACACAGCGGCTATTCCCACTGCTCGAGGCCGCCGTAGTGAAGACTGCTGGAAGCGAGACTGCCTTTGATGACCCCTCGCGCGTCATCAACATCGGCTCAGTCGACGGTCTCAAGGTCCCAGCGTGAGTGACCTCGCCAGCACCTAGCGAACGCCCTTAAATGCTAAGTGTTCTCATCCATGTCGGCTCTCAAGCCAAGAGACGTACGCCTACTCATCGAGCAAAGCCGGCCTTCACCACATGACGCGTCACATGGCCGGTCATCACGGCAGCAAGGGCATCACCTTCAACAGCATCTCGCCCGGTCCGTTCCAATCCAAGATGATGAAGCAGACGCTCGAGAACTTTGGAGACGTCATTGTGGGCCGCGTGCCCTTGGGCAGGATCGGGGCGCCGGAGGATGTCGCCGGACTGTGCATCTTCTTGTCATCGAAGGCGGGGTCATACGTCAACGGCGCCACCGTGGCTCTCGACGGAGGTTCCGTCTGCAGCCCTCCGCATCTCTAGAGCATGACGATTGTATGACTTTGCTTGTGAGAGAGCGTCAGCATGGCTAGGCCACTACTATGCTACAGGCAGTAGGCTCGAAAGATCAAATATGCAGAGGCGGAGATACTGCTTTGCTGATATGGACGGAGACTGGTCAAAGTGCTCACACTGCTACTACTCACATGAACATGTTGCCGCCAAATCCTCCTCCGCCGAACCCGCCAGCACCACCTCCAGGTCGTCCTCCGATTCCACCTCTGGGTGGTCCGAAGTTGCCCTGCCAGATTACATGCATTGCATTCCATCAGCGAGACAGCTCGATCGAGTAACTGAGTGGGCTGGGGACTCACGCCAAGGCCACCGTTACCGCCTCCCATCTCATTGTCGAAGCCCTGATGACATAGTCTCATGTCAGTGTCGCTGGCATGGATCGCGCCCCCGCAAAAGGATACCCACGGGCGGAGGGAGCTCGTCACCCCAGTTCCTGCCTCCTCTTCCCGGCCCCATGGGCTGTCCCGGTCCGCCGAAAGGTCCGACCGGGTCAAACCTCGCTCCAGGCGGCGCTCCCAGAGGCGGCAAGAAGCCGTCTCCACCCCACGGCCCTCTGGCGCCCTGTCCGCCTGTCCCGGGGATGCGTAGCGGGTCATTTCCTTCCCTCTCGCGGTTGAAGAGAGGGTGTCCCGGTCCTACGAGCATCCCATCGCCGCCTGCCCCGGGCAACCGGCCAACAGCACCGCCGAGGGGGTCCAGGTCGGACCGTCCGACCTCAAGCGGGTTCTGACCCGGTCCTGCCATCGGGAAGCGAGGGTATGCGCCTATTCTTCCCTGTTCGCGAGCATCGTAGTCGTCTGGGTCCGCGAAAGGAACGCCTGCTGGTCGATAGGGCCGACCCGCGTTGCCGGCGGCAGGAGCGTTGTTGGCGTTTCCGGCAGCTGTTGACGTGCTGGAGGCAGTCTCCTCGTACCCAGGCTTTGCGAGTCCTGGAATCAGGCGCTGTATGATCTGCGTCCGGTAGTCTGCGATAAAGTCGGTGAAGCGGGCAGGCGAGTTGAACGAGCCTTCGAGAGATGGGCTGCTGATGTCAAGAGTCGCTGGGAAAGCAGAAGTGCTGAGGTAGTCTTTGCCGACGATGTCCAGTGTCGCAGTCTTGTTGTCCTGGTGCATGGGAGGTGCAATGATTGCGTAAGCAAAGGGCACCACCTGGCTGGACGCGTCATCCGTCATCCTCGTCGTGCGGTTCCAACGCACCTCGACGGCTACGGCATTGACGACGATGCGCGCTCCCAGCCTAGCGATCCTGACCTCAAACAGGAAGCTGCTCTGCTCATGCCTGTAGCTCGTCGCGAATGACTCTTCGTCGGCGTTCCTGGCGAGCCACTCCCGTCTGTCGGTCCCCGCAAGCGAGTTGCGGACTTTGGCGTCGTTGGAGCTGTTCAACTCGCCGGAAGGGACTGGCTTGACCTGGCGGAACCCTAGGGACGTGTGGATGGCGTGCGAGAGGAGATATACTGCTGTTGCTGCGTTGGGTACTGCGACTGACGCGGTGCTGGTGCTGCTGTCACTACTGCTGCTGCTGCTGCCTTGGTCTGTGCTGCTCGACAGGAGCGCGGAGAGGACGCTCTGGAGTTCGGAGGCTGACAGCGGGGAGCCCATCGTAGACGATGACGCTGTTGAGCTCGACATGAATGATTGTATTTGCTATCCTGCTTGGTAGAGCGAAGTGTTGGAGCACCGTCCACCAGACCCGGCTCCTCTGCGCCCGGCTCGTCCTCTACGCGGGACTCCTCGATCGCCACGACCTCTCTGACGCCTGGCCCGGGTCTCGTCCGTGCTCATTCTCCCCCCACGTCCCGACCAAGGCAGCTGACCACCCTAGGAGCGCGTTCATAGAGATATGCTCGCAGCCGCACCCTCGATTGCCTCCGCCGCGGCATCTCCCTTCTTCTTTCTCTTCAGAGGCGGAAGCACCGCGGCGACCGCAGCGACGCTGCCATGGCCTCAATCCAGAAGCATCCAGTCGACACCTAGCACATCAGCAAGCCCTGTCGCATATCCACACCGAGCCCGCAGGGCTTTCCATTGCTCGTCTCGGGCCCTTTACGCTGCACAGAGCGGGGACCACTACCAGGTCCTTCAGGTGCCGAGATCCGCCAACAAGCAGCAGATCAAGGCGCAGTTCTACAGGGTCAGTGAGCGCACGTATCGGGCCCTAGCAGCCAGCTGCATTGGGTCGAGTTCCTTGCTGACCCGACCGATCCCGGACTTTCCGTCAGCTGTCGAAAGAGGTTAGTGTCCGGCAGGGCCCGCTCCTGGCGCCTGCTGGCTGGCAGAGACTGCCTGCGCCTCCCTGCCACACTGCCTGACATGCGTATGCGCTTCCACATCTGTCATTCATCCCTGTCATTCTTCCCTGTGCCCGCCGACAGTACCACCCGGACGTCAAGCCTGGGAACGAGAAGCGCTTCCAGGCCATCTCGGAAGCCTATGCGACTCTCGGCAATGTAGACGCCCGGCGCGCCTACGACAGCTCGCTCGCATCATCGTCATCCTCTGCGTACGCGGGACCGTCGAGCTCGGCAACGGGGTCGAGCTCGTACTGGTACCCGCAGCAAGAGATGGAGACGTCCTCGACTAGGCGCGCACGCGCCAACTATGCCTGGGAGTACACCCGGCGAACTCAGCCCCGCTCGTATCAGCGCAACAACCCGTTCGCCCAACAGCAGCAGCAGGGTTCGCACTACGACGGGCCTGGCCAGAGTCACTTCGACAGGATGCAGGCCCGCCAGGCCTGGAGAGCCAGCAACATGTCGGCCGGCGCAAGGAAGCGGTGGGAGATGGAGGCCGAACGCATACAGCAGGAGGAGAATCTCCGAAACACGTCCAGCCTGGGCCGTGCAGTGCAGATGGTGGCCATCTTCATGGCCGTCGTCTGGGTCGCTGGAGGCCTCAAAGCCGCTGCATGGGAGAAGGAAGGAGCCGAGCGGGAGCTCGACAGACACGAAGGCCATTGATTTCATGATGAGCCGTAGCATATAGACTCGATTGGCGTGGCGTTCTGCTTACTCGTCTAGACGTGGCCTTTCCGCCAGGACGAAATCAGGCGTCCGAAGGAACGGGTCCACTGCATGTAGCATTTGTACAACATTGCTCCGGCCTTGTTCGTCTCTCGTAACTTGAGCGTACAGTCAAGCCCAGTCAGATATCGAGGGAGCCTAGGTCTTGGACTGCAAAGACAGTTCGGGCAGAACCTGCAAGTCAGCGAGCAGGCTCAGCTGTGTAGGTCGGGCGACAAGGCTGCGCACCTTTGCCCTCTCCGCCAATATAGCAAATGCCAGCGCCCTCCTCTTCGCCACCCCATTTTCCGTCCCACCGCACTTCGAGAACGCCGCCATTCGCACTGACTTGCTTGCTTCGGACGTAATAGAGGCCGTCTTCGTGTGAAGCGTGCGACTCCTGCCGCGTGCTGGCAAAGTAGGGGACGAACATCGTATGGGCATGCCCGCATACCTGCATAACGGGACAGCTACTAGTCAGTATGTGGCTTCGGAGGCCGGGAGATTGCGTCTGCCAGCGCACCTGATCTTCATAGTGTCCCTTGTACGGGAAGAAGGCTCGCACACAGATGTCGAACGGTCCCTCTGGAGCAGGCGAGATGAACCAGATGCCTCGGTACGGCATCTCGTCCGCGTAGACGGCCGAATCAATCTCAAGTGAGCCCAGGTCGACGCTTGGCGCCACCTCGACTAGAATGTCCCGGTGATTGCCGCCGACCTGGTCAAGCCGAATGGAAGCGCTGCTCAGCCCGTGTCGCCGGTACCCGTCTGCAGCCGCTGCAGGCCCAGGGAACAACCGCCTTACATGTGTCACCTCCACTGTCCTTCTAACGCTATCTGTCGCGTCAAGTCCACCATTCGCGATACCCTGGCGGATGGCATGGATGGCCACGTCTGGCGTGGTGGACTCGAGCTCCCGCCAGTGCGGTAGTGCTGGGAAGCACATCTCCGCAGCGACCACCCCAGCCGGGGTGTCCTTGCGTGTGACTTTTAGAGTGACATTCAGACGCGTGCGGTAGCTGATCTCTCGCAGCTTGTCCGCTGGAAATAGCGAGAAGAGGAGGACGCTCGCCGCGAGCGTTGCGTGTCCGCAGAGGGGTATGAACTCGCCTGGGCAGGAACGGGGGGAGCGCCATGTTAGCCGCGGCTATGTAGGACTCCAGACCAGTCAGAAGCGGCCAACCATCAGTCTTGAGCCATGATATGGGGATTGTGCCGGCGGGCGGCTTGCTCGGGTCCGAGAAAAGGTCAGCGTCGGATAGCACGGCAAGCGCTGGGACCTGCAGGCGTCTAGGAGGGGAGAGTAGCATAAGCGAGGAGAGTGATGATAAGTCAATGCACAGTGCGACCTGCGCTTGCCGGCCGAACGGCTTATCGGCGGATAGCGCACATGGCTAGCGCAGAAGCCTCTGCATCGCTCAGGGGCTCTGACGTGATGACGACTCCAGCGGGATTGCCCAGTATGGCGGGATCAGCATGACTCGTAAAGGCGTCCACCAGGAAATAGCGGTTGCGGAGGCCCATCGTGCTTGTTCCCTGAGCGGGCTCGGAGATGGAGCTTGAGCGTGAGGCAGAGACTCGGATGGCGTACCGTATGTGATAGCTGATCGTGGGATGCGCAAGAGCAAAGTTGAACAGGAAACAGAGGGCAGGCAACAGCTTAGAACAGGCACAATTGGAAAAGCTGTCGAGTCAGGGAGATGTCCCGAGTCAAACAGGCGGCATGCGCATGCCCGGTCGCGTGGCATTACACGCACGTGCCGGCACTGATAACCACCCTCAATGCGACCTACGGGGACTGCCATTGCCTCGTGAAGGCGCAGTCAGAGCTGCTGGATGTGCAGAGTCGCGGCGAGGTATTTGTCGCAGATGGCACTATTGCTATCAGGCTTCCATGCGCTTACAAGTGTGGACTTACTAGAGCCTAGGGAGCTTTCGCAGGCTGGACAACCTGCCCTGCTGCAGTCTCCTTGAGCAGCTCCTTCGCCTTCTTCCTCCGCGCAATCTTCTCCTTTCTGTCCATCCGCAGCTCCTTGTGCGTACCCAAGCCAAGGCGTTCGTACATCCTCCTCTTCTTGCTCTCGCGCTTCTTCTTGCCCGAGTTGGCTGCGCCACCGCCAATCTGCTCCGCAACTGAGCCAGATGCGGTCGTCGACGCTGTAGTACTGGGACGATTCGTAGGTACTTTGCACACCTGTGCCTCCTTCATCTCGCTAGCAGCTTTGGCAGCTTTAGCGCGCTCGCGCTCCTTCTTGCCCAGCTTCTTCTTCTTCTTGGGCGGCTCGCCATCCGCGTGCTGATCAACGGCTGGTGCGACTACACTGATACCCAGCTTGTTTGCGAGGTATCGTTGCAGCGCCGCCTCCTCCGCTGGGTCGATCTCCTTCTTGCGGCCCATCCTGGCTACGGGTCGGTTCGACTTGATCGCTTTCCCATCGGTACCACCTGAAGCAAGGGCCGCACTATTCGTAGCACCCTCTGCCAGCCCAGCAGTCAAGAGGCGCTTTCTCTCCTCGCGCTGCTTCTGGACTCGTATTTCCAGTCTCGGGACATCCTGTCGCGGATAAGCAACGAGGCGCAGCTTTCTGCTAGCGTGCTTGTCATCCGCTCGTGTTGTCGAGGCAGGAGGGATGCCGCCTTGTTTGCCCTTTGCAGGATAACGTGCCGTTGCGTGAGCGATGACGGGAAAGGGCGATCCTTTCGACAGTTGGGAAGCCAGGACGCGCCGCACCGTCACTCTCGAGGCGTAAGGGCGGGCCTGGCGAGGCAAGCCTATTGTGTCAGCATGCTCGAACAAATGAGGAAACTGCAGGCGCTACTTACCCATTTATCAGCCAAGTGTCTCTTCAGCACCGATGAGCCCGAGACCGCCACGCTCCGGATCTGCCGTCTGCTCAGGGCCACAGCCGCCGGATCTTCGTCCTCGACATCGCTGCAATCAGTCAGCATGTGAGAGGAGCAATCACAGTCAATGTCGTGATATAGATTCAGGACAGACAGTCGCGCGGGCACGAGTGCAACTCACATGATGCGTCCTCGGCCTGGACCCGGATACTCTGGTTCTGGGCTCTCCGCCCGCACGAGCGGCATGAGCTTCTTGTCGTGTCGCTTCCGCTTCTTTTCCTTCTTGCGTTCGCTGCGGAGGCGCTCTGCACGCGCTTGTGCATCCAGTTCACGGTCCTCGTCGGACTCTTGACGTTTCCGTTTGCGTACATTCGAGTTTGCGAGTGCAAGAGTGTCGGACTGGCGCGCCGGGCGCACTGGGAACAGCGGAAACGCGGTATAGCTGGTCTGATCAACCGAGTGTTCGAAGTGCTGAGCAGCTGCCGGCACGGTAGACTCCCTCTGCAACCGGGGTGCCATCGAGCCATCGAAGCGGTCCTTGAGCAGTGACTCCAGAGCCTCGAGCTCCATGAGGACCTGGGCAGGATCCCGTTCACCGGCGTCCATCGCTTGAGCGTCAGAGAACTGGCCGTCAGTCTCGCCAGGCTCGCTGTCTGAACGTGCCATCATGGGGGTCTGGCAGGTTGCCCAGCGATGACCAGGATTTCACGTGCAGAAGAGGCCAAGGTGCTCGAGCGCAACGGGCCCACACCACAGCCAACGCTTCCCATCCTCCTTCCAGCCAATTGCCTGTCCCATACATCACATACACCCAAAGTCAACCATGCCTGTGGGTAGACAGAACAGCGCCATGCCCGCGCCAGCGCTATGTGCGCCATACTCGTCCGCAGCTGACGCTATGGACACCCCGCTCGGACCGTCTCATTCCTAGTCCTGCGGCTGTCCCGACATCAAGCAGGCTGACGGCAGCGTCAGGCCCTGCCCGTGCAAGCCTGTCAGTGGTCTTTCGATTCTCCTGGCCTTCGGGATGTCCAATTGACGCCTGTATCTACCATGCCACTCTCGTTTCGCCTGGTGGATTCCGCCTGCCCAAACTCTTTCGGAACCCGCGTACATACAGTGCTCAGAGGGCCAGCTAAGCGAGTGCTCGTGCAACAAGGACACGCAGTGTGCCTGGTGAGTGCACGTCCTGCTCAGCATGGAGTAGTCTTACGTAGTCTCAAGCTGAATCTCAACTCTCTTCTTTTCGCCTGCCAGCTTCAACAAGGAAGGGTGAGCATGCCTGTAGCCGTCGACGGAGAGGCCAGCTCTTCTGATTTCACATCGACCGCAGCTCCGCCTCGTCCTGCACCTGCGGCGAGAAGTGCACCTGCCCTTCGTGCGACTGTACGTCCTCCAAGACTGCAACCAAGGACGTCGAGGCTGCGCCCAAGTCTTGCTGTGGCAGCCAGGGCACCCAGGAGAAGAAGGAGGAGAGGCAGGCGAACGTCGAGCAGAACTAGACGGGAGAGATCGTCCAGCTGTCGGCCGCATTGTACCTTCCTCCTGTACTTCACCTTGTCAGGTCGTGGTCCCTGGACGAGCACGTGCCGGCAACCGCGAGCGCAACCTCCTTTCTAGCTTTCAGCCCGGAATGCTACACTGTACGAGGGCATCTTACATGAGCATACCGTGTACCGCTACCTCCTTATGCTGTGCAGTCGTGCTGCTGCTTGGCCCTTGTCCGGGAGCTTGCATCACACGGCTTGACCTGATGCACTTTGCCCGCCTCCGCTTCTGACCTCTAACCATCTTCATACTCCCACGTCGCCCACCATGCCGCCTCAATCAGCAGCCACAGCATCAGCAGCAGCCGACACAAGCACAGTGTCTGCTACAACGGGCAAGCCTCGCCGGAAACGACCTCGTGCAGGGCGGCGGCGTGGAAAGGGCGGCGCGGGCGGCGGTGCCGGGGCAGGACAGGGGCAGGGCAAAGATTCGAGCGACGAGGATAGCGACGACGACGATGCCCCGTCGACCAAGGTAAGCCGCCTGCGAGGGAATGTCCACAGCAGTCTGCAGCTCTGACATGCCACGTTGCTCAGGCGAAGGTGGCTCCCTTGTCCGAGAAAGCAAAGGGCAAGCGCGCAGAATCTGCGGCGTCATCATCCGATGAGGACGACATCAGCAAGCCTGCACAGAAGCCAGTACAAGCGAAAGCTGCGCCTGCCGCTACATCGGCCAAGGGCAAGAAGCAGCAACAGCAACAGAAGAAGGGTGCTGCGGCCAAGAAAGCTGGTGACGGAAGCGATTCCGACTCGAGCTCTTCCTCCGCATCGTCGTCTTCCTCCTCTTCGTCTTCCTCATCTTCCTCGTTCCTGACAAGCTCGTCAGACGAAGAGGAAGATGCACAGTCGCGGAACCGGGGCAAGCAGGCGCAGCAGGCACCGCAGGCCAACGGGTTCTCGTACGATTACCAAAATGAAGGGCCGTCGGCAGCAGCAGCAGCGAGAGTCGACGGCGCTGCTCCCGGCGGCGAACCCTCTCGTCGCGCACGCGCACCATCTCCTACACGACCCGCATCCCCGCCATATGTGATGCAGTTTGGGCAAAGCGCCGAGGATGCACGGTACACGCGCGGATTCGGCAAGCCCATCTTGTGGGGCCACCTGCCCGCAGACAAGGCGGGCGAGCAGCAGTCACGCAGCGCTGCAGAAGAGGCACAGCAAGCGAAAGAGGAGGAAGAATACGGTCGCTTTAGGGAGCACTATGTTTCGCGCCTCATCTCGCGCTTCGGAGGCAGCCTCGACGCGATCCGGCAGAAGGAGGGCAAAGAGATGAAAGAAAGTCGGTTGCAGATGCTCATTCGGAGCATAGGCGATGGGAGCGACGCATTCACTACCTCTGCGGGGTCTGGTGCGCCGAGCTCGAGCATCTGGAAGACGGAAAAGGGAGGAGAGCGCGAGATGGTCCTGCAGGGTCTGGTCGATCTGCCAACAGCGACAGAGGTCGAGGTTGAGGTTGAGGATGGCGAGGCCGAAGGTGATGCGATCATGGAGGGGTGAGGCCGGGATGTTCGGATAGTCGCTCTCCACAGTAGAGACCGCAAAGCGGTCTTACCAATACGAGCAGCGGTTCTGCCAGCATCGCTGCACAATGCGAACGCCCTGAAGCTTGATGAATCGCAAGCTCAAAGAGGCCGTTGCTTCCCAAGCATTGAGCAGTCATTGCGCACACTGCTATATGACACGGTCTGCCATCGCGCTTCTTCCTGCTCGCTTGAACTGGGTCATCCCGGATGAAGCTCTTGCAAAGAGAGGCGGCCGGAGTCGGAGAAACTTGGTGCGCTGCGAGTGTGTGCCTGGATCCCGAGCGTGGGACAACTGCAGACGCGACTGGAAGCGCAGAAAGTAGTAGTTCTGGCTTGCTGTCTTCCTCTTGTGCGTATGCCTAACCGTACGTTCCAGGCTTGAGTGTTACCATCTCTGCTATGGCGCAAGCGTGCAGCCCGCCGGCTCTGCAGCTGTTGCCTGCTCTGGGCCGCTCTCCCCTGAGCTCGGCTGTGGTGGGCTTCTCAGCAGCTGCTTCGCCCACCGACCACATCAGGCCCGCTCACATTCGCCGCTTCTTCAGCGTTCCTTCACAAGACCACAAGGAGCAACAGCACACCACAGTCCCGCTGCTCTCATCGACTGCTCCGCGCCGTCCGTCGTAGCAGCCTGCCCTGAGAGTCTGTGACTGCCTCAGTCAAGATGGTAGCTCGCAGCATCCTTCTCGCGGGAGTTCGAGGTGAGACTTTTCTACCGTGCTGCCACCAGCTCATCAGCAATCCTACAGAGTGGGCCGTGCGTCGCCATCCCTGTCCTGGTCGTCCGCTGTGCCGCATCCTCAAGGGAGCGACTGCACGGCGAGATTACCGAGGGGGGAAATTTCTGATAAGGGGAAGGGCACGACGTCATTCTGCGATTCGAGGAGAAGCTCCACCAAGGAGGCTGTATGTGCGAGTGCTGGACGAACTGATCCGTCTGCTTCTCGTCCCTGCTGTCCTGCTGCCCCGTGGTGCCTGGTCCTGCCCGTTTCGCGCGACACAGCTCCGGCTCTCCAGCAGCGATCTTTCGCCTCTTTCGCCCACCCCTCCAGCGCGGTCTTGTCGGCGACGCAGCGATCCCGCTCGCACCTCGCCGGAATCCTCCAGCAAAGCCGCTTCGCCTCGTCCGGTCCTTCCCGGCCCATCACCTCGCAAGGCACACCTCGCGAGGCCAACCCAGCCGATCCCGTCACCAAGACCGTCCTCCCCGCTGCGGCCACGTCCGCTTTGTCTAGCGCAGTCCACCCGTCTCTGTCGACCTCGGAGACCGTTGACGCCATCACCCGGACGACCTCAAAGGGCGGGCTCGGCGGTACGGCGGTTCCAGGTGGTAGCGGTAGCAGCGGGTCGAGCGGATCCGGATACTCTAGCAGCGGTTCTACATCGGAGGAGCCCAGAATCATCATCGAGAAGGTCAAGCGCAGCTGGGCGAGACGATGGGTCGTCCGCTTTGCTCGCGCCGTACTTGTCCTCGTCCTGAGCGGAGGCTCCTACATCCTCTACAGTGAGTGGCGCGCAGACGCTGGCCCTGACCGTGCCCAAGCGAGGCCGTCTGAATACAAATTGTCTGTTTGCTGACTCACACTCAATCACGCATGCGCCGCATAGCTTCCTACGTGCAAAGGCATCCGCCAAACCAGCTGCCGTTTGATCCTTCCAAGAAGAACCTCGTCATCCTCGGTAACGGATGGGCCTCAACGAGTCTTCTCAAGGCGCTCGACACCGAAGGCTACAATGTTGTGCGTGAAGTCGCCCATCTCCGGCATCCTTGCGGGGAGCAGCTCCGACTGACGTATCCCGGTCCGGCTCGCTCTGCAGACGGTTGTCTCGCCGCGAAACTACTTCCTCTTTACGCCGCTTCTCCCCTCAGTCACGGTCGGCACGCTCGAGTCCCGCTCCATCATCGAGCCTACGCGCTTTATTACGCGGCACAAGACGCGCGCCGTGGACTGCCTCGAGGGCGAAGCGACCGAGATTGACGTGACAAACAAGACGCTCACGGTCGTCGACAACAGCGAGAACAAGGGAGAGGTCAGCGAGACGGTCCTGCCGTACGACTACCTCGTCGTCAATGTTGGCGCCGCAAACCAGACATTCGGCATCAAGGGCGTCACCGAGCACGCGTGCTTCCTCAAGGAGGCAGAGGACGCCGGCAAGATCAGGACACGCCTCATGGACTGCATCGAGACTGCTACGTTCAAGGGTCAGAGCGAGGAAGAGCTCAAGCGCCTCTTGCAAATGGTCGTAGTTGGCGGAGGTCCCACAGGTGTTGAGTGCGTAAAGCTGGCAGAACTGCTTTGGGCGACCTGTCCGCGGCGCTCACGAGACTGACTGTCTATACTTCCAGGTACGCCGCCGAGCTTCACGACTACTTGGTCGAGGATCTCCAGACGTGGTATCCCGACATTGCGGATAAGGTCAAGATCACGTTGATCGAGGCTTTGCCGAATGTCTTGCCCATGTTCTCGAAACAGCTCATGTACGTCGGGTTTGCTGCAGAGGTCGAAAATGGTGGCACGTACTGACGCTGACTCATGCCTGTTGACGGCCGCGCTCAGTGACTACACCTCCGAGACTTTCAAGGAGAACAAGATCGAAGTGCTAACTCGCACTATGGTCAAGGAGGTTGGCGAGAAGCATATCATCGCTCAGGATGAGAAGAAGAACCTGCTCAAGTGAGTGCCCATCTCGCGCTGAGGAGCCCTGGAAATGTCGTCCTGACCACGACAATCAATTCCATAGTATTCCATACGGTCTACTCGTCTGGGCTACTGGAAATACTGCCCGGCCCTTGACAAAAGCCATCATGTCGCAAGTCGGCGACAAGGTCCAGAATCAACGTCGAGGGCTTGTGGTTGATGATCACATGCGGGTGGCTGGCGCTGAGGGCATGTGGGCGTGCGGCGACTGCACAGCAACCAACTATGCGCCCACTGGGCAGGTCGCTGCCCAGCAGGGTAAGTACCTCGCCCGCCAGTTCAACCAGCTGGCCCAGAAGGAAACTCTGGAACTCGCCATCGAGGAGGCCAGGCAGGCAAAGACGAGCGTTGCCGCAACCCAACCCGTGGATATTGAGCAGCTCGTCAAGCAGTACAACCGTGTCGCCAAAATTCCCGGGTTCGCATACACCCATCAGGGTTCCCTCGCCTACATCGGCTCTGACAAGGCTATCGCCGATATTCCCTGGTTCAACGGCAACATCGCATCAGGAGGACTGGCCACGTACTGGTTTTGGCGCTCCGCGTACATCTCCACTCTCTTCTCCCTTCGCAATCGTACGCTGGTGGTTATCGATTGGACGCGTACCAAGATCTTCGGACGCGACACGTCCCGAGAGTAGAGGGACGCCTCATCGATTACAGAAGCGTTCTTGCTATCAGTCTCGTTGTACAGTACAGTACACATCACAGACATCTAGACGTCCATATGCGCAAGCGCTTATTTGCGATCGATCGAGCAGGAGCTACGGACCTTATCTGGTGGCCAATTTCCATTTCAGCGGACGGAGAGGAGCTTTCATGCATGCATAAAGACGGCTGACAGTGAGCAATGCAGACACATACGCGATGGCATTGGCATTGGCATTGGCATTGGCATTGTCTTGCAAGTAAACACTTCGGCCCACATCACAGTCAGTTGTCCTCCAAGGGAGCGCATCTCCTCACGGCTTCTATGCTACACTTTCCCAGCCTCCAAAGGCGAGCTTACTGCCTTCGGTATAGGTCCCGCAGGTCGCCCTGCCCTCTCTGCCGAAGCATCTTCGAGCTCCCACGCCGGCTTCCACCCTGACTCTCGTGCCGCGTCGCGCAGTTCCGGGTTCGGAATCGTATTGAAGGTCGAGCCAAGTGACGTGTAGCTGCAGAAGTGCTTCGGATCAGTCTCGTCGGAAGCCGTTGGTACAATGACTGCCACTCACCCGTAGTCATACAGCACACACCACCCTACGCCACCGTCACCTAGGTCTGGACACCGGAGGAACTCCCAGATGTCCGCGTACGTCCAATCTAGTATCGGATGCACGCGCATGAGTGCTGGCCAGTCTGCATCCGTTGGAGCAAAGGTCTGCAGCGTCTCTGTCAGTGCGAGATTGGAGTCAGTATGCAATCTCCGCAATGACTACCGAAACCGTAACATACCCGCGAACGGATCACCTAATCGGGTTCCCACCAAGACAGCTTCAACAAGTTGTGAGTCTTGGCTCTCGCGCTCCTGCTTGTACAGCGCGAGCGCCTCCTTCATGGGCGCTGATATCCGGCGTAGGTCCAGGCGGTACCGTTGCCGACACTCATCGACAAAGCTTTCGACTTGCGGAAACGGCGACTGACATTGGACATAGATGCATGGAAGGGGTGGGTGTGTCTCGTGAGTGTCGGACAATGAGGACGTGCCGTTCGTGGCGGCTTTTGGTGCGCTGTTGCGCGTCGGAGAGCGCAATGTTCGCTCGGGAGAGCTTGTACCGGACGATGAGCTCAAAGAGCTCTGCGGACATGCGGATGCTGCAGCGTAAAGATGCACTAGAACAGTGCCTGTGCCGCAAGAAACGTCATTATGCCCTGATTCAGTGGACCAAGCACCGATGACGCGGAGCATCTCCGGAACTGACAGTCTTTCCCGCCTAAGGTGCAGAGCGGGACGTTCGGTGAGCACAGGTCCCCGCTATTAACAAGAGCGAAGTGACCGCTTACCATTGAAGCTCAGAGAGAGGGCGTCGCCGTACCGTTCGATGGCTTCGTCGATGACGGCCAGTGCACTTCGGACGCGCTGACCGAGCCTGCTCTCTTTGCAACTCAGGCGCCGCACCGCCAGCGCATCCGCCGCAGTGAAGAGGCGCTGTCTGAGCATCCGCGCGTCGCCCTTTGACTGCTTTGGGATCCGAAAGAAAAGCTGAGTTGGTCGCAGGAGAAAGATGTCGCTCTCGTCGGAGTACGCAAGACCGGTGGCACTCCTTGTATCTCGACCAACACGAGCGAACCTACCTAAGCTCAACTATCTCCTAGTTCTGCAGCTCTGAACGATAGCGAAGCGAGCGAGGTATTCTTGAAACACCTGTATGACCCTGCATATGGCTTTCCGGCGCCGCTAGCCACAATCCCCTTCGACAGCCAGGGCTCCTTCCTCTTCGCTTCGACAGCACAACGCCTAACCCAGATATGCCTGTGACGATACGCACTGGGTATGCGCCGGATCTGCTTCGAATCGCCGGCCTGCGAGCTGCGAACTCTCCGCTCCAGTCAGGCAACACCGACGGACAACAGCCTGCGCACACAACCACGCATCGCGTTCTGCAGCTTGTCCCGCCTATGCAAGCAGCCTCTTTGCGTCCAGTTTGCGACTTGCTCGTCGCAGAGGTCGTCAACGAAATGACCAGCGACAGCTCTTTGGTCGGTTTCGTCAAGTTCGTCCGCTCAGCTCCCGACCTACCCCTCCACGGCAGCGAGATCGTCGAGCTTTTCGTACTCCACAGTCATCGCCGGCAAGGGATAGCAAGTACACTCTTAGCTTCCGTGCGCGAGACAAATCAATGTGCCAGCTGGGTCCGAGTCGACAAAACGAATCTGGAAGCGCTGCAATGGTTTGGCCAGCGGGACTACCGCTACGCACATTCGGAATTTACAGAGGGCTCGATGCTGCCTGTTCTACGCTGGCCTGGAAGAATGTGAGTATGTATATCGGCTTGATGTATAGCAGAGGGATCTGACAAAGATGATTCTGCTTCTATGCTCTGCAGTTCAGATCGACCAGCCGTTCTAGCCGACCTTCCAAACATGTACGAGCTTTTCGTCCGCTCAGTGTTCCTCAACCCGGGCATTCGACACGGCACGGCTGTGCCGGCCGACTTCCTCGACATCATGTCGAACCGTGTCTTCCCATCCGCTGCGCTGGCAGGCGAGACTGCCGCATTCGCGGCGATCCCTACCGTCTATTTCCGGAGCGAAGGGAAAGACGGCGCAAAGGAGCAAGATCTAGCAGGCTTTCACGTCATCCATATTTTCCCAGACCGCCCTCGCGAGGTCGAGCTCAACATGTTCTGCACGGACGCCGCCCTGGGCGCGAAAGATCTGGGGAACTACCTGATTCAACGAGTCATCGAGGAGTACGGGTGGAAGGCAAGTATCGAGGTCAAGACGTGGGCGGTGAATGCGCGGGCATTAGCGTTCTACAGGAAGAATGGATTCATGGAGGTGTCTCGAGAGCATCCTGGAGACGCGACAGGGCCTGTCAAAGTGTGCTTGCAACGGCCTGGACCGCCATCGCTCGAGTAGTCAAAGCAGGGCGAAAGGCACATGTACCCCGGTAGCATCAGAGCATACCCCATGGTAAACAGGCAGGCGAGTGCACAGGACCTAATTGAGCACGACACAGTCGAGTGGCATGGTCGACACACGTGACTGCCTCCGGCAAGGTCGGTCGCCGGAGCTTACCACCAGTGGTCCTTTGCCTTTCCTGCACTTGCAGAGTCTTTAGCAGCTTCTTATCACCCCAAGTACGTCGGCAATATGGCAGAGCGTGTCAAGCAGATCTCCTCGCACCTCAACTATCCCAAGGGTCTCCTCAACGGCGAGGTTGCCATCATCACCGGTCAGTCGCCTCTCCTCCAGGGCCTTTGAGGCTGGGTCCAGGCTTCAGATAGGGGCCCCTTGCAATGCCGTTGGTACTGAAAGACCTGGTCGACTCAACCTGTGCTCTCCTCCCTACCGTGTAGGTGCTGCTCAGGGTATCGGTCGATCCGCCGCCATTCAGTTCGCCAAGGAGGGCGCTCTTGTCATCGTCTCCGACCTGGACCACCGTGCGCCAGGTACTTTGTTCTGCTTTCTGCGGAGAGGCCTGACGATCTCGCTATCCGTGAACTATAGAGAAGGCGCAGGCTGTCGTGGACGAGATCAAAGGCTTTGGCGGCGAAGCGTATGCCGTCAGCGGAGATGGTGAGACGTGCCATTTGCGGGTCTGTAACAGTTCTAGAAGAGCAAAGCAGAGCTGACAGTCTCCTCCGCTCGTCTATGTAGTGACAAAGGCCGAGTTCCCAAAGCATCTCATTGACGAGACCATCAAGTGAGCTGCACAAGGCGGCCTCACTTGCGGGGCAAAACTTACTGCTCTTCACCCTTTCTCCATGACGTGCAGGAAGTACGGCAAGATCAACCACATCGTGAACAAGTATGCGCTTCTGTCTCACTGGCCGAGCTCCTCCCAAGCTTGCTGACCTTTACCCAATCGTGTGGCCCCGCAGCGCCGGCTTCACCTACGACAAGTAAGCACAGGAGAGCAAGCAACCGCACACATTGCGGGGAGGCTGCTGATCTCTGTCTTCATTTATTCGCAGAATGATCCATACGTGAGTGTCCAATTCGAGACTGCAGTCGCTACATTGGCTAACAGTTCCGTCCGGCTGGAAGCATGGATGACGATACCTTCCGCCTCATCCTCGAATGCCACGACGTGGCTCCCTTCAGGTGCGTAACGGCCGGGTCTCGCAGTGCACCAGGTTCTTTGCGCAGGCAAAGCTGACGGCGCGGACTTCCCTCAATAGGATCGTCCGCGAAGCTGCACCCCACTTCCGCATCAAGGACCCCAAGAAGCAGGAAAACCGAAGCATCATCAATGTCTCGTCTACTTCGGGTCTTCACGGAAACGTTGGTCAGGCCAACTATGCTGTGGCAAAAGCTGGCGTAGTCGGATTGACCAAGACGATTGCAAAGGAATGGGTGAGTACCGGTGTGCCACTGTCTTGCATGGTCTCGAGCTGAAGGTCTCCATCGGCGGATAGGGCGCTTTTGGCGTTCGATGCAACACTGTTGCCTGTAAGTGGCTGAGTGACAGTACAGAGGCCATTGCAGCACTGAGCGTACTCTCCTTCATGCAGTCGGCTATATCCTGACCCGCTTGACTGCTGCCAAGGTGAACACCGCCCGGCAGCGCCTAGAGCATGAAGAGAGCTGAACCTGATCCTGTCTCGTTTCCCCCCTCCCCAGGAAGGCGGAGAGAGCATCACTGTCAATGGCCAGAAGGTCGCACTCGGCATCCCTCAGCCCAAGGGCGCCAGCGCAGGCAAGACTGGAGTCAACAGCGTGCCAGACATCCCACTCGGCCGAGCCGGGACCGCCGACGAGGCCGCTCGCGCCATGCTCTTCCTGGCCAGCCCGCTCGCCGGCTACATCTCAGGCCATACGTTGGGTGCGTGTCACTCTCGTGCTTCATGTCAGCGTCCTGCTGATTGCGTCCATTTCTGGACGCGACTCATACAGAGGTCACCGGAGGTCGAGGCATCTGAGCTTGAGCTTGGACGCACAGTCTTTTCGGAGAGCTTCTCATGCTACAAGATGCTTCATGCTGTACATACGTGTATGGATGGTCCAAACACAACGAAAGCGGTCCTGAGATGTAGAGTAGTGTGAGATTGATCTGCCTTGCACATCTGACCCTTCCTGCCGAACCTCACGACCGCACGGGCACCAGGAACGTCTCTCCTATATTGCTCACGCCAAAGCTATTCTCCTCTGCCAGGATCGTGCTGACTCCCACATCCGCGCACGCCTCTGTTAGCAGAGAGATGGCGTAGAGGCTCTCGTCCTCGGCTCCAAATGTCCCGAAATGGATCGCCAGTGTCGCCTTGCTTCGGACGTCAGCGTGCATGCTCACGGCATCCTGCGGTGACGCATGTGTCGCCCGCGTCAAGGCTTCCGGGTGGATCTGTATAGCTGTCAGGGTCAGCAACGGGTTGTAATGCCTCAATCCGGAGGCACGCAACGCACCCTCAGGCCCAGGTACGACACGAAGGAAAGGGTCCCTCCGCGCCATATCGGAATGAGCGAGAGATCCATGGGCCCGTATCTTTCCCCGATTTGCTCAAAGGCGGGGCAGACGGGTCCGTCCTCTTCGGCCTTGTAGCCCGTATCGCCGGCCGCATATATGCAAGTCCTGCTCGGGGCCTCGGACGGCTTGCACGCGAACTGCTCAATGACGAAACCAGCCCAGAGACTTGCACCTTTGTCCCACCCTGTCCGAGCAGAGTTGTGCTGTGCCGGGACGCAGCTGATCCGCAAGCTGCCAAGCTCGTCCATCGCCTCGGGCCGCCCGCCAATCTCAGAGGGTTGCAGTGTGACCTCCTCCCACCAGTCCTGCTCGATGATCTGATCATTGTGCACCTTCAGGTCGATGAGCCATTGCTTGATGCCTGGGCGGCGCGGCGAGAGGGTCAGAGGCAGATACGGGCCACACGCTGAACTGCGGATCGAGCACACCGGCGCGCACCAAGCGGGATCACGTATCGCGTGCGATCTCCTCCGCGAGCAATGAGCTTCTCGATGGTCGCGAGGTCGAGATGGTCATAGCTGACGGGCGGCACAGGAAGGTGAAGGGAGAGAGAGTCAGACTATCCGGCTAGACAGTTTCAGAGCGCGGCGGCCCTGGGCGGACGCACTGATTATGGCTCGTCAACACAAAGTCGATATGAGGCAAGTCCTCAACCTCGCATGGGTTGGGCAGGCGCCGTGTCGGACCGGCCCATTGCGAAGGAGATGCACGTGCGCTGAAGATGGCATCGACGAGGAGGGTGATCCCCGCTGTGCCTGCTTGTAACGGGGGAAGCTGCACCAGGACACCCTGCGGATGTGCATGTCCGTCGTTCGCATCAGGATTTCATCAAGGGCTGCAGAAGATCTCGGCGGGCGAAAGACCCACAGCATGTCCCAGCCAGGTCGCCTTGATCTCGTGCGGAGCTGCCTCGCGGTCGAAGTCCGGCTTTACGCTCTGGATGCCTGCAGCAATGCGTGTGACGTGCAGCACAGTTCAGCGTCTGTTCGGGAAGCGCATTACGAGAGGGAGCACCCCGCCTACGCTTGATGCTCGGATGCGCCTCCTCGCTCCAAGCGATTGGGATCTGGAACGTCGGGACCCAGCTTGAAGCCTGCGCGGACGGCCACGGGTTGACGTAGTATCCCTGTCCTGCATGATGAGCCTTGCTCTTGACGTATGCTGGGATGCCGTCGTCCTCCTTATTGTCGCTGCTGCCGTACTTGTCTAGCGAGCTCGAGCTCGATGACGCCGTCCCCTTGGGCTTGCCGTCACCCTCGTGCGGAGGCGGGACGAGCACACTGGCCTTCTTGCGCAGGAGAGCGCCCCCTTGCTTCCACATTCTGCTCGAGCGTGCTGTACAGCCTACGGAGAGCTTTCAGCTAACGGGTACCGAGCGATAGAGTGAGAGAGCGAGAGAGACCACGTGAGGGGTGTGTCTCACGGGCGGCATAAGGAGGTGCGCCCCAGTGGCGGACTGCCTTCTACAGAAACACAGGTTGCAGCTACTGGGCACTGGACTATGTATACACTGACACTACTCCTCTATATAGTCAAGCTCCATGCCCTCATCAGCCCTGTGGCTCAGCCTGATCCACTCGAGGCTCAGCCGGTACTGGGGGGCCCAACCGACGGCAAATGCGCGCAGACAGTATGGAAAGGCATATAACAGCAGAGCGAAGTGAAGAGGAGATGGAGAAAGCATTGCGTCAGCGATTGTAGACTGAATCGGCCACCCTAGCCAAGCGTTTGGTAGAAATGTACCATGAAGCTTGCCATATCTTCCGGTCTCCAGTGTCCGGCTGCCCAGGCTTTCCCTTGCCTCGCTAGCTTTGCAGCAATCTCGTCGTGGCTTCCTTTGCCATCTGGAGTGCCCACAAAGAAGGTCATGACGTCGTAGAGGTCCGAGTAGTCGACCTTGATGGGGACGTAGTGGACCCAGGGCATGACGCGCTCCGAGTACCACTCTGGGAAGATGGTCGATTTGAGCACGACTGACTTGGTCGACATCAGGCGATGGAAGCGCCCAGACCAGCCGTTGCCGTCGACATCAATCAGGTACTTGTACTGGTACGATTCGTCCAAGCCCTGTTTCGCAGAAAAAGGGAACGGATCAGCTACGGCCCCCCGCACGACAGCGGACACAACGGTAGCGGCGGCGCTGCTCACCATTGTCGGTGCAAACTCGATGATCTTGTCCATGATCTCGCACGTTTCTTCATCGCACTGGACCGGATGCCCGGAGAACGAGACATCCATGTACTCATCGTTGAGGGCCTTTGTCGCAAAATCATCGACGCGCATCTTGCTCTCCTTCTTGTCTGCCCACAGCACATGCTTGTTGCCCTCCTTCTCATGGCCCATGAAGTGCAGCCTGGCGCGCTGGGACAGCTTCCACTCGACATTCTTTGCGAATTCGGCGCCCGTCGTCGAGCCGCGCCATAGGAGTTTGTTGATGGACTTGCCCTCCCACTCGGGGTCGTCGCCAATGTACGTGGGCGAGTACTGCTCGAGGGGCGTGGCCAGCACATCGCTGTGCAGATTGGTCTTTGCAAATGTGAACAGCGGGACAAGGTTTGCGAGATTCGTCCCGGGAGCGGACGTAAAGCCGTGCAGGTGCATCGACTCGGGGTGCTGGCAGATGTCCATGGCGTGGTTGTGGTTGTAGATGAAGGACCGCTGAATATCGAGCTTGGTCGGGTGCGATGGGTGTGCTTCATTCAGCTCGCCCAACTCGGCAAGGTACAGCGGCGAACTTGGCGGGCATCCATTTGCCCAGTTTGACAGATCTGGATTCTCTGGTCGGATGAAGTCGCTGGATGTGAAGTCTGTGCAAAGGCGAATCGCGTCAGCTTGTATGTCATCTTCAGGCAGGTGCGACGCAACCTCGAAACGCACAATCCCCTTCAGCAGCGAGCTCGAGCAGTCTCTCCTTGTGCTGATACCCCAGTGCACACGCTGGCTGGTCGTGCTTTGTAAAAGTGAGGTTCATATGCGCGGGCAGGTCCATGGCGAAACGCTCTAGCAGAGCAGCAAGATCCGTGGCACGCTTCAGCCGTGCCTCTTCTCCGTGCGTCGTAATCTTTTGCTTGCCCGGCCGCGATGGGTCGACGAGCAAAGTAAATGTCTCTGCGCGCTCCGTTGCCATGATGCGCGAGCGATGCACGAAGTCGTAGGGTTCCCTGCGCAACGAGCGAACGCAAGTCGGGTCAGAGACGCGGGCGATGATCGCTACTCGCGGCCAATCCCTGGCACTCACAGCGACCAGAAGACCTGCATGTCCCGGTGGATCTGATCGTACTCGTCCTTCAGGACAATGTTGTTCTTGACGGCATAGTCCCACCATTTCTCAAAGCCTTTGGGAGGGTTGCGCATGTATCTCCGCTTGTACTCCTGCACGGCCTCTTTGAGCGTCTTGCTCTGCCTGGCGACGAGCTCGTCCCACTTCTTTTCTGCGTTGGCAATGAGCTCGAGGATGGGATGCTGCTCCTCCATGATGGCCTTTACGGCATTCGGCTTGCTGGGGTCCGGCAGGAGGAGGTAGCCGTTGGTGGGGTGGTAGACCATCTTGTTGACGAACGGCTCGGCCGCGTCCAGCAGGGTCGAAGGGTCCTTTGGCGTCGTCGTGTTCTGCCACTCTATCGGTCCGCCTTTGCCTTTGCCCGCGCCGCCGTCGCTACCGTCACCATCATCGTCGTCGTCTTCCTCTCCATCCCACGCCGCCCCTCCGGCGCCCACGATCCCGCCCGTCCACTTGTGGATCCCAGCTTTGACGTTCTCGGCAGACAGGTCCGGGATCTCGTCCGGCAGAGGTATCCCGACCTTTGTGAGAGCCGAGTGCGCTGCGGAGCGCGTATCGTCGTGCACGGTGAGGAGGATGATGAGGAGCGCGCTGAAGCAGAGGACGAGGGCGCGCGGGCGCATGAGCACGCGCGACGCGGTCGACGTGGGCTGCTGCTGCAGGGGCAGATGCAGCGAGGAGGATGAGGCAGCCGCTGCTGCTGCATTGCCCCGTCGGTGCCAGTACGACTGCAGGCCAGCCGAGAGGCGCCGCGACGGGGGATACTCTGAGCTCTCCCTGGGGAGCGCGGGCGCGCCCTGGTCATCCGAGTACGGCTGCTGCGGGTGTGCATGGATCGACGACGATGTGAAGCTGCTCCCATCCCTATCCCTCTCGTCCGACTGGGGCACGGACGTGTATGCGCCCTGGCCCTGGCCCTGCTTTGAGAGGCCGTTCATCCTGAAGCTCGAGCTCCCCGTCGTCCCGCTGCCGCCAGACTGCACAGAGGTGGACGAGACTCTGCGGTGAGTCATGCACTGCTGGACGATGCTCTCTGCTGCTGCACGGCCAAGTGGTCTTCCCCTTTCCCTTCCTCTGTGCGATATGGCGTTGGTAGATATATGTGCAGGCTGGCCCGTCCCTCTTCGGGTAGCCACAGGGGAGAGCGGGCGTGCCTGCGGGCCTGCACGACTGCGACAAGCGTCGACGAAAGAGAACAGGAAGGCAGAGCAGGACGAGGCAATCTGGCATAGATACAGTTCTAAACATGAATGGTCCAATTCGATACCCTTCTCCCTCTCTCTTCCGGGTCCTGTTGATCCACCGGCCAAGGAGTGGCAAAGAAACGCGTTCACCATCATTTCACTAACTGAGGGTGAGAGCATAGCCTGCCTGCCTGCCTGCCTGCCAGCTACGCATCGTACTCGTCGTCTTCCCCTCTTGCATCTTCCCCACTCGCTGCCTCTTCCCCTTCTGCATCCTCGCCGTCATCGTCCTCGCCTGCGGCATCCTCATCCTGCTGGCCTGGTTGTGCTTGATCTCCTGCGGGTTGTGGCTGGCCATCTGTACCCAACACATCCTCCATCTCCTCATCATCGTCATCATCGTCGTCGTTTCCATCGTCATCATCATCATCATCGTCCTCCTCCTCCTCCTCGTCGTCCGCCCCGCCAAAGAGGTCGTCTCGACCTTCCAGCTCGACGTCCATCTCGCCAGCAACCGTTGATGCACCCAGCTGGCTTGTGCTCGCATGCGCAGCTTTCGCATCACTGTCCCCCTCCTCCAGGCTGTCCTTGTATTCGCGCCTCTCCTTGACAGGCTTGAGGTCCCAGTTGACGGCCGTGAGGCGCTCGCGCTCGTGCGGGAGGCGGATCCCATAGCTGTCCGGGATGATGGGAAGCGGGACGCGGTTCAACGTCGCCGCCAGCGGGAGGAGGAACTCTTTGGGCAGAGGCGAAGAGTAGCTGTGTTCGAGCTTGGAAGAGACGGCAAGGCGCAGGTCGTCGAGGTCCAGCGGGGCGCCAGAGGACGTGGTGCTCTGTGGCCCGGCCGCTGCTCCTCCTCCTGCCGCTGTGGCATCTCGAGGCCGCGAGGCATGCTCAGCGTACGTGGACGCAGATGTGAGGATGTCGAGGGTGTAGCCTGTCTTGCGCAATTGGCTGACTTTGTGTCAGCCAGCTCCCCTCCTCGTATGCCTGTAGGCACAGCCAGCCAGCCAGCAGAGGGCCCACGAGCACGCACGGTGAGCGAACTCGAGGAGCTGCGCGACGACGCCGGGCTCTGCATCCGACACGCCGAGACTCGCAAGGATGAGGCCAATGACGCGTGCATCCCTTGGGAGATCCTTGCCGCCCGCACCCGTGTGACTGCCTGGGTCCTGAGATGTTGCAGCTGGAGCGGCGGCGGCGGCGGCGGCGGCGGCATGGGCAGTAGCACCACCGGCTGGAGCAGCAGCAGCAGCAGCAGCAGCAGCAGCCGTTGCTGAAGGATTGGGCGTCTGTGCCATTTTGAGTGCTGTCCCTTGTCTTCAGCAAATCAATATGTGGGTTTGGTCAGAGCAAGGAGAGCAAGGGACAGAGCGGACGTTCGACCAAGCTGTAATCCCATGCGCTTCCTTTGCCTTCCGACCTCTGTCACCAGATCCACCAAAGTATGACATGCTGCAAGCTGCATACCGCGACTCCTTCACCTTGACGCTCTGCAAGCGCAAGCTCCAACGCAACTGAGGCTGAGCGCTCAGGCTCGAGCAAGAGCTCAAGCAAGGGCAGTACTGGCGGCCTTGCACGACCTCTGGCCAGGCCCCGACTGCGGCTGTCATGGAGGTCGAGCGGAGCACAGTGCGTTGGCGATGACAGTCGCACTGGCAACCCAACTGGCTGCACCCGTGCGGAGTCGACTCGCTAAACCCTCCTCCCTATCATCCGAACATCTCGACAGGGCGACGCGTCGGCTGCCCCGCTTCCGGATAAGTCAGGACAATCCGGTTCCACGCTCTCGCCAGGCTTGATGAGCCTTGAAGCATTCACTGTGCGTCTTTGGCATGCTCCACTGGCATTTCTGCAGAGCCAGCACCGGTGCTCGACGTCGCAGCGTCGAGGACTGACCAGAATAGGTGCACGACCCAAATGCTCCTCCGCATTGCAGACATTGGCAAATAGCACGGGCACCACATGTCCATCACGTCTGGTCGCAGCGTACGGGAGCCTCCAGCGGGCGCACGAGGCGTCCCTCTCGCAGCTCGCACTGCTCCGCTTCGTCGGCACAGGCGGACAGTTCCTCACCGACGCCATCCTCACACGCCTGGCCCGGCTCGCGGATGAGAACGACCGACTTGCGGATGTAGTCAGAGAGGCGAGTCAACGGATCCGCGCCGCCGAGGAGGCGGCAGACGCTGCGGATGTGCGAGCGGGAGAGGCCGAGGGCGCGCTGCTGGGTGAGCTGGTCCCGCATCATCTCGTCTTCGTCAAGTAACGCTACCCTCTCCTGATACATCACTACTCCCTCTCATGCTATGCTCGGAACGACTAGATGCCCAGGCAGCCGCTGCTGCGCTACAAGCGCAACTGGACGAGAGCCGCCAGCAGATGAATACCGCCCAATCAAGCCTGCAGGCAAGCGAAAGCCGGGTAGCCTCTTTGGTTGACGAGAGTCGCCAGCTCAAACAAGAGAATGAGAAGTTGCTCCGTCACTCTCACTCAGGGCGCGACTCGGCAGCGAGCACGCATGACGGCCTTCCTCGGTCTTCGGAAGCGGACAAGTATCGAGCGACAGGATATGACCCGCAGCGAAGCTCGCATGCAGACTCGGGCTCGTCACGGCATCGCTCGGAGGCGAAGGAGAGGCGCGAAGTTCCCAGTCGCAGTCGTGACCGCGCCGGCCGGCACGACAGCGCTGACGAGCGGCTATCTACGCGCCAAACTCATTCAGACCAGAACGCCGATGATGATCTAGAGGGCAGTGTGCAGAGACGCGAAGGCGCTCCAGAGCGACGGCACAGAGACCGTAGTCGGCAACGCGAACCAAGGCATCGCAGGTCACAGTCTGGCCTGGCGGCAGACAAGCGGGACGAGAATGGCGGGGACGGCCAGAGAGACGACAACGAATTGCGCCGACACAGGGAGAAGGAACGCGCCCGGCCGAGGAATGGCAGCACGTCCTCGCGAACACGCTCGCGCTCGCCAAAGAGGAGCAGGCGGACGCACTCGTCTGCGTCGGACGCGTCCACGGCCCAGCACGTACAGGCTGAGGGGAGAAGTGCGGCTCTGGGTCGAGTAGAGGAGCATGCCCCGCCAGCGACCTCTAAGAGTGATGCTGCTGCAGCCACTGCGAAGACGTCCGAAAGCACCTCGACGGGCCGGAGAGACCGGCACAGCATCCTGGGGCGATTGGGTCTGCCCATCTCTGCAGGCTCGGGACAGCAGAAGGTGAACGGAGATAACGCCACGAACGGGCAGGGATCTCGAAGCTTTGGGATTCGCGGTCGAGGCAAGGCCGTCTCTCAAGGTGAAGCGGGTCGCGCTGTTGAGTGAGACTGGCAATCCTGGGCGAAGGTCAGGTAGCCTTTCACCTGTTGTGGACGGAAACGTACTTGATCACGCAATAGTAATGACAACAGAACTGCACTGCACTGCATTTGACAACTCTGCTATTTCTGCCAGTTCATCCCACCTCAAGCATCGGAATGCGCTCGTACCGCCCGGGAGCACTGGGTGCCGAGTTGCGCCGTTGCCTGCGTTGCCCTGGTTGCTGATGCTGCGGGAGTCCATCCTCTTCTCGCGCGTCCGTCTTCCACCCTTGTCCGACCTGAAAGCCGTCCTGCATCTCGCGGCGGACGCAGAGCTGCTCTGCCCAGATGATCTGCATGGCCGCGCTGCCGGCGACGATGGCCCAGAAGAAGAGCGAGGTCGGGAACGAGGACGCATAGTATGTCGTGAGCACAATGTGGTTGAATACGAGCGTCAGGCTGAAGTCGAGAATGTGCGTCGGCCGCCGGATGAGGTAGTAGATGTAGACGATGCTGGAGGGCAACGTACAAGAGAGGAGATGTCAGCACGCAGCAGGGACCATCGATAGTGGAATAGACACGTACTCGATAGAGGATGCAAGCATCCAGGACAGTCCGATCGTCCAGCCGCGCTTCGGGTCTGCAGAGGACTGTTGCGCTTGCCCTTTGCCGCTTTCTCCCTCGTCTTCGCGAGCAGACGACGCGCTGTTCTGCTCTGAGCGGTCCTGCTGCTGAGCCTCGTGCATCAGGGCCAGAGGAGAGTCGGGCAGCGCGACTGCGCGGTGATTCTCCTCCTCGTGCCGCGCTTCCCGCTTGTCTTGCTTGGCGAGGCGCGGTTCTGACGGGCTAGCTGCCAGCTGACGCCGACGATGCGGTCGACGTGATGATGCAGCAGCAGCAGCAGCAGCAGCAGCAGCCGCCTCGCTCGCCTCGTACGCCCTGAATGCCTCTGGTCCTGGATGGACGAGCCCGTCATCGCCGATGCTCACGCGGTCGCCGCTGCTGGGACTGGTCCCTCCTGCTGATCCCCCAAAGCCCGGTATCCGCGCAACGCCGCCACTGGGATCTCGTCCCAAGCTCGAAGGCAAGCGCGTGTACTCCCCTATCCGGTCGTCGAGGACGGCGCGCCCCGTCATCTCGCGCCAGTCCATGATCATGGCGACGTTGGCTGGCCCGCCTTCGAGCTCGAGCGCGAGCGGGTTGGCGAACAGGACGAGCAATGGCGGCGTGATGAGGCAGAGAACGAGGTAGTGGCACGCTTGCAGGCCGACAATCTGCGAGTGATTGGGAGGGATGAAGCAGGTTGATGCCGTCTCAGCTGCCGTGTGCGGTCGTCCACAGGAGGCGCGGGGGGCTGCAGCAGACGGACCTGCGAGACGATGAGGAACGGATCCCTGTTGGGCGCATGGAACGGTGATGTGATCAGCGCTGGCGCTATCAGTGCACCTCCGCATCCCACTGCACTGCAAGGGGCGCCCTCACCACGACCTGCGCGACCCATCTCGCCTCGGTGCCATCCGACGTCAACGTGCAGGGAGAGAGAGCGCTCAACCAGATGGAGGCTGCTGCAGTGTCAGTCCAGACGAGCTGATTGCCGATTCAATGTGTGTGTGCTCTTCCCTCTTTCAACTTGATTTAGTGCAAGCCCAAGAGCTGAGGGTTATGGAACAGCGCCTGTGCCTCTGCGCGTGCCTCCCTCCACCTCTCCTGTCTGGTCGCCTCTCCCTCTCATGCTCACCCTCACTCGGCAGGCAGGCAGGCAGGCAGGCAGGCAGGCAGGCAGGCAGGCAGGCAGGCAGGCAGAAGCAGCTAGTTTATGCAGCAGAGATATGTATATTGCATTGACATGAATGCAGGCTGGCGTCGGAGACAGACGGTCTTCCTCCTTCCTGCAGTCGTTGGACCGATGTGCCGCTGCTTCTCCTCCAGCCCCGGCCAAGGCAGCGCAGTTCCCCTTCCAAGATGACCGCTGGGCACGACGTGAGGCAGTGCGGACTGAGCAAGGGAATCCTGGACCTCGTGCGCTGGTGCGCTTGCCAGCCTGAGTGTGCAGATGCGCTTTTTCTTCTGTCACGGCGCCGCACAGGACACCTCCTCCCCAACAAAGGCCCACTTCGAAAGCGACGGGCCTTTCGAGGTCCAAGCACTGACGCACTCACTCGCACAAGATTTCGCAGTCGCAGCTCCGCGTCCCGAGCGCAAATGGCTTTTGGCTTTCGCTGCTGGAGGGGGCCATCTGGACTGTCGAGCTGCTATCGCACCCAGCGGGGCTCTGTCTGACTCCCACCTCTCCAGCATCCAAGCAACCTCATCGTCCGCCCGCATCACTCGTTCCATATTATATTGCAGAGCGCTGGTCGCCTGTCACTTCTTCCTCGTTCCCGAATTTCACGCAGCCGCCCTTCCGAGCCATTCATCCCCTCAGCGACCGTCTTGCAACTATGCGCTACTCAATCGCCCCCCTTGCCCTCACCGCAGTTGCCATGCTGCCCAATCGCGCACAAGGCGCAGCAGTTGCACCGATGCCCGTCCTGCGACCTGCACAGTCTGCCTACGATCCTAATCATCGCTCCTTCCTGGAGCAAGCCGGCCTCATGGGCGAGCGGGTGTGTGCGCTCGACTCGCTTCATGTAGCTATAGATGGTTGGGCTAACTCACATCGGGTGCGCGTGTGTTTAGCAAGTCTCGGAGACAGAAGCCCGCTTCGCTCAGCAAAAGTGCGGAGACGGGTCCGGCGCCATCCTCAATCCCGCCACCCTTGTCAGCGAAGGTAAGACCTAGTCTGCCGAAGTCAGCCTCTCGAAGGAGCGGAACTGACAGGTGTCTTCACCATGCTGTACTCGCAGCCGTGGCAGTGGGCCTGCCACATGCCTCTAACTCTGGTGTTGTCTTCATGCGCGTCACTGTCAATGAGGTCGACGGATGCGGCGCCTACTCCTGCGTCGTCTCTCCCGACGCCACCGGCACGTCCTGGACTACCATGCCAATCCTCACGGACGTCCCGACCGTGCAAGCCGGATGCGGGCTCGAGGCCGAGCCTACCGACTACTCCCTCGTAGCGCAGATGCCACGAGACACCGTCTGCACAGGCCAAGGTGGTGCCTGCCTCGTCATGTGCAAGAACGAGGTGCGTTTCCTTAGCTCCCCTATTCCGCATCACTTCGGATTCGACAACGAACGTGTCACTCAACATTCTCTCCCCGTGTCCTCCCCCAGAAAACCGAGTTGGGCAACTGTGCAGCCATCGCCTTCTCGCCAGCCGGTGCGGGACAGGCTGCGCCTTCGGCTCCAGTGGCCGGCGCCTCTCTGCCAGTAGGAGGATCTGCGCTCTCCGCTTTTTCCTCCTCCTCGGCGTCTATCAGCGCGGCAACGACAGTCATCTCCTCGTTGGCCGCCACGTCTGTCATCACGAGCACGCGCGTCGTCTCCGCCACGCAGACGGCGGTAGTCCGCCCGAGCGCCTCCCTCGCCCGTGTGACGCCCTCAACACCCGCTGCGGCCGCTCAAGCTTCGAGCACACTCCCGTCCTCCGCCTCATCCGGCAAGGCAATCGCGACCATTGTCGCCTTCTCCGGCGACAACGGGCCGGGAGGACTCGCAGAGCAGCAGAAGATCGGCACGCACGCGTTTGCGGTTGCTGCCGGTGAGCAGGAGGACGAGCAGACGAGCGGAGACGTACGAGCTGCACATCCGGCTGCCGCTTCATTGGCGGCAGTCATCCTGGCTGCCGTGTATGCGGCTCTCTTCGCCTGACACTTGTCAATGTCGTCGCCTAGACAAATTCCATGCTTCTGCAATCGCATCAGTGTGCAACGCATCGGTCGCGAGTCGTTCGATTGCCGGATACACGACTGGAGCCAGTGACGTGCCGGGCATCATCTTGCCCGTTACAAGATCGGACGGACGGCGCGGCTAGTCTTGCAAGCAAGTAAAGCTCGTAAGTGCCAAGTCTTGCGTTGTGAGGCATTGTACAGTACACGAGCACAAGAGCGTCTCGCGCGTCACTACTAGCGCGATGCTTCGAATACAGACGGTTGCTTGACCTTGGCGGCCTGCTCGAGATAGCGCGGCGTGCACGAGTACCTGTTCATAATCGTCCCGGGGTGCAAGTCAGCATGCGCTCGCGACACGGCGGAAGCAGCACCCTGTTCCCCGGCCGCCGCGGAGATTATGCCTTGGCATGCACGCACCAGTGGTCGTTGAAGGTCTCGCCCTCCTCGCAGTAGCATCGGTTCTCGTGCACGACGCCCTTTGGGCAGTGCTGGAACGGGTTGTGACTGCGGGCGTAGCAGTCAGCTCTGAGCTCTTGCGGACGATGTGAAATCTAGAGCGTGCAGAGCACACGCACCGATAGCCGATATCCGCAAAGTAGTGGATCTGGCTGAAATCCTGCAGCGCTCGAAGCATGGCCGAATCAGTGCCCGTTCGCCTCCCTCAGGGTCTTCGGGAGTCGGTATTTGCACCCACCAAGAACAGCGCGGCCGCGATGGAATGGACAGGTGCATCTCCCCATCGCTCGTAGAAGAAGCCACCCGCCTTGTCGACTGTTGCAGTGTAGGAGGGCAGCAGAGCGAGTGATGCAGCATGAACGGGACTCAGCTCAGCTTGCGGCTCGACAAGAAGATAGACGGCAGAGACCCACGATAGTTGAAGTAGTCCGTGTATGCTTGACTTCTCCACAGCTTGAGGTTTGCAATCTCAAAGTTTGACCAGAAGTGGCAGCGGTTGTACGTCTCGCCCCCGTCTTCAGAGAGGAAGGCCATTGCATTCTTTTCTGGGATGTGGTGCGGATACTCCTTGATGAAGTTCTTTGTCGTCTCCCAGAGCGTTGGAATCGTCTCGGCATACTCGTAGATGGAGACCCTGCGCATGGGTCCACGGTGAGACGGAATATGGGAAGTTCAGCACGGGCTCGGACGAAGCCCAGGAATAGGGAGTACGACCCGAGCACCCACGTAAAGCCGTACTCCTTCTTGTTCTCCTGCATGTACAAGAACGGGTCGTAGTCGAGGTCGCAGAAGAACTTGACGTCCGGCTCGATGCGCCAGTACCAGTCGTAGTCTTTGAGAAGCTCGTGGCGGAAGAAGAACCCGCTCTGGTACCTGCACATCTCGCGGTATGGGACCGAGTCGCCGTAGATGACGTTATTCTTTGCCATGTCCTCGCGTGCGAGCTTTGCCTTGTCCTCGTCAATCCACGAAGGGTGCTTGCCCCAGTGCTCGGCGGGGACGAGGCCGTACGAGGTCTTGCCGCTCGTGATGCCAGAAGTCATTTTGATGAAGCGCTCGTCAAAGGGCTTGTCGTTCAGGAAGACGTACGGGTAGCTGCGAGGAAGCCGGCAGTCAGCACAATCTTCCGCATCGATGCCTCCTCTGCATGCAGAATCGCGCTGGCCGCACTTGTACTTGCGATTGAAGCGGTCCTCCATGGAGCGAATGCTCTCCATGATGCTCCAGAGGTCGGTATTGCGCGCGAGAATGACAAACGCGGCGTTGGCTCTTGGAGCGTGTGTCGCATTGGTGAGTGCGGCCTTGTCCTCTCCGTCGCGGTAGATCTGCTCGACTGTGGCGCGGTCGTCCCTGAATCCGCCGCTGCTCGTCCATTTCGACAGCGCCGTCTTTTGCGCGTAGGTCGATTCGGGGACAATGTGCACTGCAGAGAGGTGCACGAGGAGGATGGCGAGGAGGGCAATACCTGCCAGGCGGACCCGCACAGGGATGGCGGGCATGATGGAGGTTCGTCGGAGCGACGCGTCGATGAGGCTTGAAAGTGGATGGTGCGGCGCTCAAGACACGGTCGCAGGCTGGGCTGGGCGGGGCTGGTCGAACACGTCGAGGACGCTCCTCTCTCTCCCTATATCCCTCCTGTGTCCAGCTGGTCGCTGTGTCTATCGGCCGCTTTCTTGCAGCTGCGGACTGCGGCGGCTGTCTGGATGGGGTGGACAAGCTGAGGAGACTTGTCCTGCTGACAACGGGTGTGTCACAAGCCAAAGCGAGCAGTGCTGTCGACGGAGATCCTGCTCCTCTCCTGCTCTGCTCTGCTCTGCTCTGCGTCTGTCCTGTCCCGCTGCTACTGCTGATGCTCCCGCTATCCGTGTCGCGGTCGAGGCGGTGTGCAGGCAGGCAGGGCAGAGAGGCACGAGGGAGAGCGGCGCGCTTGGCTGCAGGCAGGCAGCGAGGGCTGTAGGGTGAGGACCAGGGCTGGAGGAGAGGACAACCGACTTGGACTGACGACGAGGCAAGTACAGAAGACAGCTTCTTGTACAGAAGGGCACGCACGCATATGCATCGAGACGAAGCTACGTCTCCATCCACGAATTGCGAAGAAGCCCGCAGCGCAGCCGGGGTCCGCTGTGACGCGAGTCCAAGGCGGTGCCCCTACATATACTGTGCTCATATTTCAGTAATATCGGATGACCTCTGCGAATCACGTTGCCGCCCAGTTCCGGCGATGAACAATTGGACGATACCCAGCTCGAATGCGGAGGATATGGAGCTGTAACAACAACTTCCAGCACGCGAGATTGGCACAACGTAATCGGGAAGGGGTTGGGCCACCGCATCTACACTGCTGCTGCTACTGACACTGACACTGAAGACTGCCGTTCCTCTACGTCTGCGTATCTCGTCCTCGTCACGATGCGGCCACCCGCTTACCGCTGCGGGCTCGTCGCCGGACTCCCCCTCCTCCCGCTCGCGATCCACTCCATTTCACTAGCCATCTGCATGCTACTCGGTGTCACTTTGACGCTCGGAAGTCTCTGCAGTCCAGGGCGTTGGGGAATATTCGTCGGACGGCGCGCATGGCTGTTGATGGGCAGCCGGCCAAAGCCCATCCCCAAGCCCCCTCCTGCTTGCAGGGACGCATGCAGAGCAGCAGTACCCGTAGAGTATGCCGAACCGGGCGTCGCTGGAGAGCGGAGGCTGCTCTCGGGCGTGCTGAAGGACGAACCCTGTCCGGGCGGAGCGGGGAAGGCCGCCGCAGATGGCATGGTCGGCGTCTTGAACGGGTTGGCGAGACTGGAGTGCAGCGATGCAGTGTCAGCTGGAGAAGTACATCACCCTGCAAGGTGGCCTCGCACTTACGCATGATTTGCAGGCATGGCCGAAGATGCAATCATGCGCAGATCCATCAGGGCACTCCTCTGCTCTTCGTCCTCGCCCGCGACCGTATATGGGAGGACAGTTTCTCTTGGCTGCTGACTCGCTAGAGAGGCCTTCCTCTGTCCACCTGCTCTCGCTTCCACGCCTGCCGGCCGCGCACAGGGCAGATCCGCAGCGAACGAGATGGCCTTCCTCCGCGCGCCCGCTCCAGTGAAGGACGCCACCTCCTCTCGCTGGTAGTGCTGATTGGTCGAGTGGTAGATGGCTGTCGTCGGCTGCTGCTGCTGCTGCCATGCTGTCACCGCCTTCTCTGGATCGCCAATGTCGATGGTAGTGCTGCCATGCTGCTGCCCGTCCGTGCGAGCCGCAGCAAAGGCATGCCCGCGCAGCTCGCCGGCCGGGCTAGCCGATGGCGTAAAGCCCTTTTCGAACGCGCTGGCATCCTCGTTCCCAAAATCCGGCGTACTGGCGTCCCGCAGCTCGCGCTGTTTCCGCTCGTCCTTGCGGTTGCGCCATTGGGCGATGCGATCGCCGAGCACGTCGCGCACCTTGGGCACGACGAGCAGCAGAAAGAGGACGACAAACAGCAGCGCCAGGACGATTCCCGCAATCGCAGCGTCAGAGAGGAGGTCTCTCCCTCCCGGTGGCGCGCCGCTCAGGTCGTCCACCTCCTGCAGTCCGACGAGGTCCGCAGGGAGGACGCACCGCGGGTCAGAGCACGCCGTCTGGTGGGCTCCACTTGCGCCGCTGCCGGAAGCTGCACGATAGGTGCGGCCCTGCGAATCGACCAGTGCGCCTGAGGTCGCCCGAAGCGTCACTGTCCGCCCGTTGCGGAGGGTCGCTGTCGTCGTGCCGGGCAGGGCGGGCGCGGTGGCAAGGGCGAAGCCGGAAGATGTGGCGCAGAAACCTGCCAAACAGATCTTGGACTGGCAGTCGGTGGGTTTGGTGCAGGCCTGCTGCGGCGCAGGCGGCGCTTGCGCAGGTGTGGCAGCAGCATTTGCGTCTGCAGCGGGGGAAGGTGGAGGAGGAGCAGGCTGCCCGGGCAAAGCAGCGGCAGGCGGTGGTGCCGGGGCTGCGGCATCGATACGAGGCGTAACAGAAGGCGGAGAACCGTCTTTCGCGGCAGGAGAAGCCGGGCGAGTGTCCTTCGAGACGTCTGCCTTGTCGGCGGGCTTGGAGGAAGCGCTGTCGGACGCTTTCTTGCCATCATCACCGCCCGGTCGCGCTGTCGGCGTTGCCGCTGGGTCATCCTTTTTCTTGTCATCTGCTGCAGAAGGAGCTGCGGCAGCAGAAGCAGGTGCAGGGGTGTTGGCCTTGGCGGGAGAGTTAGCGGGCGGCTGAGATGGCTTGACGGACGGGCGCGGGTCGGAGGAAGGCTCGACAGCCCTTGCTGGAGGAGCGGCAGGACGAGATGAAGGGGATGCGGACATGATGTTAGACTTGAAGATGCAGTAATCGGCGCAGGGAGGAGGGCGCGGGAGGGCGAGGAGGTCCACGGGCTGCTCCTAATCAAGACGGGGTGAGAGGAGGCCAAGCTCTCGAGGCTCGTGGATCTTGACCATGGCGATCTTCTCGCTTGTTTGCATATGCGAGTTCAGCTCAGAATGCTAGCAGGCTCGTATAGTCAGTAGTCAGTCTCGTCCATGCGTGCATCCCGGCAGCCGCATTCTTCCGCTGGAGGCGTCTCGCCGGAAGACATTCCCGACCGCCGAGTCCCACCTGGCACGATATGCACGCAAGTCAACAAGCAAGCATCGTCAGCAGTCAAGTCCGCTGACGTCTGGCTACGGCAAGCGCGAAGCGCATGTCCATTGTCTGGTGGCGAAGACAGGCGCTGCCGGAGAAGGAACCGGGCTTAAGCTTGCGCAGTGCCAGGCTGTATTGGGCGGACCACCAACAACGATTGGACTGCTTTTCTGCGATGTAGGGGTGAGGAGAGCATCTTCTGTGTACCACAACTATGTAAAGGACTACGGAAGTGGGTGCTCTGCCAAACAATCTGGGGTTCCCAGCGGCGGCTCTCAATTGGCGGGTCGCTGAGGAAGCCGCACAGGTGGAGAGCAGAAGGGAGAGAAGAGGGTGTACTACATTATCATTCCGTGATGGTCGAGGGCTTTTGGTGTGTCGTGACAGAAGCTGCGGGCGGCGTGCATGGAAACCAGGACAGGCGGACAAGAGATTGAGCGTTACTACTGAGGCGGGGGCGGGGCAGGCGAGGACGAGGGTAGAGCGCTGAAGAGCCTGCTATGTTCTTCTCGTCGGCTGTCCGATTTCGTATCTACCAGGTGCGTAGGGCTACGCCACTTGTAAGCCTGCGCTCGCGGAAGGAAAGCTCATGACTGACTCACGGTGGCATGTCGATAACTACGGGTTGGTATCGACTATGGGCAGGCTCGGCGGGAGACGCCAGGGTATTCACTTCTGCTGACATCGGGTCTTTTCTATGCACGGAGGTCGCGTCGGGACATGTAGTGATCCTCAATGCGTCGCGGCATGAGGCTCGGGAACTCTTGTGGCGCGAGGTCAAAGAGCAGCTTTTCAACTGTAGATGGCAGACAAGACGGCCATTACTTCGTGACTCGCGAGGGACGGGCGGATCCTGCGCAGACCTACCGGCAGCGAGGTGCTTGGCGATGAAAGGCGGGTTGGCAGTCCTGTAGAAGGCGAGCTGCTCGTACACCTGCCCGACAATGAGGGCCTGCACCTGTCCCGTCGTGTGCTTGATGATTCGTTGCAGGACATAGTTGGCGTACTCGTGGCGGAGCATGCTCTGTATTCCGGTCGCGCCATCGTTGCGGGGCGCAAGGCATTCCGTCGCAATGAGGTGAATCTCGTGCTCGTTGGCGTTCGTGATGCACTTCTCGACCACGTTGGAAGCGAACTTGTGCTTGGACAGGTGCAGGACCTGGCCGTAGATGCCGGCGATAATGGCAGACTTGTCGTTGGGGCTGCCCTTCTCCAGCACGTACTGGATGACGTAGTTGCCGTACTGATCCTGCATGCTATCATCCGTAGCAAAAGGCGTGACAGTCAGCTTCTTTCATCTCAGCTCGCATTACTGTAGCAAGTCTTCCACTCACAGGTTCTGCGAGTAGGCAATGAGCTCATCCAGGATGGGGCGAGTCATGCGCTCCGGGCAGTTCTCGAGGATTCGCTGAAGTACCCGGCAGGAGTACGGGTGTGTCGCGAAAGAGTAGACATGGCCGACGAATGCGCTGACCATTGTCTGGAGCGAGTCGGCCGGGCACGTCTGGACGATCTTCTGGATGACGTGGTTGCAGTTCTGGTCGCGCACGCATTTCTGAACCGACGTCTCGAGCTCGCGAATGATCATGACCTGCTTGTCGGGCGAGACCACCTCGATGGCCTGCATCCAAGACCTCGACGGAGGTACTATCAGCTGCTGTGCTAATGACATTAAATGCAGAACGGTGGCAGTGTTCACCTTCTGGATGACCCTGCAGCCGTAAGTCTGAAGTGACAATCGGAGGATGCTGCCTTGAAGGCCCATAACGAGAGTATCCTGGTAGTGGCATGGGATGGGTCAACGAGCCCCAGTCGGGCTCAGGCTCCGACTGCATAGGGTAGCTTACGGTCTGTTCCGGTCGTGCCGATTCGAACAGCCTCTGGCAGCAGAAGTTGGCGAAGACGTCGGTCGAGAGCTGTAGAATGACAGGGCAAACCTCCTCGTAGATGAGGTCGCAGTCTTCCTGCGTCGGGTTCTCTAGGATGTGCTCCTGAAGGTACCGCGAGCCGACCCTGCGGCGGAGGCAGGGTAAACGGGGAGACGGGTGAGTAGCTGTCAAGCAATAAGACCAGTTCCAGGCGAACTCACTGATCCGTCATGAACTCGGCAATGTGTCCGCGCATGTCCTCGACACCCCATCGCTTGCTCTTGTCAGCCCTGAAGGCCTCGAGGAGGGGCGAGCGGATGATGCGACTTTTGTCTTCGTACTTGCGCGCTGGACGCGGGTCGTAGTAGGGGTCAGGCGCATTCTGGAAAGGACCCGCACTTCCATGCAAGTATCCGAAACCGCCAGGCACGCCATTGTATCCGAGGCCCAGGCCCATCCCGGCGCCATAGCCGGGCACGCCGTACTGCTCGTTGTCGGAGCCGTAGCGGTACATGCCTGTCGAAGAGGCGGGAGACATGTGCGGCGAGGAGATGGCGCCCATGTAGCTCGGGTCAGGACTGCCGAGGTACGATGGTTGCGGCGACATGAAGTGCGACTGGTACCCGAAGTCAGAACCAGCGGCGCCGCTATTTCGGCTGCCGTACTGCCACGGCTATGAGCGAAAGAACGACATAGGTCAGTCTGAGATATCCCTGCGCACTTCATTGACAGCTCCGGTCAGAGACCGATGCAGCTTACCCCGCCTCGCCGACTCTGTCGATCATTTGCACCGGTCCCAAGCGCGGGCGAGCTGTTGTAGACGCTGAGCCCGTAGCCTGAATCGCGCCTCTGTGCTGATCCTGCTCCATGCCCGCCGAAGAACTCGTTGGCGCTCGTGCTAGCCGCGAAAGAGTCGCGCGGAGCGCCATACATACCCCCGAACGGCATGGAAGCGACTGAAGTGTCGGAGAAGGCGCTCGGCTGGCGGGAGCGCAAGCCGCCAGAGCTGCTCGTGGCGCTGCTGTCCTCGTAGCCAAAGTCGAAGCCGCTCGAGCTGTTGCCGAGGCCGTGCGCGTACCCGCTGGCAGGCCCCTTGCTGAAGCCATATCCGTACGGGTTGCCGGCAGGGGCGCCGGCGTTGAAGCTGGCATGTGGTGAAGCAAAGCTGCCCGAAGCGCTGAAAGCGAGCGAAGGGACAGAAGAGGCATCGCTAGGATTGGCTGTGACGGGCGGAATGCCTGAGACGGATCGCAGAGCAGCAGTAGGTGATGAGGCTCGGCTGCCTGTACCGGGCAGGCCGGATCCGACGGGACCTGATACAGCCCGGTTGAGCGAGTTGGTGCGACGAAGAGGGCTACCGCCAGTACCGATTACTGCTGGCGTAGAGGTCTGGAGAGTGTCGTTGGGTCGAGGGAGGTCGAGCATGGACGAGAATGACACATTGCGCGGCAGGATGGAGCTGTCGGACGGTCTGACAGAGGCCTGTCACGGAACCGTCATCCAAGGGATTAGCGCCAAACTCAAGCATCGGCAGATCCAGTGCTTGCAAAGCTCACCGAGAGATCCGCAGAGCTAGAGTTGGCCTTCAGCGAGCCCTGCGGACTGGCAGTCGGGTCGAGCGCGAATGCCTGGGCAGACGCACTGCCAGCAGTACCAGCAAACTCCTGAGGCCATGCCGTTGTCCTTGCCGGGGCAATGAGCGAAGATCTCTTGCCGGATTTGACATTGCCCTCTGCGCCGTCCTCGCCGCCGAGGACGACCGCAGCAGCAAGAGCTGAAGCGAGGGCCTCGTCTGCATTGTCCTGCGTGAGCGACACAGTCGGATCGCTGTCGTTGACCTTAACAGAAGGAGCATCTGCGCCCCCCGAGGTGGGTGCGCTCGAGTCCGTCCACAGATTCCATGGCTCCTTGGACATAAGCCCGTTGCCGAGCCCTGCACCAGGCGTTACTGTGCCATCGGCAGCACCCGGTGTGGTGGCTCCAGCAACAGCAGCAGCAGCAGCACTGACTGCCGCTGCAGCCTCTTGCTTGAGGTACTCGACAGCAGGGACCGACCGCTGACCGACGGGAGCATTCTTTGAGAAGACGGGAGGTGGGAGAGCGCCGAGACGCATAGGCTCGAACGACGAGCGACGGGCGAGAGGAGGCATGAACGTCGGATCTGCGGCAACAGTGCCCTCCACGCTGCTATTGACGCTGCCATCCTCCTGCACCTTCAGACTCGACGAGCCGTCCTGCGCAGGTTGAGTGCGGGGCATGGTCCGGTTGAGAGGCGGTGATGGCATCTTTGGACAAGGACAGGGAGAGGATAACGATGGAGGTACGCGTGCACTTCTGAACTGCTATTGACCTGTACAGCAGGAGAGCAGGTTAAACGCAACGTCAGCTTGACCTCTGCCCCTTCGCGCGAACCTCATCAGATTTTTGCGACTGTCTGCCCGTGCGGTGACACCACGGGTGTGCGCTTTGACGACGACGGAGGTCGAAGAGCGGCTGAGCATGAACGGACTCACTCAATCTACGCTGCACAGGCTGCGGGGAATAGTAGATGGGTGGAATGGAACGAGCAGAGTAGAGATTGGAGAGCGCGACCAGAAATACCAGGGCGCGACCACCTCAACCTGGCAGACTGGCAGACGCTGGGAAGTCCGACGGTCCCTGCGGAGGGATCGGAGCGGGACCTGACGACGGCGGGCGGAGCGGGAGTCCGGATACAGCGCCGGTTGCTGGGCAGTAACTGAGCACCGCTTCGAGCTCTGCAGGCGTATCAATAGTTTGACGTTGCAGCACGTCGTCGATGACCTCTCCGACGCTTTTCAGCGAGGCTGGTGCTGGTGGAGGGAGGAGCTCGAGCTCCGAGTCGTCCTCGGAACAGATACGGAACACGTGGGTCTGAGGAGAAGCGGGGTGGATTGTTTGTCGCTCAGAAGGTCAGCGACAGTGGACGGAGGCGGAGGCGGGCAAGGAGCTCGGGGGTTTGGTGAGGGGTTCGCGGAGGGAGGGGATTGGTCCAGATTGGTCGGCAAGGCCCCGGAACTGACGATGGAGGACGGAGGAAGACGGGCAAGGCTTGGTGAAAGCAGGAACAGAAAGAGACGACCATCCTGCTGAGATAGTGTTGACATTGCCAGCAGCAGCAGCATCCCTGCCCCTGGCTGGAAAGGGGGGACTTCGCTTCAGCATCGAATCGCGGTGCGAAACAGAGCTCCGACCGCCTGCCGAGAAAGGGGCAAGAGGGTCCGAGAATGACGCGCATGATGGAAGCTTGTGAGGAGGCAAGGGCACAGGCACAGGCACAGGACTAGGCAGGCATGATTGTCGGAGAATCTTCGTCAAGTTCGTTCTCAGTTCTCATGCTCGTCGTGGTTCGCAACCTATTCGTACACTGCGAGATACCTTCATCTGCCGCCACCCCCGACCGTCAGGCACACTCCTCGCTGAATGAGCGTGTCCCTGCTCTCGAGCGCCTGTAGCTCTGCATCAAACAGCAGCGTATCCCTCTCTGCATTCAAGTAAACCGGGCAGCTGAAGCGTTTGCTCTGGTTGCCCTGGTCCGCCTGTGGCTGCGCCGGTTTCCATCGGATCACGGCAGACGGAATGGCAAAGCTGCTGCCGTCGTTCGTCTTTACGCCGGAGTCGGCTGACCACGTAGCGCCCTGGAGCGCAAATCCTACGGACCAGTGCAATCCCTCCGTCAGCTCATGGCCCCGCTCAAGCGAGTCAAGACTTGCGCGGACACACCTTCTACTCTGTAGCCGTTACCGACTTCATCAGCAGAACTGTTAGCAATATCCAGCTCAAGGTGTAGAGCCTCGAGAGATACGCCTTGCTGGTGCGCCGCCTCCTGCCTGCTCGCCGTGATCCACCCAGAGGGCCTAAACAGTCCGCCGAGCCAGACGGCCGCTGGGCCCGCGGCGGAGGACTTCGACAGTCGATCGAGCTGCGCGATGCGGTCCACAAAGTCGACGATGAAGCCTTGGATGGACGCGCCCTTCTCGGTCTTGTACTGCTGCCATGCTGCAGGAATTGCGCCTGTCGGAGTGAATGGCAGTATGGAGTCAGCACGTACGTAAATTAGCCACAAGTGAGGCGGCAACGATGAGAAACTCACCCTTATTGACGACATCGATGAGCTCGCGGAACTTGTTGGTCTGCTTGGCCTCGCCCTGACATACAGCCACAAGGTCGCGCAGGTCTGCGCTTATTTGCCTGAGCAGCCTACTGCCGATCTCATTCTCACGCGCAAAGAAGCGCGCAAGCGGGTCGTCTTGCCCCGCTGCGCTTGCAGTACCCGGCTTTGACAATTCCGGCGCCGACTGGAGCGTCTTCAGCAGAGCCTCGCACGTTTGCTGTAAAGCGCGCATCCATGCGGGCTGGGCGATGTTGAACGACCCTGACACAGCGCCAGAAGCGCCGACAGCCACAGCAGCCGGCACAGCAGCATCCGCCATGACAGTCTCTTCGTCATCGCTCAGGGAGCGCATCTTGCGCAGACTACCAATGAACGTGTCTGCTTCGGCGATTGCCAGAAGCTGCTCGCTGTTCGGTGGAAGAGACAGCCAGCTCGGGGGCTCTCGCTCGGGCAGCTTGGTCGACCACTCGATGTAATCTTGCAGTCGCGTCCCTTCCGGCGCCAGAAGCGCTTCGCGCAGATCGCCGCCCGTCATGGCGGGCACAAGCATGAAGCCACTTTCGTACGCTCGTGGCGTGAAGAGGGCGTCGACGAAGCTCTCAAGGGTGCGCTGGTCGACTTCCGAATCAACTCGGCTGCGCACAAAGGAGCAGAACTTTCGTCAGTCAAGCGCAGCCAAGCGCAGTCGGCAACACTAGCACTCACCCTCCGTAGATGGCCTGCTTGAGCAGGCTACGGAGCGCTTCGAAGGGGATCCCGGCAGGATCAACATTCGATCTACCCTTGGCGACCGCTGTCATCCAGCTATCGATGGTGCCCAATGCCGCGTCGAGATCCGAGTCATTGAACTCGTAGATCTTGCTGAATCCGACAGGAGCGTAGCGGAGGCGCTCAACCAGGATGGCGTGAAGCCAGGCCAGATTGAAGTACAGCCTGTATCGCTCTACAGGGCCAGGTGCGACCAGTCGTTCGGGAGAAAGGGAACGGAGCGAGTCGAGCAGGTTGGCTCGCACCCCCGGCGGTGGCTCATTCATAAGGACGCGGGATTGGCGCAGGATGTTGACGGGGATGCTCGGGATGGTCTCCAGCGTCAGGAAGAGCCGGAACGAGCGATGTGCGCCGAGATTCTGCAGCCGTTTCTCGAGCTGCGATAGCCAGCTGGGTGCGAGATGTACGTTCTTGAGAAGCACCCAGCCACCTGTACGTGCTGCTGCAGAGATGGCCTGGTCTGCAAGCGCGAAGCCTTCCTGCGAGCCCATGGCTACCGACGTGCAGCGGACGCCTTGGGACGCTGAAGCGTTGACCAGGTGCTCAACCTTGAATGAGGCGTCGTAACCTGGTACCGAGCACATTGCGATAGGCGACGATGCGCTCATCTCGTTCGAGACGATGCTGCCGAGATCGTAGCTGCTCTCGGCGAGCAGATCGGACGCGAAGACCCGATTGGCGAAGACGGTTGCAGCTGGGAGCAGGCGGTCCGGTCGGAGAGCCTTGATGAGCAGGAGCTCCTTGATGGATGTTGGGGTCGGGTCTGAAGCTGTGATCGAGAACTTTGGCAGGTACAGCTCCGGTGACATGGAGGTGAGGCAGGATCGCCAGGCCTCCTCACTGCTCGCCAGCTCGTCAGCCAGTCCCTTGAAGGCTGTGAGGCGCGTAATGGCTGTGACTGCAATCTTCTGCTTGTGCGACAGATGCTGCAGCGATGCCACGGCGGTAAGCTGGCTGGGATCGGTAGTCGCACCAACGGCACTGCCTTCAAGGAGGAACGCCAGCTCATCGTCGTCGATTGCTTGGCCAGACCCCTTGAGCTTGATCTGAGCGAGCAGCATGGCGAGCACAGGGTGGTCTCGGTGAAGAAGCGCGCGCGAGGTGCGCTTGAACGTATGGAGGAAGAGATCGTCGATGAGCGTGGCGAGTCGTGCGGCAGGGTCCGTGAGACCCTTAAGTGCCGGATTATGGAGCAGGACAAAGTCGAAGATGTCCTGGAAGAAGCGCAGCGAGAACTGATAGAAGTGGTTGATAAGGCTGAGCTGATCAAGGACGAAGAAGATGGCACTGCATGCAGAGGCAAGCGGCAGGTATTGTGCCGTCACCTGCTCGATCTCCTGCATGACCACGTCCGTGTCCTCTACCTTCTTGGTCACTTCGGCCGCTTCGCGCTTGAGCGTCTCGAGCGTATCAATGACCTTATCATCATCTAGAATGTTTCCTGTCGATTCGTTCAGAGCTTGCAGCAGCGATCGCTCGAGGAAGCGCAGGCGCGTCTTGAACTCGCCCTGGAGCTTGACGAGGTCCGTGCGTTTGCGCTCCGTATCGGGCCGCTCAACGCGCATGACCTGGCTCAGCGACTGGCTCTGCAAGCTCGCCCTCGTCATGGTAAAGTTGACAAACGAAACTCGACTGCAGATGTCGGGCGGGAACTCGACCGACGGGTCGCGCGTCGACAGGAAGATGGTGAAAGCTGGCGAGAAGTCGATATCCTGGTTGCCCAGTCGAATGAGGACTCGACCACCAGCCCTGCGCAACTCCTTGTTCAGCACAGTATTCAGGATGGGATCGAGGTGCTCCACGTCCTGGATGAGTAGCGCCGTGCCGAAGCGGAGAGCACTTTCCAGGTTCTTGAGGAACGCCTCGTCGAGGAAGCTGGTGATGGCAATCTTGCGTTCCTTGTACTCGTTCATGATGAAGCTTGCGGCCTGTCCTGTCGGATCGATGACAAGCGGATACCGATTGAAGCGCTTGAGGATAATGGCATTCTCCGTGCATAGATCATCGGACGGCAGCGAGCGAGACTGCCACGTCATTCGCTCATCTGGAGTTGAGAGGTACTCTACGAGCGAAAGGTCCGGCTTGAACTGTATATTGGCCTGCTCGAGGTGGGAAGTCCAACGCTGCCACAGCGAGTCTCGGTACTGTTGATCGAAGTAGCCTGCATAGGCGAGGAAGGCCGCAGACAGCAACACATCTCCTGCGATGGTGCTCATCTGCTCTTCAAAGCGCTGCGAACCAGCGTCCCATCGATCTCGCTCCGACTCTAGACTGGCAAGGAGCGTAACGCTGCGCTCGACCTTGGTGAGGACCTTCTCCATCTCTCCCTTCAGCGCTTGTGTCTCGCTGATGAGAGCCGCGTACTCCTCCTTGTATTGACCGATGCGGGCCTCGAGCTCGCCAATCATCGTAAAGATCGTCGAGGCTTGCCCCTTTGTCGTGTGTGCTTGCTCTTCAAGGGACTGTACCTCTTCTCGAAGGGGCCCGACCTTGTCCAGGATCTCCGAAAAGCTGACCTGCGCTAAGACCCACTTGACGAGCGGTCCGCAGGCTTTGCTAGCGCGATTGACGTTCTCGTAGTTGTAAACCGGTCGACTGAGGAACTCGCTGTTCATCTTGTCTCTAAGCCGTCTCGTCATCTGCCTGTCTGTGTCGAAGTTGACAATACTAGAGATGAAGTCGTCGCGGCGGATGATCCCTTGCACTGTTCGCCAGCTATCGATCTGATGGCCGAGAAGCGTGCACACGCTCTCCATTGCCAACTTGACGGCCTCAGGCGGGTTTGCCATCGACCTGACTTCGGTGAGATGCTGCTTCTTGATATTGCTGACTGCTGCTTGAGCATCGAGGACAGCAGGCTCCGCAGCAGCGAGATCCGCCATGACAATCTCGCGCCTTTCGCTGATCTGTGCTTCCTGAGTCTCGAGTGCGGCCTGAATCTGGATGGAAGCAGCTTTCTGCTGCTCTGCCTCCTGCTGATCGACCACCATTTTCTGCAGCTTGTCGTTGGCCTCGGTGTTCTTGGCCTCAAGCTGAGCCCGCTTGATGGCGAGACTCTTGCGAAGCTCCTCCACTTGCACCACCGTAGACTTGAGCTTGTCCAGACCAACATTGAGATGGCGTTGTTGCTCCTCCAGCTCGTCGCGCTTCTCCGAGAAGAGACTGACATATTGGTTGATGAAGTCGAGGTAATGGCGAGGCGTGACATGGCTGTAACGCCCCCGTCGCCGGGCGAGACGAGCGTTGATGTCGTAGATGGACTGATGCACGGCAACTAGGGCGTTAATGATGGCGGTCCTGTGAACTGGGGGAGTCTGCAGTTGACGATAAGCCACGGGGAAGTTGGCGGGCGCGGTGTAACCGGGTGCATCGAGGTCGAGACTGTTCGTGAACTCGGAGCCGACTTGGTAGAAGGCCTGGTCAGACCAGTCCCCAAACCAGTCAAGCACGCAGCGGTTAAAGAGGGCTGGCGAGGTCGCCGCTTTGCCGGCCAAGCCGTTCTCCGGCGGGTTCATTGTGAAGACAACGTGCAGATTCTTGGCAACCTGCTGAGTAAACCATCGATACAGCTCTTCGTGGCTGTCGAGAAGCAGACCATCTCGCTGAGCGCCCTCTTTGCATGCCGTCATGAGTCCAGAGTACTCGTCTCCTTCGAAGAGTCCAGGTACTTCTGCATTGGCAAGGAGCGTGTTCATGCGCTCGAGGAAGCCAGAGTCGAGAACGTTGCTCTCGTCCATGATGAAGACGATCTTCTCCCCTTTGCAGCCTGAGCGCCGGAGAACAGTTCGGAGATCCTCATCGAAGTCCTCGCCGCTGTACTTGTTGTGCACCTTGATCTGGAAGATGCTGAGGCCATTCATCCAGGCGACGAAGCGGGAAAGCGTAGTCTGTTGGCCGGGAAGAAGGGAAGAGCGATCAGCGGACAAGGACGGAGGATGATTGCTGCAAGGCCGAGACCAACCTTTCCACTGCCGCTGACTCCGATGAGGAGCATGTGCCCTTGCACCTGGCGGAAGACTCGGTCGATGCGGAGAACATGGTCGAGGACATCGTTGAAGAGCACGAGCGGTACATCAAGCTCTTCTTCGTAGAAGACACGCAGTCTGGCCTTGGCAAACTCGCGGAGCTCTTCTCTGTCTACTGCAATGTAGTTCTTGGACGTCCAATTGGAGAAGAGGATGGGGCGCGCCAGTGCCTGCTCTTGCACAATCGTAGGGAAGTGCGTCACCGCGGTCTGATCGATGACCTCGTCTGTCCACTTCTTCTCGTCCTCATCGACAAGCCTGTCCTGGAAGAGGCGGAGTGCCTCGTGAGCCCAGATGCGGACAAGGCCCTCCACGGGCAGACTCTCGAGAGGCTTGATGGCTTCGTAGATACCGCGCATCCACCGTGTGAGCTCTCGAGGCGAGTAGATGTAGTGCGCCTGTATGTCTGCCGTGAAACGTGTTTGCGACGCGAGGTAGACGTCGACCATCGCCGCTGTGAGTGCGTCTGCGTACGCTCGAAGCGGCGGGATGACCTTTAGGAGCGCTCGGCTGAAGGTGCCATAGATCTGGTTGAGCGATATGGCTCCGGGATAGTCGACCATGACAAGGGGCGCATGCCGTAGGAAACGATGCGATAGAGGGACACGTCCTGGGTCGGTAGGCGGGTTGCAAGCGCCGACGAATTGAATCCGTTCCAGCTTGACCCACGCTTTGTCCGAGGTCCGCCAATATCCTCCATGCTCGACGAGCTGGCGCATGAACGAGATGACCTTCTGCGTGCCGTACGTATCGGTCGCAGGCAGGTTGATTTCATCGCAGAACAGGACGAGCCAGCGGCCGATGTGAACGGGCGAAAGGACCACCCCGCTGGGCGTCTTGCGGAACTCGCAGTACTGTTCGAAGGTCTTGAGTAAGAGCTCCGGCGTAGTTGCGCTCGAGAAGTTGAGGCCGACGACCTCCATATCTGGCAGCTTGCGCAAAGCACTGAAGAGCGTCATGGTCTTGCCTGAACCGGGAGGTCCACAGAGCATGAGAGGCTTGTGCTCCGACAACCAAGAGTAGAGAACCTCTTCGTGTCGGACAGTGTCGATGGTGGGAATGACAACGTCCGCAGAGAGAACAGCGTGTGTGTCAATCTCGATGGTTGGCACGCTCGCCTGCCAGGAGGTCCATTCGCCCGTGCTAATCTGCACGTCGTAGTCGATGAGGGATCCTCCAGGTCCCAGAGGAGGGAGATCCAATCCGCAGCGCTGAGCGACAAAGTCTCCCATCCTCGCTCGGACGTCGAGCTTGGCATCGCCGGTGAAAGCCCAGACGAGCGCAATGACTAGGCGCTTCGTCACGTATGCCTGAACCTTCTCTTCAGAGAGCGGGAAGTCGGAGTGTTGCGCGTTGTAGTCGGCAAGAGATCGAACGGTCTTGTTGAGAAGCGAGAAGAGCGTGGAGGAGGCTCGAATGGCCGTGAAGTCCATGATGTGCTCAACGGACCTCGCAAAGGTCATCGCAGCATCGACAAGTGCATCATCCTCAAAGAATGGACTGAGGATGGATGCAACCTGCTTTTGTAGCCGTAGCTGGGGAGAGGTTTCGGCTTCCTCTGCAGCAACCTCGCCGATTCGCTGCTCTTCGTCGAAGCTGCCCAGAGATACGCGCTTGAGCGTGTGGAGGTAGTTGTGATAGAGCATGCGCGTAGAGATCGTATCGTCGCTGAACCAGACCATCCCGCACCGACTGACTGTTGCAAGGGTGGCGTACTTCAGACTCTCGACCTCAAACATGACGCGCACGTTCGGAGGAAGACTAAGTCGCTCTCCGTTCGGCAGAGTCAGAAGCTTGTTGTCGTCGAGTACGCTGCATGCCGGAAGCGTTAGACATAATCAGGAAGTACATATGCGAAATCGGGAATGTGTGCACACCTGTTCAGATTTTCTACCCATTCCGGGTCCACGTCCCCGTCGAAGACAATCCAATGCCGCTTCGAGCCTTCTCCTCTGACGTTATCGACTATCTTGCGCAGAATGTGCGTGAAGAGGCCGTCATTCCACTCGCGCGTAGTCGGATCGAGAGTGCCGTAGAGGTCCTCTTTCGAGATGGCCTTCGGGTCGATGAGGTAGGCAACACCTTCAACGCCTTCCAGACGCTCCAGTGCTGCGAGGAGGACCTGCCAAGCCGCCGACTTGCCGGACGCCGAGGGTCCGACCATCATCAGGCCGTGCTGAATGTTCTGGATCTGGTAGAGCTGCAAGACTTTGGCCAACCACTTTTCGTCGGCCAGCATATTGCGCTCTACACAGATGTCGATGATGTGCTTCTTGAGCTGCTCCAGATCTAGCGGAACGTAGGCCACACCTGGGAAGACATCCCGTAGGAGACTTCGACAGTGGAGAAGTCGAGATGTCAGCCTCGCTAAACCTCGATGCGCCGCAGATGTCTCGCAACTCACGTCTGCAGCAGAACGACATCGTCCGCAACGAGCTTTGGTATGATGGTCTCATTGACCGATTGGATGACAATCTCTGCCTCCGAAGCATCCGTCGAAGCGTCCTGAGCGGCGTGAGTTGACTGAAGTCGCAACCGCTTCATATACCCAGCGCTGACCAGGACAGACTTGAGAGCACGGAGACCAAAGTCGTAGTGAGGCTGAGCCGAGAGCTGCTCTGCGCAGAGGTTGAAGAACGGCACAATCTTCGAGGCGAGTGCCTCGGCGGTGCGGAAGCCTTGCGAGAAAAGCAAGACTTGTGCGATGAGCTCCTTGTCTGGTCGCGTCATTGCGACGCTGCGGAAGAGCTTCTTGAGATTGTCAGGGAGGTTCGATCGGCCAGCGTAGCCGGGGTTCATCGCTGCGACGGCAATATGTCAGATGGCTGTCTGTGCTCTTGCGGACATAGAGTAGTTGGTAAAGAAGGTCAACTCACTAATGAAGATGCCGGTATCGGTATTGATCTTGAGCTGGCGCCCGACGAGCTCAATTTCAACCGCAGGATTGCTGACAGCGGTCTTCAGGCCGAGCTGGATACTCTGGACCTGCTGAGAGACAGCACTGAGCATGCGCTCTTCGAGTCGGTTAAACTCGTCCTTGAGCCGGCCGAAGGGAGCATAATCAGCAAGATAGTCGGAGCAGCATCACCTGCACTGGCGAGGACTTACGAAACAGCCCCATGCCCCGACCTGGCACAGACCGATGAAAATGCGGCCCATGGCTTGAAAGTCGAACGTCTCGTCACAGCAGAAGACAAGGACGAATCGTCCGAGCTGGGTCCCGAGCGCCTTCACTGACTCGGTCTTGCCCGTTCCTGCCGGGCCAAATGGCGATCCTCCGAGCCTCTTCGAAAGCGCCTGCGTGAGGGTGAGGTAGCAGCGATCGGTAAGAGGCGTCTGCACCAAGCGATCTCCACCGCCTAGGTACTCGAAACCGTAGAAGAAGGAAGCATCCGCCATCTGGACTCTAACGCGCTGGAGTGGATCGGCAGCGGAAGCGTCGAGGTAGAATCGCATGTGATAGAGCCAATCGAAGGCGTTAGGCGAGTTGACTTGAGCTTGCACGAGCAGGCGAATGACGTCTCGTTGGTGGACAAGCTCAGTCACGAGGTTCTCGCACTTGCTCCGCAGGATGGGGTGCATCTCGTCCAGGACAGCATCGGCAAGGATGTCAAGCCCGCCAAGCACGGACTCGAGACATCCTTGAAGACCTTGCTGCTCGGTCAGGGCGGCTTCTACCTGTCCTGTCCATGCGATCTGCATGGCAAGTGCGACTAGCTGCGCTGGGTAGGCTGCAATCCACACGAGGAGGCTGGTCTTGTCTGCCTTCTGGCTGGAACCGTAGATCGAAAACAGCTCTTGCGATGCCTTGACGACGAGGGTAGCCAGCGACGCTTTCATCTCGCTCTCGATCTTTGCCAGCCAATCGTTGATCTTGGGGAACTCGGTAAGGTGGATCGGCGTGACGAAGCGGACCTCCTCACCCTCTCTCGAAGCGATACCTTTGATGATGGGCGCTGCCTCCTGCTCCTCATCAATGAGAAGGGTTGACAGTCCGGCGAACATCTTCTTGAGATGCTTCATGACCCTGTGGATGTCCTTGCTGTTCCCGATGATCTCCAGCAGGTCTTCGTCTCCAACAAAGTAGAAGCGCGGGAAGGACGCTCGTTCGCGCTCGAGGTATTCTCCAAGAGCCTTCTGAATCTTGCTCAGCAAGTCTGCCAGACGCTCGAGGCTCTTCTGCACGCCCTGGATGTTCAGGACATCGAGCACATAGGGCGACTTGAAGACCTTCTTCATGACTGTCAGGAACTCGCTATTGATGTTCTGAAAGCGGGAGCTTTCGACAGGCAGGAGATGCTTGATGTCGGCGCTGCCAGTAAAGATGCCTTCGAGGTAGACCCATTGCCGCTGGACATCGATCCAGACATCGAAGAGAACATGGATGCGATTGAGGCGGTCCTCCCATGTCGAGGCTTCCTCTTCGAAGACCTTGTAATACGGAGAGAGCTTCATAGCGGTGAGCGAAGTGAGGTTCTCGCTGCACTTCGCGAAGAGCTCGTCCCAACCGCGAATGAGGCGCGTCTTGTTCTGGTAGTTGACCAGATCCAGCGTGTAGTTGCTCCAGGTCTCCTTAACTTGCTTGAGGAACTCCTCCAGTGCCATTTCTCCCTGCGCCTGCACGATGATCTCCTTGATGAGAGGCTCGTTGCGCTTCAAGTCGAAGTCCCAGACCGTGCCAAGCGTCATTGAAGACGGCGTATAGTGTGAGCCGATCTTCAGGACCTTGAATAGTTGTCGCCAGTGTCTCTCGCGCAGAGCTTCCGACTTGAGATCGCCAATAATGGTGTTGGACTTGAGCCGCTGCCGCAGGAGGTCCTGCACGTACTCGAAAGCAGCGTACTGTCGCATGCGAGAAGGCATCTCTCGCGTCGACGCGAGGAGGCCATCGAGCTGTTGGCGAAGCTTGCGCGGCTGAGCAGTCGACCAAGGTGTGTCTGCGAGATCGTTGATCTGGCTCCAAATACCTGAAAGTGCCGTCCACACGGCCTTCAAGGCGCGGATCTCCTCCAGGACGGGCACAAGTCGCTCATCCTTGACCAGCTCCAACCCGAGTGCGTCCTTGGCTTTGGCAACCATGTCGGACTGCTCCTTCAGCAGATTGATCTTGCTCTCGAAGACGTTGATGCTGTTCATCGCGGCGTCGGCCTTGAGGTCACCCTGAATGGGCTTGCCCTCCTCCCACTCTGCGGCCGCTTCAGCGACCTTGTTCTGCACAATCTTGTCTTCTGCGAGGATTTTGAGCTGTAGCCCAGCGAATTGCTCCTGAATAGCAGCATTCTTCCTCGCAAGAATGTCGTTGAAGGCATTCCACTCGAGGTCAAGCTGGTCGACATAGAGCCAGTCGCTCTGGAACTGGTAGCGCTGACGCTCGAGGGTCTTCTGCCTAGTGGTGTATGTTGCAATCTCTGGTGTCCACTTTTCGACCTTCCGCTTCAGGTCCTGGACAAACGTGATGAGCGCGACCGCCTGTGCGGTGGATGATGTCTCAATAGAGTGATGTTCGAGGTCGTGGCGAGCTTTTAGGATGTCGGTGTGCATGTCGCGCACGGCGACGCCGAGTTTAGCTCCGAAGCGGCTGACAATGTCCTTCTGCCACGTGTCGTATTTGGCGTTCACCTTGGCCTGGACTTGCTCGTAGTGGACGATGGCGACACCGAGATCGTGATGCGATTCCGACGTGTCAAAAGTCGCGCGAGTCTTGCGGATCTCCTGCAGGAGCTGCTGCCAATCGTCCAGAGAATCGCCCAGCCGGCTGTACACGTACTCGGCCTCGAGATCCCACAGCGCCTGGAACTCGAGCCATTTGTTGACATAGGCTGTAAGCTCGTCGACGCGCTCCTCGATGAGGGCGAAAGGCCTCCTCAGCTCAGGCCCGCCGAGCTGACCGAGCTGAAAGTGACGGAGCAGGCGGGAAGGAGCTTTAGCGGTCTAGCTACGCAAGGGTAGGATAGCAAGATGTACACACCAAGCCGACATAGCGGACATCTTCGATGTCGGGCTTGCCAGTGCTGAGGCCACCATCGTATCGGGAACTCTGGATCCTCTCCAAGTTGCAGATGACGCCGAGCCAGCTTTGCAGCTGCGCGTACCAACTCATCCGGGCAGCTTCGAGGGGCGGGTCCAGGTAGATGACCTGGTTACGAATGCGGAGCTCGTGCTTGACGGGCGCGACTTGCAGGTTGCCGAGCGGGCTATCTGATCCCTTACCTGACCGGGGTACGGTGCTGCCTGCGCTTGCTCTGCCATCCTTCGTGATTTCCGTGCACCAGTGCTCGATGACGGCATTCAGCCGTTGCAGTAGGATCTCTTCGATGCGTTCGCCGAGCTGTTGCACCCAGCTCTCGAGATTGGCGTACCCTTCCAGGTTGAGCTTGTCGATCGTCCTCTGCACGCGCGTGAGGAGATCCCCGAAAGCAGAACTCTCGTACTTGCACGTCGCGAGCTCCTGCACGATTGTGCCAATCTCGGCGGACATGTCGAGCAGAGCATCGGTCCTGTCCTGGAACATGCTGACTGCACTGGCGAGCTCGCGCACAAATGCGCCGTGCCTTCCTTCTCGAGCGAGCAGGTCTGCACTGCCGTTGATGGCTGCTCCATTCGGCCCGGCGGGCAGAATGCTCTGCCGGGTATCAAAAGTGTTGACAAAGAACTCCCACCGCAGCGACATGCCCTTGGTGATCATCTGCTGGACATCCTTGCGGTACTCGGCGACGAGCACCAGGATACCGGGATTGGCGTGGACCTTGTCGACCGTCTGCTGATACGTGCGCAAGGTCTCCATCTGCATAAGAGCGTGCCTTGTTAGCTGGTGCTCACAAGGCCGACACAGTGGCATCAAAGGAGAGGGCATGCCACTCACCAAGGAGACGGCCAACGGATAGACCCGCTTGGCGTCTTTTGCGATGTTGCCAATGGCGTGCGGGACGCTGAAGCCGAGCCAGAGGAGATTCCTAACCTCCTTGAAGAGCGTGATGATTTGCGGGTCAAAGTTGACTCCGAGCGAGTAGGTGACACCCGGCTCGGCTCCCGGTGTTACGGCTCCACCTTCAGCATCGACCAAGCCGAGTCCTGCATTGCTGCCGGAGTCTCCATTGATGGAAGCAAGCGAGCGGCTCTTGCCAATCTCAAACAGGCGGCCCTGAATCTGCATGTCGCGCCGGTTGATCTCGTGTAGCCACGCCTCGTAGATAGGCCGCGTGTCGAGCTTGCGGCGGAATCCGAGGCTCTCGCTCGCGAGCTTCGCGCCCTCGGCGTACAGCTCCCATCCTTTGCCCAGGACGTCTTCGACCCGTTTCATGTATGTGTTGAGCTGGCGCTCAATCTGCTTGGCCCAGATGATGGCACCCGCGATGGGCGAGACGTCCCGCAGCTGCGCCATGTGATAGCTCGAGCTGCCCTTGTATCCCGACCGGAAGACCGTGTGCAGCTGGCTGATGTCTGACTTGACAGAGTCAATGAGGTTCGTCTGGTATTCCTGGATCGCGCCGCGGATCTTGGGCCGTACAAAGAGGGCATTGAAGCGGGAGAAAACCCGGAACATTTCGCTGGCGTTTCGAGCTGTTCCAAGGCGATCTCGGAGACGGGCGATAATCTGATTTTCGACTCGGGCGACTCTCTCGTTGCTGTGAGGAAACCGCCGAGCGGGTGAGCGAGAGACATCTTGTCACTTTGTGTGCGGAGACACGACTCACTAGGCAGTCTCTGCTGTGACCCAGATCTGCGTGCCTTCGGTCGACGTGTCGAGCACGTCGACGTCCTTGACCTCCTGCCAGGCCATGCGCACTTCCTGCTCCATGTCGAGCCCACCGAGCAGGCCAATGGCCGCCTCGTGCCCCTGTCCCGCGCCCGCGCCCACGCCCACGCCCTTTGTGGGGCTGACCATGCCCACGAGCTGCTCGTGGTGCTTGCGGAAGTTGCGGAGGTACTCTATGCGCGCCTGCAGCCCTTCCTTGACGTGATACGCGGCAATCTTGATGGGCAGGAACTTTTCTGCGCGCTTGCGCGTGACCTCGCGCGCGACGTTGGTAAACTCCTTGATGAGGTCGTCCCACGTCTGGAAGATGGCCGCGGTCGTCGAGAGCGCGGCGTCGAAGGTGGGGTAGCTGGCGTACATGAGCTTGTTGGCGCCGAGGACGCGCAGCAGCTGGTCGGCCAGGTCCTTCGAGATGGCCTCGACGAGGGGAAGGGCGCGGCGGATGGGGTAGGGCGAGAGCTTGAGCTTCTTGTTGATGTGGTTGAAGACGGCGAGGAGGGCGTCCTGGATCTTGTCGAGGTCGGTCGCGGAGAGGAGCTCGTTGAGCGGAAAGTCCTTCATGAGCAGGTTGTACTTGTGCACCACGTCCGTCGCCTCTTTCAGGCCCGTGTCGGCGATGAATGAGACGGTTGCGTGGAAGCGCTTGGCGTGCTTGAGGACGTCGAGCGTGAGCACCACGGGATCGGAGCGGAGCTGCTCCTCGATTCCTTCGAGCGATTTCTCCATCGACAGCCAGAAGTTGACCTCCTGCGACGCCGTCCCAGACGCCACGTCCCGGTTGAGCTTGGTCACATTCTGAATCTCCTTGACCCAGGTGTTGACTTCTGACTGGACCTTGTTGAGGAAGCTCGAATCGCCGAGCAGAGCAGCGGGCTCGATGGCTTCGGGCGAGGGGCGGACGGCCATTTGCCGGGACTGTGGACCAAGGGCCATGTTTGGTCAGCTCTGACAGATCTACGCAGGCGATACGCTCAGCACGCAGCGCACCTTCTCCACAGCTCGCATGACGATTGGATGCACGCCGAGGACAATCTCGGGGATCTCGACATTCTGCTGCAGATGCAGGAGGGACAGCTCGAGCTCGGCAAACTTCTTCTTTGCGACGGGGATGCCAGTGTTTGCGGAGCTCGCATCCTCGCCCTTCTTCTTCTTGGCGAGGGCTGCCTGCGAAGTGGTGTCGGCGAGCTTGGCAGGCGAGGCTGCTGATGAGGCGCTTGCACCGTCTGGGAGCGCGGACGAGAGCTGCTTGCGCGAGACGTAGGCCTCAAAGTAGGGTTGCACGGCGAGGTGGACGATGGAGTGAAGGGACTCGTACGGATTGGCAGCGGTGGACTGAGCGGATGCGAGGGCTGCCGCCTGTCCGTCATCCCCGTCGATCCCGTTGGCTCCCGCAGCAGTAGTTGAAGCAGTGTCTCTGGCAAGCTCTGTCGACGAAGAACCAGGCGCCGATGAGGAGGCAGCACCGGCTGGTCCAAAGAGGTTGACAAAGTGGAGCTGCTCGGCCAGAGGACGCGCCGTGTCGAGAAGCGGGACGCGCTTGATGAGAGCAAGCGATGCGACATTCTGGCTGTGCCATGTCAGGTTGGTCGAAACGGTGTAATCGAAGCGGACCACGGCAGTAGCAGCAGTAGCAGGTGATTCGGCGTCACTGTCGCTGTCTGCATTGCCGTTGTCGATGCTCGAGGAGGTGGTGCCTGAGCGCTCGGCTTGCGCCGCAAAGGAGGACGATGCAGCCGCTGTCCCTGCACTGGGGCGGACCTTGTTGATGTAGATGCTCTGCAGGGAAGGCTCGCTGATGAAGCGTGTGACGAGGCTGGCATAGCCGACGCCATTGCTGCTGCTGCTGCTGCTGCTGCTACCACCGCTCGGGGCGAGCAAGGTCCTGCGGAGGTCTGTGCCACTGGCGGAGAGGAGCAAGGGCAGCAGGCTGAGGAGGTACGCCGAGAATACGGCGAGCTGCGCCTCGTCCACGGTGTCTGCTGATGGCGATATTGCCAATGCCGCCTCGCTGCTCATGCTCAGGCTGTGGCTGCTACCGCTCTTTACGGCGGTGGCCATGGCTGGCTGCTGCTGTCCTTGACGACGCGTTGCTTGCGGGAGGGTGACGCTTGGAGGGGCACGCCACTCTGCGGAGGGATGGATGGATTGACGGTCCCTCTCAGTGGTTGTCGAGCATGGCGCTGTGCGTATCAAACTGTCACTGATGTTTATATGTATGTGCTGATGCTGGTGCAGTGTCAACCCCTGCACCCCTTGCTTGATGGGATGGGATGGTCTGCTGCAGGCCCCTCCTCTCCCGCTGGCGGCCTCCGGAGGGTCGGACCAAAAACTCAGAGTCGAGCTCAGACGACGCTCAGTCCAGAGACGCGCACAGCAGGTTAGAACGGTACAACCACAACACAGCAGCAGCAGCAGCAGCAGCAGCAGGGACAATCCATCAGACACACGCAATACTGGAGCTGGTCTGCACACTGGATCCTCTGGGAGCGGGAGAGCAGGCGGGCAGGACAGAGGGGGTCCGGAGGCAGCGCTAGTAGCAGCAGCAGATCATAGGATATCCTGAGCCGGGCTCGCAGACATAGCGCACCATGTCTGCATATGGGTACGACGATGTGGGTGGCTCTCCCCTTTCTCCGGTGTGCCAGTGCTGGCCGCGGTGCATGTGCAGTGCCAGTGGTCACTGCGCTGGAGCACCAGCACAGTGAGGGACACTGACGACGTGCATCCATCCATCCGTATCCCCATGCGCGCCATCCAGGACGACGACGAGGAGGAGTGCCCGCTCTGTCTGGATCCCCTCGGAGACGACATCAGATTCAAGCCGTGCAATTGCGGGTACAGGGTGCGTTCATATCTCTCGCTGGGACGGATGGGGTGGTCGACCCACGACGTCGTGTGGTCCGACAGTCTCTCTCTGTGCCATACCGGCTCGAGCAGGGCACACCGATAATGAGTGCGCAGCGCTGATGCATGTGCTCCTGTCCGCCTCCTTGTTCACGTCCCTCCCATCCATCCTTAGATCTGCGCATTCTGCTGGAACCACATCCGCACAAACCTCAATGGCCGCTGTCCGGCATGTCGAAAGCCCTACTCGGATGACGCTGTCGAGTTCACGCCAATGCAACCAGACGAGTGGGTTGTGGGATGCGAACGTGAGATGCTGTCTGATTGCCGCGCTGATGAGGGTCCGTTCCCTTCGTCTCCTTGCACTTCGCGCCGTGTTGTGCCGCTCGCTCCCTGACTCCAGACTCAAGCGCCTGCAGGCAGCAAAGAAGCAGCGGGACAAAGAAAAGAAGGATGCAGACAGCCTGTCGCGCAAGCACGCTGCAAACGTGCGGGTGCGCCAGCGGAGCCAGGTCCACATCCAGGGAATGACGACAAAGATTGCCAACGAGGACACGCTGCCTGCGCTCAAAGGGTCGGAGCAGTTTGGGCGCTTTGGCAAGATTGTCAAGCTCTTCTTCAGCCGCCGCGCGAGCCCGCCGCCGGGCGCTACTGGCGTTGGCGGCAGCGCTAGCGGCAGCGGTAGTGGACCGTCGTCCTCCGTCCTCACGCCGTCCTCCTCGTCCACCGCCTCGAGCTCGAACGCACATACTTTCTACACCCCTGTCAACGTTTACATCAACTACTCCAGGCCTGACGAAGCCGCCGCGTGCATCTATGCCATCGACGGCACCGTCACATCGGATGGGCACAAACTGAAGGCCATCCATGGGACAACGAGGTACTGCCCCGCCTATCTCCGCGGCGTAAAGTGCACCAACGACAATTGCATGCAGGCACACGAGCCGGGGGAGGAGCTGGAGAGCAGCTCGCATCCAGGCTCGGGCGCGGGTCCATCGTCACAGCCCGTCCTCTTGCACCAGCAGCACCAGCATGGTCAACCCCATCGCTACGAAGGAGCAGAGAGCGGCAGGAGCAATGCGACAGCCATCAAGGAGACGCGGGAGGAGCTCGTCAACTTGAAGCACGCATATAAGGAGCAGAGCGCGCACACCGCGCCTGCACTCACCAACGCCCCTGGCCTGCCCGCGACGGCAAGCTGGGCGTCAAAGCAGGCCTCGAACCCTTCGGCACAGCAAGCATCGTCCCAATCGCCTTTTCAGAACCAGCCTTCTTTCTCGAGCGCATTCCCCCAGATACAGGACTCGCGTCCGACCCCTCCACCAACTCACAGCCAGTCCTCGTCCATCTCTTCCCGCCTGCCAAAGGCACAGAACCACCCTTTGCCGCCCAGGCCGCCGAGCCGGGCGACAAGCAGCGTCGACATGAGCGCCAAGTCGCGCGCAAATGGGCGTGAGCGGGAACGCGAGCGCGAACGTGAGCAGGATCAGTACAGAGCAAGAGAGCCGGAGAAGCAGCGCCAGAGATCTGCTGCAAACGCAGAAGATGCCAGGCAGACGCAGCAACAGAAGGGCGATGCCCCAGCCGTGCCCAGGGAGATTCCGAAAGCGCAGGAAGGGATCTTGCCGCAGGATCAGCAGTCTCTGTCGGTCGACGGGCCAGCACGCCCGGAGTTGTCGTCCAGCTCCACGAGCACTGTCATTGCGCCTCCGACACCGCCAACTTCTGAGCCGTCCGCCTCGACCTCTTCCCTCCCTGCGTTGTCGCTTCCGCCAGGACTTGGTCTCCCGTCTACCAGCACTGGCACCCGCCCGCTGACACCCGTCAGCGAGTTCGACCGCACTCTCGATACTTTTGGGGACGGCCTCAGTTTCCACTTCAACCTGCCCTCTTCGCCCACATCGACCTCGCCTAAAGGAAAGGAGCGGAGCGGCGAGACGGTCGGAGGGGTCGCTTTCGACGATGGCTTTGGCACGTCTGCGACGCAGAGTAGCAGGACGAGCAGGTCGGGCTCGCCGGACTTCCTGTCCGACACCCGTGAGATGATGTTCAGTCCGGCATTGCCCGCGTCAAGCGCAAGCGCCGGCGCCGGGACCGATTTGCACCCGTTCGCAGCGGATGACGCAGAGGATGCAAAATATCAAGGGCCGTTCGATCCCTTCGCCATGGGCTCGGACGCCTTTGGCGATGCAGACCCTCGGGCAGAGGATCCGACGCCCGACGCCCTCGCGTCTGGCCGCGCGTCCGGGACAGCTTCTCCGGCCACTGGGCTGGGCGCTCCGCCTGGACTGAGCAGGACAAACACTGCCTCGCCCATGGTCGATGCTGGCATGGCCAGCCGGCCACCTGGTCTCGGAGGGGTGCCTGCGCTGCCTGACGATGGCTCGAAGTCGGGACGACACCGGTCGAGATTCGGATTTGCGCGCTCTGCGTCCATCGAGAGGCCCTCTTCGGGCTTTGGTGCCGCTCCAGGATTCGCAAACGGCGTCTCCATCCCAGTCTCTGAGCTATTCAAGGGCGTCACTGGCGTAGGCGCGTCGTCGTCATCCTCGTCCTCTTCGGCACACCAGACTCCGGTCATTGCGAATGGTCGTCACTCGCCCCACCCACCTTCGTCCGCCACGTCTTCGGCTTCGGGCAACCTGCCATTCTCCCTGCCACCTGGAGTGTTCGCCCCTTCGCCCAGCAGTGCCACCGTCCAGGCAGCATTTGGAACCGCGGGCTTGCCATCAGCTTCAGCATTTCCGGCCTCGTCTTCTGAGCTCCCACTGCCCCCTCCTGACCCGAGCCGACATGCAAAGACGAGCCTTTCGGACCTCTTCCCTGGAGTCGACCTCGCAGCCTCGTTCTCGTCATCCAGCGCACTGCCGGCGTCCCTTGTCAAGAGTCTCGGCATCTCGCTCGAGAACCTCGATATGCAGGCGACAGCCGCAGCGAACGGCAAGCTGCCGAATTTTGCCCCCATGCCGCTAGGCCAGGGCAACAGCATCGCCAGCCAGCCGCTCCCTCCACCGTCTGCGCCGTCCGCCACGTCACCTTCTCCGGTCCCTTCCGGAGGAGCAGCCATGACGCAGTCGCTTTCTACCGGGGCGACGAGCAGCAACGGCGGACTCGGCGGGCCAATGGGCCTCGGTGCAGCCCGACAGGCGCAGCAGGCGCACGCGCAGCATGCTCAGCAGGCTCACCAGCAGGCCCAGCTTGCAGCGCAGCAGGCCGCGGCCGCTCAGGCTGCGCAGAACGCTGCTGCCCAGAGCGCGCGGGAACAGCAGCAAGCTCAGCATCAGGCCCAGGCACAGGCACAGCAGCAGCTCCAGCAGCACCACGGACGCCCACCCTCGGCCGCTAGCGGCGGGAGCGCCGGCAAGACGGACATGTATGGATACATGGGCCTAGCAAACGCCACAAGCCCGCCACTGCCGCAGACTCCGGGAGGCTTCGGAGGTGCGTGCCGCACTGTCGCTATTACCGTGCGTCTTCACTAGCCAGCTGATACTGACTCTCCCCTGACTCTGTCCGCAGATGCAGCTCGATTCCAAGATCCAGCCATCATTTCCTTTGCTGGGATGAACGGCTACGCGCATCCTCCGCAGCACAATCCGTACGCGGCGATGCACGGCTATCACCACCACCACCCGGAGCACCCTTCGCCTGGAGCTCCAGGTGGTGGTGGCGGCGGCGGCGTCGGACAGGGCGAGTACTACAACCGGTATCATCCTCTGCCCACGCCTGTCCAGCCGCAACAGACGTACAACCCGTACATGCCCATCGCACCCGTGGGCCTCGCGGGGATGGGCCGCCTGAACAAGGCGGCGCAAACCATGTCGCAGGCTGGGGCGTTTGGGCTGCTCCGGAGGTGACTGCGCTTCGGGACATGGTGGAATCTGGACTGCCTCTCTCATCTCGCCATTTGCTGTACTGTCGTTCTGCCTTGTACCCGTTCCTTCGAAACCCTCGTGTCTGGCTTCTCGCTTTTCCCATCTCCTCCGAGTACAGCCCGCACCCCTGTAGTGTCTCTACTTCCACCTCACCCTCATGTGCCATCTCGTGCAAACCCAGCTTCTGTTCCGTCTGATTGTGTGGACTTGCACGTATGTCTCACCGCCTTTGCAGGCGCAAGTCAAGCAATGCATTCGGGCTCCTGTAAGGCCCAGACGGCTATACGCTCACTACAGGTAAGTAGTGTTCGTTAGTCGAAGCGGGTCTTGCGGTTCGGGTTCGCTGGTTTGTAACGTAGAGTCTTTGTATGTGGCAAAGGTCGCGTGTAAAACTGTAAGCTTCGCTAAAATTGCCCCAAACTAGACTGAGCAAAGGCAAGAGCATCTAAGTACAACGAAGGGTATCTACTAACTATGCACTGTCCTCCTTCCTGCTCTGCCCTTGCTCCATTGAACGCGTCCTATTGACGCGTCCGCCAGGCCCGTGCTGAATAGGGGGTGGCGGCCCGGGACCTGCCCTGAGCGACCTTGACGCTTACACATGGCCCGAGCAGGCCACTCCAATGCGACCTTTAGAGGACAGATGGGGAGCGCTGCATGCTTCAGAAGAAGCGAGCCGCGGACAAGGTTGATGAGCGACCGTGTCTGCATCTGATGGCCAAGATTGCGAGTCGAGCGGAGACAAGAATGCGAGCAGGGACGAGACAGAGGAGAGAACGCTTCTTTGCCTTGCAGTCGGACGTCGCCATCGATCCTTTGCTACATGAGCACGTCACCAGTCACCGAAGATCAAGGCAGGACAGGACAGAGTATCGCAGAACGGGAGAGCTTTCTTGGAGCGTAGACAGTAGACGTGGAAGTGGAGAGGTTGTATTGAGCGGATGCGTGCGGAATTGGTAGGCTATTGCACTTTGACGGACCAGAGACTTTCGGACTGGAAGTAAGACTGCTGATGCCGATAACGCTTAGTAGCCGGTACCGCTGCTGGCACCACCGTATCCGGATGCGCCAGCGTTGCCGCCGTAGCTTCCAGGGCTTGGCTGAGCCTGCTGAGCAGAGGCGTCTGCGCCTAGAGAGGCCGAACGGACACATCGAATGCCAATCAGCTTGGGCTAGAGAACGACACCAGGCAAGAGCAGACTGACCTCCGTAGCCGCCAGACTGGTAGCCACCCTGAGCAGGGGCACCGTAGCCCTGGCCCTGTCCACCAGAGTAGCCACCCTGCTGGCCGTAGCCTTGATGCGTCAAAAAGGTTAGATTAGCATGAGGCATGTACACCTATGCGCTTCACGGAAAGATCTGCTCACCGCCGTAACCGCCGGCCGAGCCACCGTAGCCTCCAGCACCGCCAGCCGAGGCACCGTAGCCGCCAGCTCCGCCAGCAGCTCCGCCGTAGCCGCCTGCAGTATTGTTGACAGAAGGATATCAGAAAGCACAGACCACCGAAAGCTTTGCGAGCCTCGAGGCGTCGTTACGACTGTGCCGGGAGCGCTTTACGCACCCTGCTGACCGTAGCCGCCGGCACCACCACCGTAGCTGCCGCCGTATCCGCCAGACTCGCCGCCGGCTCCGCCGTAGCCACCGCCGTAGCCGCCCTGGCCACCGTAGCCGCCGCTGCCGCCGTAGCCGCCGCCGTAGCCTGATGGGCATGTTGAACATGAGCAGTGAGCCGCCTGATCTGCTGGATAATACGAGCAGGCATGAGCAGCTCACCGCCGCCGCCGCCGTAGCCGCCTCGACCGCCGCCGCCACCACCGCCGGAGCGAGACTCAGACATGCTGTAGTACCGAGTTGGGACATTAGCCAGGTTGCAGCAACAAGGCAAGGGATGACTTGCACTCACTTGACCTTGAGCCTTCGTCCATCAACCTCCTGCTCGTTCATGGCAGCGATGGCAGCCTCAGCCTCGTTGGGACCGGTGAAGGTGACGAAGCCGAAACCCTACGCGCAGAAATACGAAGCGGCAAGATGCTTCAGCTGCTGATTGCTCATAGAGCGCAGAAGGGCGGGCTATACGCACTCGGGATCGGCCAGTGTCTCGGTCACGGAGGACGACGGCCTGTAGCAGAGCACGGGATGTTTGGCTGCGGTCAGTCATGACGACAGGCTTCAGCAACACCGAGGAGACGCACGTCGGAGATGACACCGAACTGCTCGAAGGCCCTGCGGAGGGTCTCCTCATCGCTTCCCCCTACCAGCCGGAAAGCGGTCGGACTGTCAGTAAGCTGGCAGGTTGCATGATGTAATCGGAACAGCAGGCTTACATGAGAGGTTTCCGACCTGTCCGTTTAACACCGGAAGCGGGACGTGCAGACATCGTCGCAAGATGACAGCGAAGTGAGGATCATCCGCGAAGACGCGCCAGGGCGATGCAGCGGAGTGACGAGCCGAGTACGCAGAGAGCGAAGGCGCATCCACAAGCGCACATGCGTTACCAAAACAGCATTCGATGCGATAAAGCGGCCAGTAGTGAGGCAGTTCCGAGCAGGTCAAGACGACCAGGTCATGCGGACGGAAGGGCACAGTGAAGGAAGGACAGGGCAGGACGCCAGTCGAGAGGGCCGAGACGAGAAGACAAAGCAGGATGCGGTCAGAATCGTGCACGAGCCACTGTGAGAGATACTCGCGTGCAGGCGCTGTGCGAGCGTCTTTCCCTGCGAGATGGACCAAGGCTCGAGAGGCTCCACGGCGGACTCGGGGAGCTGGCAGAGAGGCACGACGTGGCTCGGGCTCGGGCTCGGACCGGACGCGGTCTCTGAAGGTGCAGAGGCATGACTGTAGCAGAAGCCTTGTTGCATGTGTACGATGTTCTTGCAGGCTGCCATTCTCTCGGATTCCGCGCCCCTCGTTGCCCAATCATGCTTCGTTCCCGCACCCAGCCAGCCAGCCCGCTCGCCCTGCCCCTTCGCCCATCTCGCACGCCAAGTGCCGTCAATTGGAGGAAGAGGCTCACGTAGATCTTTGAGTTGGACATGGTTGATTCTGCTATATGTGTTGTGGTCTGGAAGACAGTGCAGCGGATCAGAGAGGGGCTCTGGTCGACCTTTCCCTGTCGCCCTGAACTCACAGAAGTTTCGTGATGAGGAATCGGACGGGAGAAGAGCGGCAGCGGCCGCCCGGACGAAGCAAAGAAGGGGCTCGCTCCACCGCAGAAAGCCGGCACGACACAGACGAGAAGAACAAGGAACGTTCCAAAGGTTAAGACGCGCGATCTTACTACTCTATGCTCGACAGACCCATCACGCATGCTGTGCTGGTCCATCTCGTCTGCTTCAGGCGGCACCGTATGTACAGTACCTTCCGTCCTCCCGAGAACCTCTGAGGTGCCTATCGATTCCGGCGGATGGGCCTGTTAGAACCTCGATCCGTAGCTGGCTCATATTGAATATGTACACGCGAGCACTCGCGTTGCACCGAGAGCTGTGAGTGCTACTCCAAACTCTGGCCGCTAGTCATTCAATGCGGATCTCTCCGAGTTGCGGGCAAGGTGATGGGGTGCCACGCGTGAGTCAGTAAGCCTCACATCCGCCCTCCACTATTTCTCCTGTCGGTGCTTGTCCGTCGATTGGTCATTCTTCCGCTCTTGGGGATCCTCCCAGGTCCTTTAACATCCGGAAAGGCGAGCATGTCGAGTACGAACGATCCCATTATGCAGACGAAAAGGAATGCGACGATCCACTCGGCGATAGCAGCCTTGAGATCCGCAGAGCAGCGGTGAAAAGGAGCTTCAGCCGCGGTATTTGCTGAGCAGTGTTCGACGCACGCACCGGGTCCCTTTGCTTCGTTCGTGCCAGCATGACGAAAGCCAAGCTGGCCGTGACTCCCACAGACAGAAGAGCGAGCTTCAGATAGAACGATATGCACATCAAGCGGTTGAAGTGTCGAATGTCGAGGGAGGCGTAGACAACCATGAGAAGGATGAAAGCAGAGATGTAGCCGCCATTGCGAGAGAAGGAAAATGCAGTCAGTACATTGGTAGCAAGCTCTCCAGCAGATGCGTCTTAGTCCCCCTGGCCTGCGTCGCTTACAGAAAGATATAGAGGAACAAACGATGTGCTTGTAGGCCTCGCAACTTGTCCACGATAGCAAGCAGGATTCCACCAAGCATGGCAGGAATGCTCAGCGCAATGATGATGGTGACGAGCCTCTCCTCGGTGCCAGCGCTGCCAAGGTGACCTGGGCGGGGCGAGTATCGCAGTATCCTGTCGACCAAGATCAGGAGCGTTGCTTCAAATACGCTGATCGCGATCGTAGTACCGACTACAAAGACCGGATACATCTGATACGCCCCAACGTCCGAGATGAAGCAGTAGCGCTGCCAGGCCTTCATGGTATCGAGACGTGGGCTGCCTTGACTAAGCCAGTACAGTAGCATGATGAGTAAGGTGGCTGAATGGAAGGACGGGTCAGGAACTGAATCTCCTTGGGCTTGCACGAAGGTGATGTGAGCACGCAGTAGGCTGATGGCACTCACTCCCCCAGGTGCCTGCAGCAATCACCGGTAACGTCCAGAAGTACTTTGGTACCTGGTTAAAAAGCCCATGCGATATCATATGACGCAGAGCACGGGAGCTCAACAAACGGGCATCGGAGCCATGGCTTTTCGGATGTACCTCGACTCGAATGCTCTGTACCAGATGGTCGAACGTCGGGATGATGTCGAGGCGGTGCATACTGTCTGCTTAGAGCGGTTTCCAGCCGCGAAGATTGCGAGCCGGTACAGGCGTTCGCGGAGTTCAGAGACTTCCGTGTTCTCGAATCGCACACTTAGCCATTCCACCGTCTCTGGCTCATTCGGCCTGGCCGGTGCGGATATGGCCTTCTGCTGGTCTTCACCCTCGGCGTCTTCCTGACATCAGGGAACGAAAGCATCTCGAGGACGAAGCTTGCCATCATTGCGATGAAGATGGTCGCGACGATCCACTCAGCTACAGCTGCCTGTGAAAGAGGCACGAAGTAAGCGTCAGTTCATTGCGAGACCATAGTTGCTGCTAGCGGGCTTCGACCGCTCACCTGGTCTCGCTTGCCCAGTGGAATGAGCGTTATGAACACCACCGTGGCAACTATTCCTACCGCAAGCAGAGCGATCTTGAGGTAGTACGACACCGTCATCAAGTGGTTCAGATGGCGAATATCGAGGAAGGTATAGATAACGAGGAGGAGCACAAAGGCAGATATGTAGCCGCCGCTGAGGTTATGCGAATCATTCAGCGAGGAGCTCGTTGGTGTACCATGGTAACTCGAACTAGCTTACAGGAATATGTAGAGACAGACTTGATGAGCTCGCCGAGCCAGGGCTTTATCCAAGATCGTGAGGAGTACAGCTCCTGCCAACGCAGCAACACTCAACGCGGCGATGATAATGGCCAGCTTCTCTTCGATATCTGCGGTATTGCGATGACCTGGACGGGGCGAGTAGCGGAGGATCCTATCTACCAAGATGAGGATAGTCGCCTCGAAGGCGGATATTGCGATAGTCGTGCCGACGATGAAGACAGGCTTCATCTCATATGCCCCAATATCACTTATATACGGTTTCTTCTGAGCAGGCTCCATTACTGCTAGCGGTATGCTACCTTTGCTGATCCAGTAGAAGAGCATGAACAGCAGTGTGGCTGATATGGATCGCGGGGATCAGCCTATGACCAAGCGGTGATGACAGCTGAGAGACTCCGGGTCGTGCATCCCTGCTTGACCTCACCAGCCCAGACACCTGCCGCAACAGTTGGCAGCACCCAAAAGTATGGGGGCACTTGGTACCAGAATCCATCAGAGATCGACATACGATAGCTGTGGTAGATGAAAAGGACGCAGACCGTGACATGTCAAGATTTGTGATTAGTATGTTAGGCTTAGGCCGCTCGTCTACGCCGTACGTTAGGCTCGGGTGCGGTCGAGGCGATGCATGTCGTTCGCCCTCACATCCGTAGTTGCGTGCATTCGATTCGCTGAGCCTGACGCGGTGAGCGACGATGTACGCGAGAGCAGTATTTCGGCAGTCATAAGGCGGGTGGGTGCACTCCAAGCGTAGCAGAAGAAGCAGCTGGACATCTTCATCGGTCGTGTGTACCTTGGATGAGACCGTCCATGGCTGGTCATTCCATGATGTGGTGGGTGCGACTTATCGACCACAAGAAGAGCTGTTGTTGTCGATGAAGCACCATTGTGCATCCTGTAACAGTGAGCTCGAATGGAGAGCGGATTGCGTCTTCGGTCTTCGGTCGTTGGCTGACTTCAGGCAGCGTCACTGGGGGTGGCGCGGCAAGCAGGAGAGACGGAAGGAGGAGCTCATTCAAGGGAGGCGCGTCATTCCGACGCCAAAGACGGGTCATAGTGTGCTGCCCAGCTCGCTCGAATGGTACTGGGAGTTGTCCAGAGGTCAGCCAGCTCTGCGCCATCCGGCCTGCCGTGCATGCATGGCGTTCTGGGTCACGTTTCGCCGCTTGCATCTCTTGTTCCCGCTCCAACCGCATCACTGGACATATCTCTAAAGCTATGTGAGCGACGCACGGTCGTCTGCCGCGCTTCAGCGAACATTCAATCTTCGTGCTGATCCTGTCCCGTCGTCCCCCTTAATCAGGTCTTTCAGCGACCTTGAACGCGGACTAGCAAGAGGCGGTGGTGCCTCGGGACCGGGAGGACGCCGCGCAAACGATGCACGCTCGGATGAGGTCGCTCTATCTGATGGAGGTGAGCCCGATGCTGTCAGTCGCTGTATGAGTGCGAATCCATTCCTTAGTGTGCTCTTACTCCCCTCTGCCGCTCGTCATAGAGGACAAGCGGTTCACCACCCTAGCGGACCGGATCTCCTTGCAGATCTTCCGCATCAACAGCAATGTCACAGGCATACTGAAGCTCGTAGATACCCTCGGGACAAAGAGAGACTCTGCCGAGTTGCGGCAGAAGCTGTGAGTCCGTTACAGGCCTTGCGAAGGTCGCCACTTGCTCTGGGGGCCGTCAACGAGGTTGCAGACACCTGATACTGCTCCTGCGCACCCACACAGACATACATTATCGGACGCGACCAAGGAGCTGGTCAAGAGTAGCACCGAGGATGTCAAACAGCTGGCTGGTATCAACACATCAGGCCAGGTACGTGTGCGAACCGTCACGAGGCAGGTCGTCCCTAATCCTCGAACGCCTCATCGGCACAGGACGCTACGAGTCGAGCCAAGAAGATGAAGCAGGCCAAGATCTCCCGCGATTTCCAGACCGCCATCCTAGCTTACCAGAATGCCGCGAAAGCCAGCGCCGAGAAGCAACGTCTGCATGTAGAGCGTGCTCGGCAGGCCATCGACTCCGGCGATTCTGCTCAGGCGGTGGACGCTGCCTTGTCTCCGGGTGGTAGCGGGGGCGCGCAGCTTCAGCAACTGCAGCAGCAGCAGCTCGACCTTGTGCCCGATTCTGAGCTCGAGTATCAAGAACAGGTCATACAAGAGCGTGAAGGGGAGATCCGGGACATCGAGTCGGGCATACTCGAATTGAACGAGATCTTCAGAGATCTGGGTACTATCGTCACTGAGCAACAGAGCATGCTGGGTATGCACAGGCAGGCAGCGAGATTCCACTGTATGCTACTGGACTAATACTGGATGCTCATCTCGCCGCAGATAACATCGAATCAAACGTCATTTCGGTCGCGAACGATACACAAGGCGCCTCCGAGGAACTCGTCTCTGCTCACAACTATCAGCGGAAAGCGGGACGGCGAATGCTTTGGCTTTTCCTCATCTTCATCATAGTTCTGGCCATTGTTCTGCTTGCTGTGAGTCAAGATCTTGTCTGCCCAGGCATTGGGCAGAGAGAAGGGTGTGCGCTGATATGGCTTCCCGCCTGGACAGATCCTTTCTTAGCTCCTGTCCTGGCCTGATCATGTGCTACTGCCGTCAGTAACGTGTTGATGTTGTTCATGCTCTTTCATGCTACAAAAGCTTCTTCTCGCTCAAGCCTCTTACAGTACGCATTCGATCCTAGAGCGGCGACTACTATGCGGTGATACGATTGTCAGGCAATGCCTTCACAGCGAGCGTCCAACGGATTCTAGCTATGCCATACTACGTTACCTCCGGCATTGCAAGCCGCTCCATCTCCATCTCTCTTGGCTTCACCCTGACATCTGTTCGCCAGCTTCCATCGGAATCCAGATTCGTGCGGTGCGCATTGCCAAATGATGGTCGTGCCGTCGGGCTCGTGCGAAACGCCAAAGATGCCATCTTCGTGCAAAGTTGTGATATCAGCGACCGTCCAACGCGCAGGAGCAAAAATGCGGTCCTTATCGACATCTGCTCACCCTTGAAGCAAAGTCCTCCGACATTTGGAAGACCTTGCGAGGCTACACTTTCGCCGCTGGCATCCGGCGCGGTGGCTTGGAGGAGGTAAAGGCCGCTGGGGCCGTCGACTTCGCGGGGAGCCGCGACGTCCGACCTCGCGCGAAGAGACTTCGAGAGGGCGACGGGATGGGCGTCTATTGAGATGATCTGGCAGACCATGATGGTAAGGGCAAGGGCCAATTTGTATGATTTTCGCGCCTTCGACATAGTGGTTTGCTTTAGCTGGACAGAGGTTTGCGTTAGCGGAATGTGAGTACCAGGGGAGGACGGACAGGCAATCTAACCGAGAGTCAACAGGCATTGGTGCGCTTCGTCGCGGGCTGAGGCGACTTACAGTCAGCCTGCGCCATTGCGCCTACATACTCAGAAAGGGAACGAAAGGCAGCCATCCGAATGAGGTTTTCGGCTATGTCCCGGCTACCGCACTCTCTACACGCCAACTGCGCCTCATAACACTCCGTGCTCTCTCGGTTGCTGGAGCTGCCTCGTCATACAGATGCCCCTTCGTACCCCACTGCGATGTGGTTGCATCGATAGCCTTCAGCGATACCGCAGCGGAAGGAGAGTCGCGCCTTCTTGCGAGATGTTCGCATTCGTTACCGTACGAGTCTTTGCGTGACATTTTGCAGGGTACCGGTACACATTGGTACAAGGCATGCGGCCTATACGCGTCTACGATGATTGCCATGTGGAGGTGCTTGCTGCCTCCGGTTCTCGGACACCAACAGCCTAGCGATCTTACCATGTCCTCCACATGGTCTGCGCGTCCATCTCGCTGTGCTGCTTCTCGCCACTAAGTTCCTGCTGAATGTTCTTGTGAACGCTTTGTGCGTAGAGCAACAAGGCTTCGTGTCAGCCATTACAAGTGTCATACTGTGCAGACCTCGGGAAAGCACGCACAAGCACAGGTAGTCAACGTAGCTCAAGTTGTCGTTATTCGCGTCTTCGATAAGGAGATTGCTGAACTCGATCTCGATGCCGTCCAGGTTCTGCCTGGCGATGTACAGCGGCAGTCTTCGCCCATTTCGCCGGGTTTCGTACGTCGAGATGATTGTCCGCAGTTGTTCAGATAAGCGGGTCGGCAACTTTGGCAAGCGTGTCTGCGCATGATAGAAAGCCGAGAGACACAGGAGTCAGTACCCTGTGCCACGCCCAACCACTTCCAATGTTGATGCCTCACCATGCGGGGGTTGAGCTCGTCTAGGCTCTCCACATCGTACAGATCCCGCAAGATTTGCGGTGAGACGGCACTGCCAAGCCAGAGCACCGCAATCTCGCCATTGTCTGATCAGAAAGCCCGCTGTCGTCAGCCGAGACCTACTCAGAGAAGCGACCGACGGTCACGTACGGATAAAGTAGGCGCCATGCGGCTCCATCCGGGCGTACGAGCAGCGCATGAGCCGGGGCAGTCGAACCCGACCGTACTCGTCCGGCGTCATTGCCTCTGGCGCCACATTGTGGATGGCCATCATCTTTGGATAGAGAGCGTCCATAGTGTCTGACACGCCCATCGACTTGATAAGCCGCATGTAGTGCGTCCGCACGTCTGAAACGACCGGTCCGCCCTTCAGAGCCTTCGTCTTGATGAAAGCAAGCGCGTAGACTGGGAAGAGCTTGAACGATTCTGGCAGAATGAGCTGGAGGCGACTTTAAGTCAGCAGTCTGTCAGGGCATCGTACAGGTTCCTGCTAGCTTACCTGGCCAGGTGAGGTGGTCGATGCGCAATGCTTGCGGTAGGCGAGCAAGACCTTGGTACACAAGTCTGTCAGGTTGTCCCGCACTTCCCGCAATGGCTTAGTGATGGTCTTGGCAATGGCTGTGAGTGCACGCGCGCCAGGTGGTGTGAGCACGACCCATCTACTGTAGACCAGCCACGATCGAGGCTACTCACCATCCTTCGCGCAGTACGTGATGGTCGTGTCCATGTCGGCATAGCGGAAGACGTTCGACATGACCTGCGTAACGGGGACGGCGATATTGTGCAAGCGCACTCGCCTCTCTCCCGTCGAGCTGGTGTAGAGGACGGCGCACTGGAAGTAGGCGTCCTTCTTATCGTCCAGCTTCGACTCGTGCTTGACGAGAGCAGCAACAGCCTTGTCGGCGTCCATGGTGCCAAATTCTAGGTCGGTGACGTTTCGCTGATAGAAGTTGCCGAAGTGATCTGCAATGCGAAGGCCTGCGTAACAAAGGAGATCAGCGGCAGATCTTGAATGGGCACAAGCCTCTGACGGGAGCAAGTCGGGTGCACGCACCTTCCGAGCACCGCACACGCATCGTGACGCAGTAGGCCGTCTCCCGAGTAAGGGTCCTTCTGATCTGGCTTTGCAACTTCAGGCCATCCCTGACCGGGTCGAAGCGGGGATGGAAGAAAACGTCGCCGCCGGTCAGGCCGGGCAAGACGCCCAAGCTGGCGACATCGATGAACTGGCTTGGGAAGAGGAAGAGATTGATACCGACTCCAGCTTCGACTGCTTCTTCCGCGAGAGAGCGGTAGAAGGGATCTTGCGGTACAAACAGCTGGCGCTCCTTGTCCGTTCCCTGGAGCTTGGCTTCTTCGCGCGGCTTCAGGGCCCCGGGTCCGAAGGTCGGCATACGGGTGGTGAATATGTTGAGCTGTCCACCGATGTGCTTTAGGGCGAGCAGAGACCCCTTCAGAGGTCCGCCGATGGCCGACTCGATGGCTGTATTGGTAGCAAAGAGGTCGGGTATCGAATCGAGCAGGTTCTCGATGAGTGGTCTGCGGCAATCCAGGAGAGCGATGGCGTCATCAGATTTGTGTCTAGCGTATGCCTGTCCCATCTCGCATGCCGCTCACCTCGATTCGGCAGCGTCCACACAGAAGCCTTCGCTGAGCGGCATGAACATGTCGTCCAGATCGCCGACAACGAGCATCTGTGCGCGGTCCAACCCAGCCTAGAAGGAGACGGATCCTTCGTGTGAGATGCTGTTCGTCAGACAAGCCCTGCGAATGACATTCACGCACCTTCAGATTGTAGAAGTGGACGACCTTGTCGAAGGTAATAATGGCCACTTTTGCTCCTGCAGGCAGAGCGGCCTTACGCCGATGGAGAGCTGCACCATTGCCGCCAGTCTGGTCCTGCTGTTCTGCGGTCTCGTCATCCTGGTCGGCCACCGCACTGCCATCCTCCTCTGTGCCGTAGATGACCTCCTTGAGCGTTCTGCACACCTCCTTGAGCATCGGGTGCGGGTGCAATTCCCTGTCCTGCGGATTGTTGCCGACCTGCTGGCTCCTGCGCTGCGTTGTGTCGCACGAGACGTCAATCGCGAAGATGTAGTGGAGCGGTTGCGGCGTCCGGGGCGTGGTGAGGGTCGAGCCAGAAGTGAGTGGAGGCGCATCTTGCACCCAATAGTCCTTTGGCACGACAAAGTCTATCGACCCTCGCAGTAGTTCTGGTCGCTGCTCTAGGTCTAGTCTGCGACCATTCACGTCGAGATGAGAGAAGTATTCGGGCGGGACTGCAGACAGTCGGACAGCCGGACGTAGAAGGCGTCTCATCAGCAAGCGGAACATGAGTTGCCTGGTACAAGCCGAAGGACAGACACACCTTCTGATGCTGAACCACATAGGTTGCACACGAACTTCTGTCCAGCCTCGATGAACAAGCACCACGGGTTGATATATCCCCGACATCTCTTGCATCTTGGAGGCGCAGTCTCGGAGAAGTCGACCGTGTAGACCGGATCCTCGCCCTTGTCGAGAACCGGCGTGGCAAACGGCTGTATGACAAGGCCGACCGGAAGGTGCGATGTCTGGGCAAGCTCGTCCGTTGCGGGGATGTTGTAGGTCGTGAGACGCATGAAGCGCGGCGTGCAGCTGCCCTGGTCGATGGCCGTGTACTGCGTTGTCGAAAGCGGTACCGTGCCGCGTCCGCAGGTGAGGTACGCCTCATTGTCGTAGGTGGCTTGATCCTGCTCGTGCACTGTGACAACGGAAGGGATCTGCTCCGGGTCGATGCGGTTGCGAAGGCCAGGCAGCTTGGTGCCTGGGTTATGCGGAGGTTGCGGTATGCCTGCTTGTTGGAAGACCTGTCCCTCTGGCTGTTCGGACTGCAGGTAGTCTGGTCGATGCTGATGCTGTTGCTGGAACGATTGGGCTCCCTGTGGGCCAGTGGGCGGAGGTGCTTGAGCGTAGGGGTGCTGTTGCTGCGGCTGCTGACCCTTATACTGCTGCGGCTGCTGTTGATATTGCTGTTGCTGTTGCTGTTGCTGCTGCTGATCGTATCCGTATGGGGCTTGCGTAGCTGCGCCTCCCTGCCCTTGGTCTTCATTGTGATACGCTCGAGCGGCTCGCTTGCCCTTGGATGGCCCGCTCATGTAGTCTCCCCCCTGCTGTTGCGGCTAACGAAGATGCGAAATGGACTCAAGTAAAGGTCAGCTGCAGGCGCGTCGAGACCGGCTACCGCGATAAGGGGGCCGCAGACGCACCGTTCCGGGCAAGGGCGACGGGGGACCCATATTCATGCTCATCTGAGCCATGGATGCGTCCAACCCGTTCACGTTGGGAGGCCCAGCCGAGTAGGATGGTTGGCGCGACGCTGGACCCATTCCACCAGGCCCAGGTGGCCCAGGTACAGGCTGGCCGGGACCGCCGTAGGGGGCGGGAGATGGCCCGTTCCGCTGCGGTACGCCCTGACCTAGGCCTCCGTACGGCTGCCCTTGAGCCTGTCGCTGTGAGTACTGCTGCTGCTGCGGGTACCGCTGCTGCTGCTGCTGCTGCTGTTGCTGGGGTTGCTGGCCAGGTAGGCCGGGCGACTGCAACGGCATCGGTGGCTGGGGCGATGTGCGAGGGTCACAAGCGGGCGGGCTCATCATTGCAGGTGGAGCTCCGCCCGAAGGCTGACGAGGGTACATCTGTGGATGCTGCTGATGCTGAGGATGCTGATACGAGTGCGCTGGAGGAGCTGCAGCGGAGGAGACGAGGCAAAGAGGATGCTCGCGTTCAGTCACTGGACAGACGCCGGACGGTGGGCAAGCGCGCAGACATAGGGTGATGCCATTGTGCGGTAATGAGATTGCACGAAGGAGCCTCTCCCTATCTCTTCACACTCACCCATGCCTGGTCGTTGCTGCTGCTGCTGCTGCTGCTGCTGTTGTGCAGGGTATCCTCCGCCCTGAGGCGGCGACTGGGGGTTCATGCCACGTATTGCGAGCTCGCAAGGGTGGTTTGGACGCGGATGCTGCTAGACTTGGCACTTGAGCGACAGCCTCGACGAGCCTCTCGCACGGGGCAAAAGTCAGAAATGCGATGCCTTGTCGACTGGATGATGAGGGGGAAACAAGCGAGAGCCAGGCAGCAGTGGCCAGGCAGGCAGCGAGCGGGCCGGAGTCGGAGACGCGGCGGATGCGCGCGACCGCGCAGGACGGCCTGCAATGGAACATAGCCAGAGCTGTAAAGGGCAGACGTCCTACGCTATACACACATATCTATGCATCCTGTAGTTGCTCCTTTCGCATTAAGCGTCTGCCATCCTGCCATGCATCGGCTCCTCTGAAGCTTGATGGGAGAAGCACGCGCGATGCTCCCCTTGCTCTTCGGACACGACCATCTTCGACGCCACCACCGCCGCCTCTTCGAACATGAAGAGAGGTCTCAAGGGCCCCGGCAGCAAGAGTGGCAGTGGCAGCGAGGACAACGACGACGCCTTCGACGATGGAGACGATCTCGTGGCCCGAGCTGCGGAAATGATGGAGTCTGGCGACGACGACGACGATGATGAGGACGACAGCGACGGCAGCCAAGAAGACTCTGAGAAGCAGGACGAGCTCGACGACGACCTGGACGGGGATGAGGAAGCGCAGCAGCAACCAGCTCGCAAGAAGCAGAAGGCCAGCAATGGCACTGCACATGTAGCCGTTGAGCCCGGGGCAGAGGGCGACGAGGTAGTCACGAGCAGCGTGCTGCAGATGCAAGTGAGTGAGGTCACGCCTTTTTTTCCAGAGGGCCGACGACCACCGACTCGAGCTGAGACCGTCCCGTGACTATCCTGCGTCCGCTCCCTGTCCCATCGTAGGTCGACGCTCTCCTCGAGTCTGTACGAGCTCCGTCGCGCACCGGTACGAAGGCCAGGCCTCTGGCAACCCTGCTCGACCGCTTGACGTGAGGCTTTCGACAACCTCAGTTTCGGGGCATGAACGCAGCAACGGCCTCACTGACACTTCTCCCTTTATCGGTGCCTCCAGACACGTTCTACAGAGCGTCGAGGCGGCATCAGCTCGTCCGGCTCTGGTGGCCATCCAAAGTCTCAGAGAAGCCTTTCCTTTCCAGGACCCTGCAATGGACCTGCGCAAGGTCAACTGGCAGCTGGCAGCTGCTCCGCCCGCTGCAGTGCAGATAGCTGGCGGTTGGGCTCTTGGTACGATATGCAGATGGAAGGGAAGGAAGGGATGGACCGTTGACGTCCTGGCGCAGATGCCATCCGTGTGTCCTCTTTCTCGGACGCGCCTGCCACGCATGCGCATACGAGCTGACTCTCGCTGTTCCTCTACACGCAGTCTCTGCTGCAAGAGAATGATGTGAAGAACAATCGCTACTTTTACAAGCGCGCCTTTTTCCTGGCCACGTTGAAAGAAGCGATTGATGCCAGCGATCTTGGCGTGACCGCGGATTACTCTTGGTTGCGTGGCAACCGTCGTAAGCCTGTCATCGAGCTCCTGCCGAAGGATGGTGAGTGGAACCGTTTGATCTGACGCTGCCGGCCGCGCTGAGCTTCCGGATCGAGTACAGGCTCGGGCACTCTCGCTTCGCTTCGCCTGGCGATACGCGTGATCCCGGTGTTGGATCTTGCCACTCTTCCGATCCCTCCGGCTCGCTTGCATCCCACTCGCAGCAATCTTCGTCCCGACGCTGCTGCCAGCACACCGGCCGAGGCCCCAACCCCTGCCTACAACTCGGATCTCGCCGCAGATGTAGCAGCCATCCCCTCACTCACCTACCTGTCGAGTATTGCAGAAGCGAACGCGTCTTTCGCGCCCGCCGTCACCCTCCTCAAGGTGTGGTCAAGGCAGCGTGGCTTGCAGAAGGTCCTGGGCTTGGATCACATAGGCTATGTCATCACGCTCCTCCTGGCATACCTTGTTACGGGGGCTAGTAAGCCTACGAGAAAGATTCCTGCCGGATCGAGTGCTTGGCAGCTCTTCAAGGGGTGCATAGATGCCATGGGTACGTTTACAGACCCCTCTTATGCAACCTCAGCACACCGGGACTGACGAAGCTGGACATACGCTCTTCTTGCGATCGCAACAGGCAAACTCGATTTCGGCAAAACGCCTGTGGTCGCACGCACATCGGTCCGGCACGCGAAAGCACCTTCGGAGCAGGACTGGGTCACCGTTGCCCTGCCTACTCTGGCAGATCCTACAGGCTTGTCCAACCTACTTTCCGGCGTCCCTCTTGCCTCACTCGAGCTGGTACGTTGACTTGGGTACGCGACACCTGCACGGATGGCTCCTGATAGCATGTTCTTCCAACTCGTAAGATGAGGTACGAAGCGCAACTTGCTTCCAAGAGCATCGTGGAGAACGAGCAAGCAGCTTTCACTCGCTGCCTCCTTACTCCGGCCGATACACCACACCTTCGCTTCGATCACACCGCAAGGTGAGCCTGCACACAATGGTCAGGCTGAAGTGGCCGAGAAGACTAACGCGGGTCTCTACCCTAGAATTCACCTGAGCGAAGGACCGAGAATCAAGAAGAGCGGACCCTCTTTTGCAGATGCTCCTCCTGCCGAGGATACTATGGCTGTGCTCGCTGAAGTTGTTCGACAGGCGCTGGGCACACGCGTCAGGGCAATTAGCATCGTGGCATCACCTGAATCAGCTTCGTCGCCTTCGGTCGTCGATCTCGGGCTGGTCATGGACCCGGCACAACTGTCCCGCATCGTCGAATATGGCCCTTCAGCCGACAAACCCGTCGACGTGAAGGCGTACCGCGCTTTCTGGGGCCGCAAAGTCGAGACTCGCCGCTTCCAGGACGGTCGGATTCTGGAGAGCGTAGTCTGGGATGCCGATGGTCCTGCCGAGCGAGTGCGCGTCTTTCAGCAGGTCATCGAGCACATCCTCGAGCATCACCTGGCGATACCTCGCAGCCACACGCGATTCTTCGCGCGGGCGTACGATGATTTGCTTCTCGAGGCGCCTCAGATCCGACAATCGCTATACTCGGCAGACCCCAAAGAGACCGGCTTTGGACCCACAATGGCCGCCTTCGACCAGCTCGTCAAGGAATTGAAAGGCCTGAAGGGCCTGCCCCTCACCATCAACAGTGTCTCGCCAATCTCGGCAGGCCTACGGTATACAAGCACATTTGTACAGGGCGGGATGAAGAAGCAGGCTCTCCCCTATTTCTCCCATTCGGCCAACTTCGTTCCGGTCCACGAGTGTCTCCTGACGTTCGAGGGCTCCGGCAAGTGGCCGGAAGACCTGGCAGCGATTCCGAAAGTCAAGGCTGCCTTCTTGGCCAAGATCGCGGAGGATATGCAGGAGACCAATTCGGGCATGCTGGCGGAACTGGCGCTAGATTTGGAGGCGTCCGGCGCTCGCGACCACGTTGCCCTAGACATCGTCACCCAGCAGGGCTACGCGTTCCGACTTCGCATCCACCACGCCCGGGAGCGGGCACTGCTGGAAGAGTTGCTCCTTGGCACCGAGGCAGATGATGCCAGTATCAGGAAGCACTCCGAGCTGCTGGTGGCCTATCACCGCACCTTCACAGCTTCGCCCGCACATCACGCTGCCATTGCGGCCCTTCAACATCGACACCCTAGCTATTCGACAACAGTGCGGATAATGAAGCGATGGCTCGCCGCTCATCTTATGGCGCCGCACATCCCAGAGCAGACTATCGAGCTGCTGTGCGCCAAGGTCTATCTGGATGTTGACTCGCCCTACGGTGTGCCATCTAGCGGTGTGGCAGGCTTCGCTCGTCTGCTGAATCTGCTGGCCTACTGGAAATGGCGAGAGGAGCCTCTCCTGGTCCCCATCTACACGTCACCGGCAGTCGATCTTGCCGTGGCAACCGCGCCTGCCTTTCCCGAGCAGAAGCGCCTCAAGGCTTTGCAGCAGTTCAGAGACGCACGCAAGGCCGATCCAGCTATTTCGAAGTCTGCATGGACAGTTGCGACCGAGCAGGACCTCGCAGGCAGGGTGTGGAGCAGGACGCGGCCGAGCAAGCTCGTCGCCGGACGGGTGCAAGAGCTCGCACGGGCCTGCCTGCTGTCTCTGGCCGAGCAGCAGGTCGAGGGCGATGCGGATGTCTTACATCTGTTCAGCCCGTCCCTTGACGCCTTTGATTTTATCCTGCACCTGGATGCAAGCCGAGTTTCTCGCCATCGGCAGGCGATTCGTCCGGACACCAAGGCATTGGCCAAACGGCCTTCTTCACCTCAACCGATACGGACAGCCTTTGACCCAGTGGCTGCCTTCTTCCGTCGCGCCAGCGTGAGTGTTCTTGCATCTTCAGAAGCTTTGAGCGTCGTACAGGAAGAGCATTCGGATGCTGACCCCTTCCGCCTTCCCTGCTGTACTCAGGCTGCCGCTGGAGATGCATGTGTCCTTTTCTACGACCCCAACGGCGGGCTAGTCGTGTGCGGCCTCTTCAACCCGTCTATCGCGGCGAAGGACAGAGACTTCCGGATCACACTGGACTATCCCAGTCGGCCAGTCAAGGGCAAGGATGGTATCGCGACAGCGGCCGATACGCTAGGAGGCGGCAGCGCTAAGCAGAAGGCTCCAGTAGCTTTGGATCGTTCCGCTCTACTGGCGAGACTGGTCGCTTTGTCAGATGGGCTTGTCGTCAGGACTACAATACGATGAAGGGTTGCAGCAATACCATCAAGCTTTTCATACGAAGAGAGCTGTGGCCTAGATCCCAGCGGGTTTGCTCTTGTCGCTTCCAGTCAGTCGGCGGAGTCTGTCGAAGAAGGGTCCTGCGTATAGCCACGCCAGGTACCCGCAGAGTGCACCTCCCAAATGACCTGCATGGTCGAGCATGACTCCAAAGCGGCTGAACAGCGCCGCCCTGCGGTAGATGTCGTGAGCGGTGCACCAAGTCAGCATGGTATGCCGCATCAAATCAGATACCGCTGAAACTGACCGAAAGCGTAGGCTGAGAAGGCCGATGATGTCGAGTCCTACCAAGCCTGCAACTCCCGTCCCAATAGATATTGGGAAGAAGGGCAGGAAGATGAGGCTGACTTTGCTGTCCGGGAAGGCTGGCGACATGCACATGCTCTGAAGTATCAGCGGCAGGTCATGCAGGGCTACCAACGCGACGACCGCTCACCTAGCGCGGTCATAACGACCATAGCGTAAATAGATCCGCTAGCTCCATGAGACGGCAGGATCGCAGCTGCGCTTGCACGGCCAGCCATAGTGCCCGCGAGCACTCTGGGCAGTGCTACCACGAGCTGGTAGATGTGAGATGTGAGGGAGGAGAATATGCCTGCTGCTACGAAAATGGCTAGAAAATGGTACCGGGGCGTGGATTCTGGCATGTCACTGCGAGGCTGTCGGTTTGGTTGCCACAGGTAGGCCATTGCACCTGCGTGGAAATGCGAGTCAGCGGCGGACAGGTTGCTAATATGGGCCCCACATTGATGCTCACTGGGGCCGAATGAATAGAACGCCAGCGAATTGAAGAGGAAGTGTAGGCCAGAAGAATGGGAGAATGTGCTGGTGAGCATGGCTGTCGAGGCATCGACATCAGCGAGTGGAAGGCAATCATTCTCGGAATGGCCTGCGTACTATAGCTCCGACCACTCAGAGGATCTATGCAAGGACACAGTAGTCAGCCCCCGCGCACCAGTCTTTGTCTGGATGTAGGCCCTCACAATGCATGAAGGTTCTTGCGAGAAAGGCTGGCGCGACTCGCCAACCCAGGAATACAACGCCTTGCAACGCAATCAAGCCGAGGCAAGTCCGTTGCGCTTCACTTTTGTTGATCCACCTACAAAGAGGCAACTTTTGATCAGCGGTCACTCCCAAGATGCATCGTCAGATTGGCTGTCGTGCGCACCATTCGCCGGTCAAAGTAAAGATCCGGGTCCCAAAGTTGCGGATGTCTGGCTGTGGACCTAGCCAGGAGCGCATACACCTCTTCACTGACTCTACCAGCTCGGTCCTTCTCGACATGGCGAGATCTGCGCTGGTTGTAGCCCGGGAGAAGAACGCGGCTGTCCGCGCCTGGACGTGGCGGAGGCGCGCATCGGTGTCGACGTTGGTGACGTAGGCAGCAAGCAGGTAAGCTGCGCCAGACACAGAGAAGGCAAAAAGGACGGGGCGCAAGATGGACGGCTTGAGGCGAGAGTGTATTGGAGGAGTGTCGTGCGAAGAGGAGCCACCTCCGCCTGACCGGGCGGATGACGCGTTCGAGGGCACGAATCGCAACTGTTCGCGCGATAGCCCAGATGGCCCCGATCGATACCCTCGCCTAGAGCTGGAGCTTAGAAAGGAGCTTGGCGGCGACAGAGACGCGGTTGCTTGATCTCTTGTGCTCGGGACATGTCGTGCAGCGGCGTGCGCATTGAGGTGCAAGCTGCGGAAAGTGGCTCTGAGGGGCGGTATGGAGTGGGTACTGGCCAATAAGCGTTGCATCGAGACTGGAGCGAGCAGCGACATGCTGTTGCACAAGGATGGCAATCGAATGAAGGCGAAGGTGCACCCTTCGGACCTTGGCCGAGCTGGCATGGCCCGATCAAAGCTCTCCAGAGGTGGACGACCCTCTTTCAGTCTCTCATTTAACGCCCGACAACGAGTGACGCCTAGCGACTGGTCGAACCCACTCGCTCAGCACTGCATAGAATGTCTGCAAGAGTCACTTCGCGCACTTTGCGACGTTCGCTTCACTCGAGCTGCTCGACCGGTGCAGCTCCCAAAAACTGTCAGTCTTCGGCTCCCAGCGCCGTAACAAGCTCGCACCGCATCAACTGATCCGAGCTCGCTCTTTCCATAGCTCGCTTCCCTGCACAGCAAGCAAGCAGAAGCGCCAAAGCCGGAGGCGCGGCAGACGTGAGTCTTCGCGAGGCAGGCGCGTCAGGCAATCTTGGCGCGAGCACGCAGCTGAACCTTTTGACTGTGCAGGCTGGAAGCTCTGCAGGCGCCGACGTTGCTGCGCGTTCGGGAAACGTTCTCGGCCTTCCCTATCTTTCTCAGGTGGGAGTTCAGCGGCCCGTTTGGCCCCTTCTGAACGGACTGACCTCGCTCCTCGCATGCCCGTTTCTGCAGGAACATACTGCCTCAAGCAAGCTCGTCGGCAAGGCTTTTGCGTTCGACCAAGAGTACACAAAAAGCATTCTTACTCCCGCATTGCCGAAAAGCCTTCGACATGATCTATCGTTCGCAAGTACGCCATCGACTGTCCTGCGGAAAGCTACGACGCAGCTGGTGCAGGAACTGCAGCCCGAAGACAAAGCTGTCCGCATACTGCGTGAGTCGTCATACACAAGGGCGTAAACTGGTTTCCGCATCGGGCTGACTCGTTTCGCTCACAAAGGCGGCAAGCCTGGATCTGGCCGCTCTACCATCCTGCTTCAGACAATAGCGCACTGCCGATCGTCGGGCTGGCTTGTACTCCACATACAGGATGGTAAGTGCGAAGCTCGCCACTCTCGATATACCATACAACGTGCTTACCAGCTTTCCGCGGTTGTGCTCCAGCTTATATGCTCACGAACGGCAGTACAGCTTTCGTGGCGGCGGAAGCTCGCAATGGCAAGCCCAATTGGCAACAGCCTATCGCTGCGCAGCAGCTGTGCTCGAGCTTCGTCGCCGCCAACGGGAAAACGGTGGAGAAACTCGAAGCTAATTTGCGAGATGCGATCAAGAAAGGGTCGAAAGACAGCTCTTCTTCCCTCGATGCGTTGGAGAAGCTCCTGTCTGAGAGTAACGTGTGCGTTCAGTGAACGCAGCGCCAGGAAAGGGCGGACGCAGATCTGATCAACCTTCGTCCCGTCGTAGGCCTATCCTTCTAGCTATCGATGGCATCGAGGCGCTGTTCCGCCAAACCAAATACGTTGATGCCAACGCTAAACCGATTCCAGCTTCTCAGCTGGCTCTGCCTGGTTTACTGGCATCATACCTCACCGGCACAGCAAAGGTCGCTGCTGGCAGCGTTGTTGGAGCCTTCGACAAGGCAACTCTCAGTATACCTTCATCGAAGGAAACCAGCGTGCAGGTAGAGGCTCTCGACCGGCAAGAAGCGGCTGGCATCTATGAGCACCTCTTCAAGACGGACATGCTCAGTGGACGTGAGTCCAGCTCCACTCTCTCGCCGAGTCCTGCTCGAATAACAGCGCGCACACGGCATAATCATGCGATATCCTGCTGTCCATATCTCCTAGCTCTCTCGGATGCCACCTTCCTCGAAACTTACGTCTCCAGTGATGGCAATGCCCGTCTCTTCACCCGAGGCATCCGATCCGTTCCAGGAGGCACGTCTCGTGGTGTCATCAAGAATGGCAAGAAACGCGGCGTGACACAGCGGGCAGACCGCGTCCTCACTGTCGAGCTCTAGTCGCAGCTCTCTCGCGGGCTGCCGATATAAGTGTTGTATACTATCGCTACAACAGGTCTAGGACGTCCTTCAGTGGAAGCTCATCACGGTGTTGTTCCGTTCGCCTTTGCTTTTGCTGCATTGCCCAGTATCTTCAGACCTTGTCGTCCTCCAACGTAAGACAACCCCGACCACACCGTAGTTCCAGCTACTAGCACTCTATGGAGAGGACGACACAGGCTTCAGCGTGACACGGCTTCCAAGCAGGCATGACCTCATGCCGCTTACTGTAGTGCCTGAAGAGGGACCACAATGTCGTATGGAGAGAGTGGCGATACTGTGGTAACACCCATGAGGACGAGCTGCAAAAAGGTGTTGTACTGATGGCCGGTCGTCGATTTCAGAAGTGGGCGCATGATTTCGCGAACAGATGCAACTGAGACTTGGCTCCATGTGAGCGGGTCACTTACCTTGCTTATCTGTGTCGGTTTGACTTCGGCTGAAGGTATGGAAAAATCCCAATAGCGCTTGAATGTTTTCTGCGGCATGGCGATGATAAGTACGCGCAAATAGCTTGTCAGAAGAGCTTCGCCTCTCACCGGCTCTGGCAAGGAAATGTAGCGGAAGTAGAAGGCCGATATGGATAGCGCCACGTCTCGTCCGAGGATGAGGACTGCCAGAGACACTGGGAGGTTGCCGGTTGTCAATCAGCTAAGTTCACTACCGACCGAAGAGTGCCGAAGTATGCGCTCACCTGGCAGAAGACCTTTGATAGCGAGTGCTATCGTCAGTGTCGTCATGAGAGCCTTGTCTGCAGCAGGGTCGAGAATGCTGCCGAAGACGGAGCCCATATTGTACTTTCGGGCGAGCCAGCCGTCAATCTGCAGGGCCAGGGAGCATGCCAGTCAGATAAATGCCAGACCTCAGGAAGCATGGAACGCACGAAGTCGGTTGTACCCGCATAGACGAGCAGTCCAGTTGCCAGCACAAAGTCGCCCTTTACGATAAAGTAGCCAAGGGCAGGACATGCAAGGATCCGGGACATGGTGAGGAGATTTGGAATGGTGTAGATGTTTTCGTGCAGCTCTATGCTGCCCTTCTCCTTGTTGGCTGGAGTTCCTGGCGGTGCGGTTTCGGGTTCTGGCTCGTTCAGACGCTGGAAGAGGGACTTGGGCGGTGAGGAGGGGACTTTCACCTCTGGAGGCGTTGAAGAGGACGCAGGAGGTTGTCCAGCCTGCTGCGCATATCGCAGGAGAGGTGCAGTTGCGAACGCCCGTGCAGCGGATAGCCCGGCTGGATGCGAGCGGAGAGGTCGGACCAAAGGTCCAGGCACGCGTCGACACAGAGGTGAGCTAGCCAGGCGTAAAGAGAGCGCCATCAGAGCGCTTGTGAGCCAGTGCGAGAGGCGGACGTTTGCTTCGGACTCGTAGGCCACGCTTGGAAGGACAGCAAGCGGAGGTCGTGCAGGAGTGCCCTCTGTGTCATACCCAATCGACCCGGCCCGGCTGCCGCTGCGAGAGATGGCTTGTCAGCCAGGCAGAGCGCATGCAGCGCAACGCACTCTGAAAGGGATCCCTGTATTATAAGTAGACGTCTTCCTCGCTGCAGAGTAGTGCGGCGCCTTCCGAAACCCGGTCCTGCGTCACTTGGCCGGCTGCACAAGCACAAGAAGCTACAGGTCACGTGCTAGGATTGTGGCCGGAGGAGCTTCGACCCAGGCACAGGCACAAAGCGAGGTACGAAGGCTACTGCACAGCAGCAGCCATCCCGTATGACGTCCTGACGGCGGCTGTGATGCCATGCTTCTTTCCTGGCTCACTGTGGTGCCAGCCATGCGCCGAGTCGGAAAGCACCGCCCGAAGCGGGTGGCGTTTCAGTGAACGGCAGCAGCCAACATCCACTCGCAGAAGAGGCATCGTCCAGGCACAGCCTGAGCACTCATGTCGGGCAATGCCGAGACACGCAGACAGTCAGCCAGACTGTCATTGCCATATCTCTGCTGTGCGAACTCTGCCCAAACAGAGTCCCCGCTTGCGCCTGCCCGACTTCGCTCTTCCCCGTGCGGCAGCCTTGTCCTCCCTCCCCCCTTGCCCCTTGAGCTGCACCGCGCGGGCGCGTCGCCCCTTTGACCGCCATCATCTCGGTTTGTGCCTCTTCCCCTCTCCCCTCTCTCCTTCCTCTCCGCTAAGAACACAAGCAGCAGTCACAGATTCACACGAGATAGCCACCCTCCCTCAAAGCCTCAGCTCCAGATGTGTGGCATCGTGAGTGCTCGCCTCGCCCGCTCCCCCTGTTTTCCTGACGTGTGCGCAGGCACCGGCCGGGCTCATGACCGGGCTGTCCAGATGGCCCTCATTCGCTGACGCACTGTCTGTATCAATCCCCTCTCGTGTATTATCCAGTTCGCATACGCAGCCTTTCTGGTCGAGAAGGTGAGCAGCGCCTGCCCTGAGACGGGGCGTCGCGCCCTCCGTTTCTGCGGCGCACCAAGGGGCGTAGGGAGGGCAGTGAGTGGCAGCTGATAGCAAGCGGCTTGTTTGGCTGGGCATCCCCCTCAACAGGACAGGCGATGGGTCCTCGAGTGTCTGCTGAAGGGACTTGAGCGCCTCGAGTACAGAGGGTACGACTCGGCGGGTGCGTCCCATGATCTCTCGGCCTGTGCCTGGCTAGACCGACGGGGCGCGTCCAGCTGGCCACGAAAGGCTGAGAATCTCCTCTCACATCGTGCACACGCAGGCCTTGAGGTCGACGGCGACAAGGATGACGAGGTGCTCATGTACAAGCAGGTCGGCAAGGTCGCTGCCTTGCGCAAGCTCCTCTCCGAGTCCAAGATCAACTACGACCGTACCTCGCTCAACACGACAGGCATGGCACACACCCGCTGGGCCACGCATGGTGCCCCTTCGCCTACCAATTGCCACCCGCACGCTTCTGACGGCACCAAGGAGTTCACAGTCGTGCACAATGGCATCATCACCAACTACAAGGAGCTCCGGCTAGTCCTCGAGAAGCGCGGATACAAGTTCCTGTCGGACACCGACACGGAGGTTGCAGCCGTCCTTGCAAAATATCTGTGGGACAGTCAGAAGGGCAAGCAGCTTAGCTTCACCTCCCTCATCAAGTCCGTCGTGAAGGAGCTGGTGCGTGCAGCGCTGTCCCTGTCATAACGCTCCCACGAACGAACCTCGACTGAATACCTTCTATGCGCCTTGACAGGAGGGAGCTTTTGCATTCGTCTTCAAGTCGATCCACTTCCCGGACGAGATTGTCGTCTGCCGAAGGGGTTCTCCCGTTCTCATCGGTGTCAAGACCGACAAGAAGCTCAAGGTTGACTTTGTCGATGTCGAGTTCGGAGGAACGGCCGACGACAAGATGGATGGCCGTAAGTCGTCTCTACCACCACTAAGAGGGTTTCCCATCGCTAAATCACTGCGAATCCGACCTCGCAACAGTGACCTCGCCCACGAATGACTCGTCCGCCGCTACGCTTCTCGTCCCACCTACGCAGCCGGGCAGCAAGCTTGTCCGCTCCCAGTCCCGCGCCTTCCTTTCGGACGATGGCATGCCCCAACCCATAGAGTTCTTCATCGCCTCCGATGCATCGGCCATTGTCGAGCACACGAAGCGTGTCCTCTACCTTGAGGACGACGACATCGCCCACATCGCAGAAGGCGAGTTTCACATTCACCGCCTGCGCCGCGACGAGGCAGGCGTCTCATCCGTCCGTGCCATCGAGACGCTCGAGATCGAGCTCGCAGCCATCATGAAGGGCAACTTTGACCACTTCATGCAGAAGGAGATCTACGAGCAGCCAGAGTCGGTCGTCAACACGATGCGAGGACGTGTCAACTTCGATACTTCGTCAATCACCCTCGGTGGCCTGAAGAGCTACCTGCCTATCATCCGACGATGCAGGCGAATCGTTTTTGTCGCCTGCGGGACATCCTTCCACTCCTGCCTTGCGGTCAGTCTGTTTCTCTGGCTGCTGGTCTTCTGGCTCTCTTCTGACTTCCCCCTGCTCAACCGCAGACCCGAGCCATCTTCGAGGAATTGACAGAGATCCCCTGTTCCGTGGAGCTGGCATCCGACTTCCTTGACCGGAAGACGCCCATTTTCCGCGACGACACCTGCCTGTTCGTCTCGCAGTCTGGGGAGACGGCCGATACCATTCTCGCAATGCGGTACTGTCTCGAGAAGGGAGCGCTCAATGTCGGGGTTGTCAACGTCGTCGGTTCGACCATTTCGCGAGAGACGCATTGCGGTATCCACATCAACGCAGGTCCCGAGATCGGAGTGGCGTCAACGAAGGTGCGTCCGCGAATCTGACTCGGCCTTGCATCCCGTCCTGACATATCTCGCCATCTTTACAGGCCTACACCTCGCAATACATTGCCCTGGTCATGATGGCGCTACAGCTCAGCGAGGACCGCATCTCGCTTACCGAGCGCCGCAACGCCATCATCGATGGACTGCACGAGCTTCCCGGACAGATCCGACACATTCTCGCTCTGGACCGCAACATCCAGCAGCTTGCATCGACAATCACGCGAGAGCGCTCTCTGCTCATCATGGGCCGCGGCTACCAGCACTCGACCTGCTTGGAAGCTGCGCTCAAGATCAAAGAGCTCACATACATGCACTCGGAGGGTATCCTTGCTGGAGAACTCAAGCACGGTCCTTTGGCTCTCATCGACGAATCCAGTAAGGAGATCCTCTACATCGTGATGGTATGCGGGATCAGCGTGTAGCCTGCTGATGAACTCCCCTGCAGTGCCCGTCATTCTGATCATGACGCAGGATTCGCTCTACCCCAAGGTGCAGTCTGCACTTCAGCAAGTCCGAGCTCGCAAGGGTGCGCCCATCATCGTGGCCAACGAAGGAGACGAGGGCATCGAGGACGACGCTGCCAAGGTCATCCGAGTGCCCAAGACGGTCGACTGCCTGCAGGGTCTGCTCAACATCATTCCGCTCCAGCTTCTCTCCTACCATATTGCCGTGGCACGAGGAGTCGACGTCGACTTCCCTCGAAACCTGGCAAAGTCTGTTACAGTTGAGTAGGGTGCTCGCCAAGACCCGCTTCGGTATACGCTCTGCATCTCTTCATGGAGTCTAGTTGCAGATGGAGGTACTAGACTTCGCTAGGTCTTCAGAGACCTGCTTCATTACGCTTCCCCTTGTCGTCCGCGATTGCGTTGTGCTGTAATCGTATGCTATCCGGATCTGCAGAGGTACTCGTGTCGTTGCACTTGGCCGTGTTCTCTCTCCTTCGTCCTTGCCACCTGCAGGCGAAGGGCTACGCGCCTGGCCCGCAACGCGCTCCTTTTCCCCAACCTTGCGACATCTCCTAGCTGCACACACGTGTAGAACCTTCAGAGAGAAGCGAGCCACAGTTCCCAATCCCTCGACTGGCTCGATCCGGCACCTGAAAGCCTGGAACCGGACCCGGGAGGACGCCGCAGGAACTCCAAGAGCCATGATACTCCCATCCCTGAGAGCGAGCTGCAGCAGGGCAAAGTACGGCACACTCAACAACATCGGGCACGCGTCATGTCTACCTCCGTCTTCTGCTTCTCTCCTGTGCGCTGCGCTCACTTCCCTGCTGCTCGCCTTGAGCTGTGTGTCATCGCCGCGACCCGATCGAGGTGTGATGCTGAACCAGCTGCTGTCCGCGCAGAGCGACACGCGCTAGGTTTTGCAAGCCTTTTGCCGTGCCGCTACAGAAGCGCAATGCCGGAACGTGAGTTCTGCATCTAGGCGGGCGGTGCGCGAAACGGTAGCTGAGGTGGCCATTCCGTGCGTCATCAGCGAACGGACCAAGGTCGATGAAGATGAGCAGCTCGACATGGCACGCCGGAACCCGAACGAAGGCTCTGTCATGTCGCTGCAGAGCGGACTGTTCAAGCTATTGCTACCATTGCCGAACGTCGCGCAGACTAGCTTGGCGAAGCGATTAGCTCCTGGAGGCGAGAGCAAGGAAGACAACGCCGTGCTCTTCCTCCTTCATCCGAGACAACCTCTGTCGATGATCGCTGTGAGTCTATGCGTGCTGTGCTTACCCTGCCAGGCAATTCTCCGTCCTGATGCGCACCCACATCTGCTCCTGCCCGTGCTTACCCGTAGACGCTCATACAAGCTGAACTCACCCGGAAAGACAGCCCTCCCATCGAGGTCAGCTTCCACGGCGCGTCGGAAAGCGTGAGCGAGGCCGTGGCGAACTCTTCCGTCAGCACACCGCAATGGGCCCTTTCGACGGAATTGGGAGACTTCGTGCAGGAGGCCGCGCAAGATAGCAAGTTCGTACTCGCTCTGCATCAGGAAGGACAGCAGCCACAGATTACGCCCGTCCGGGTGCCGACCTTTGAGCAACGGACAGTGCATCTGCGGAGTCGGCTTAGGGAGGTCACGAAGGAAATGCAAGGCCTCTTGGACATCAAGACGGAGTGTGATGTGGGCAGAAGGCTATGCCAGCAGAGATGACATGCAGTGGCAGCGACTGACCGTCAGCCTCCTTCGTGCCATCCTTTAGGCCCTCGCTCTTGTCGGAGCACGCAGAGCAGCCTTTGCCGGTTTCGGTGGGCTCGTAGGCTGTGAGTGCTGCATACGGGCAGTCCTGCAATGATTTTCCGCTCACTTGCCCCGGTGCCCCTAGACTGGGCTCTTGTGGCGGGCTTGACCTTCTACGGACCGGGATGGGATCTGATGTGAGGATTGCGCCTCGCTGTTCGTGATCGTCTCGCGTGAGGATGGCTGATGGTACGGCCTACTCGCTCATAAACAGGGAGCCCGTCACATATCTCACTGGTCTGACCGGTATCATGGGAGGCTATCTTTGGTTCCTATAGTGAGCCGGACATGCCAGGGTCTGGGACTCGAAGACTTGACTGAACGTCTCCCTCGGCGCAGCCACCAGAAGGAAATCAGCTACCGATCCGTATTTGAAATGTCATCGAGCAAGCGGAGAGAGCAACTATAGTGGGTTCCAATGGGCTTGGTCGAACTAGTTCACTTGTCATTTGCTGATCCTTTTATCGCTCGCTCTCTAACACAGCGATCAAAAAGGCTTCGACCGGCAGCGCTGGACGGATCTGCGAGACGAGGGTGAGTATTCTGAAGTCTGCATTGGTAGTGAAGTGCCAGGCCGCATGCAGTGCTGATCTAACTCGGTCTCCAGGTGCCGAACTCCGAAGGGCTGTCAAGAAGATCGCACATGACTACAACGTGAGATGGAGCATGGACAAGGAGGTGGACGAGCCAAAGACGGTGGACGCCATCAAGGCGCACATGCCCGAGGAGAGTACCGGTGGACGGAAGAAGGAGCCGAAGAAGAGCCCGAAAGATGAGGAGGGAAGCGATGCAGCCATGCGTGATGAGACAGATCAGGACAGAACAGTACCGCATGCGAAGCAGGCTTGAAGCACGTTTCGGACTCCTTGTTCCCCATACCCGACTGCGGGCAGATGATACACGCCAGAGCCCGCTCGATGCAATCTCACACGGCTCGATATCGTGGCAGGTCGTCTGTGTGCCGTATAGGTTCCGTGTACTGTATAACCGAGGTGCCATTGACACGACCGCCTGCTGCCAGTGTTCGAGCGGCGAAAGAATTGCCCGGCGGAGCTTTGTCCGACGTCAAAGCAGGTACGCGGGCTGGCGGGAGCGGCGGCGGCGACATAGCCCACCTAAAAGTTCCGTCAGGACAGTCTGGCGGCTTCTCTCTCTTCCCTTCTCTGCATCGACATCGCTGCACATTTCTCTCGTCCACTCAGTCCTACACCACTACTTCACACCATGGTTGCCCCTACCATCAAGCTCAACAGCGGACATGAGGTGAGGTCCGACAAAGCAAGCCGGCGGCTGTGGGGAGCACGATGAAGCTGAATGCGCCATCCAATAATCATGCAGATGCCCATCGTTGGCTTCGGTCTCTGGAAGGTCGACAACAAGACCTGCGCGGATACCGTCTACAACGCCATCAAGACTGGCTACCGCCTTTTCGACGGAGCCCTTGGTGAGTTTAGGGTTGAAGAGGGCCCTCAAACCCGGGGCTTCTTACTGACAACGACGGTCGATCCCATCCAGACTACGGCAACGAGAAGGAGTCCGGCGAAGGTGTCCGTCGAGCCATCGACGAGGGCCTCGTCAAGCGGGAGGACCTCTTCATCACAAGCAGTAAGCTCGTCTACTTGACGTCATAGCATCCGGACATGTCTGACTGATTGCCCCGTGCAGAGCTCTGGAACTCGCAGCACGAGCCATCCGTCGTGAAGAAGACCTGCCAGCGCCAGCTCGAGCTGTGGGGCCTCGACTACTTTGACCTCTACCTCATCCACTTCCCGGTCGCATTGGAATACGTCGAGCCCGAGACGCGGTGGCCTTCTGGATGGCTCGCGTCCGACAACAAGACATTCAAGCAGATCAACGTGCCCCTCCACGAGACCTGGCACGCCATGGAGGAGCTGGTCGACGCTGGCCTCGCCAAGTCCATTGGTGTCTCCAACTACTCTGGCTCCCTCATGATCGACCTGACCCGATATGCAAAGATCCAGCCTGCTGCGCTGCAGATTGAGGTGGGCGACAGTTGCGGGAACCCGACCATTTTATGTACATCACGTCTGACTCCTTATTTTTCTCGCTTATCAGCTCCACCCTTACAACGTACAGAAGCACCTTGTGAACTTCTGCCAAAAGAAGGGCATTGCTGTTACCGCGTACTCCTCATTTGTAAGTGTCTTTACCTACCTGCCCCTTCCGATGACTTCCGCTCACTAGTCTACTTCTTCTTTGCAGGGTCCCATGAGCTACGTCGAGCTCGGCCTTGGCACTGGAGTCGCCCCCCTGCTCGAGCACGATACGATCAAGTCTATCGCGTCCAAGCTCAACAAGGACCCCGCTCAGATTCTTCTCCGGTGGTCTACGCAAAAAGGCATTGCCGTCATCCCCAAGTCCAACAACCAGAAGCGCTTGGCGAACAACCTCGATGTCTGCTCATTCGACATCCCAGAGGAGGATGTCAAGAAGGTCGACGCGCTTGACCAGCGTCTGCGCTTCAACGACCCCACCACCGTGAGTCAGGCCAGGGCAGTGGCTGCCATCAAAGGCGATGACGCGACTGAGCGCTTGCCTTGCTTGCCTTTACCTCCCTCCAGTACGGCTTCGAGGATCTCGTCATCTTCCACTAGATGGCGATAGCAAGTCCGGGCGTGCCAAAATAGTGAACGCGCATACTTCACATACCCGCATGTATCCGTAGCTTTTACCAAATATGCGCCCGTGCAATAGAGGCGATTGACCTGCAGAATGTCTCCCACGCACGACAGAGTGACTCGGCTAGCCGCGACTTGCCATTGCCAGCTTCCGGTATTACATGCAGCACGACGCTGCTCTTCAACACTTCGAAGCAGCGCGTGTGCGAATCTATCTATCGCTCCCGCGATCTGTGTCCCAGTCTCCATAACCTTCACAAGTCGTGAGTGAGCTTCTCGACAGGGTACCCCTCCTTAGTGATGCGGTAGACGACATCGAAGAGTGGGTAGGCCGAATCGCGCCCTCTGGCCTTGAGGAAGTTATGGACTTCGATGGCGGTTGATGTTCCCTGCAGCTTCTGACCCCCTAACATTTCGTCCTCGAGTTCCTCGAATGACTTGCCCGTCTTTGCGAATGCTTCTGCCACCTTCCGGTTCCTGCCGCCGTAGCATGACGTGATGACATCTGCGATACCAGCGCTCTCCTCGAGGAATGTCCGGTCTTGAACTATGGACCGCATCCTGGATCAGCCCTCCTGTATAGGGCCATGCCATTTGTCCAAACGTACCTGACGGGAAGAACTCCTTGGCAAAGTTCTTCATATCGAGCAGGCCTAGCCGGATGATGGCTGCTTTGCTGTTGTTGCCGAGCTCCAAGCCATCGACGAAGCCTGCCGCAATAGCGACGATGTTCTAGCCATAGCCATTGGGCGCAAGGACCCCTTGTGTCAGTGCGACCGCGCGCTGGTACAGATCAGCTTGATCTTCGATGCTCACCTTCAGCGCTCCACAGAGCGACACGCCCTCCACATCATTGACCGTCTGCACCTTGAAGTTTGGCGTTTGAAACAGCTGCTGGAACATCTTGCCGTCTTCCTCGTGCCGGTAGCCGATGGTCGTCTCGCAGAACTTCTCTTCGGCGACTGGAAAGTGAGAAGGATGCGCACGTCTTCAACGCTGCGCTAGGTTAATCGGGCAGCAGCCATGGGAAGACCGAGGAGGCGCCCCACCCTCGTTAGCCACATTGGCTCCAGATAGTGCACTGCAGCTGATGCCAAGCTTCTCCTCAATCACATCGGCAAAGATCCTGATCTTGTCAGCGTTGACATCGACGCCCTACGTGGGATGTGGGGATAGACATTCCATCAGCCTTTCAGTCCACAAGAGACGCCGTCAGTCGTTCTTGTACAGCGCCCTGGACGCACCTTGACAAGCGTAATGCCGCGGACACCCTCCTTCGGTATGCTGCCGCTGAGCTGCTCGCAGATACTGTCGATGAATTGGTGCGGTGTAACAAAGATTAGAGCAGTTGCGCCCTTGACCGCAGACTTGAGATCCGGGTTCGCGATGACATTCGAAGGGAGTGTGATGCCTGGCAGATACCTGTATGAGGAGGCATGTGAGAAGACCGCGACGACGAGGCCTGATCGCACAGAGATGCCGGCGTCGAACGCACTTGACGTTCTCATGCTTCTCGTTGATGATTTCCGTCAGATTGCGCTCTTCCACCTGTGAATACCAGCGGACGGTATCGATGGTCAGGTAGACGCATTGGGAGGCCGCGTCTGCAGAAGCCGTGTCTGCCGGCACGTACCTTCTCCTCGTACACCCACATCTGGACCTCCTCCTCGAAATCGTCAGGGTATCTTGATACATTCTTGCCTGAGGAGACAGACACGAACGAGGCAGTTCAGCGCGAGGCGGGATGGTGCTGCTGCATACGTGCCGCGTTCGCCAGGCACGACAGTCCCGGAGAGCCGCACGTCATATCCGCAGTTGGACGCGCTTCTCACCGCAAATCTTGGCAATGGTACTGCCCCAGTTGCTGTGAGCAGAGATGTAGGGCAGTGTGTGTCAGATATGCTATGTGCGGTACCTCCTGCCGTTGCCCGACGGTTGTTGCGCACCCAGAGCCTGCAATGTACCACGAGGAGGTGCATAGGGCAGTCCGTCAGCAAACAGGCCGTCCACAGATGGCGACGGGCTGGGCACACACCGACAATTGCAACTTTTGTCTTTGGCATTCTGCGAGTAGCTGGTGCGCTGGATGCCTGCTGGAGCGTGCTTGCAATGCTGGACAGACGGCGGGAAGCTGTTCGAAGGGTCGCGCTCTGCATGTCAGCCGGAGAGCAACCAGGCACGGGACCCGCACAAAGACGAGCTCGCACAACGGAGCGTGCGAACCGAACAAGGGAACAATTTACAGTAATGTCCAGTCATGCACATGCTACCCTGCTATATTCTCTGCCACTCGCTTGCCATCCAGGCCCACCTTGCCTTGCTCGCGTGACGTCGTTGTCGCTCCTGCAGCTTCGCGAGGCTTGTTCTCCGCTTCTCCGCTGAACATGCCCGCGATGGCCTCTATTGTCGTGTTTCCCCCTGTGAGCACGACACCCACGTCCCAGACCTGTTGTTGCCCATCTTGACTACCTCGCAGCTGTTCATGCACTATCCATTGCCTGAACTCCTCGTCGTACAGCAGGGCAGCCAAGCCCACAGCTGCACTTGGCTCGACGAAGAGCTTCATCCGCTCCATGAGCAAGCGCATGGCATCCTTGATCTCCTGCTCCGATACGCTGCGAATCCCCTCGAGGAAGTTTGGCTTGCTCGAAGACGAGCCTTGCGTGAAGACCTGCCAAGGTATCTCGCCTACCGGAGTCCGCAGCCCATCAGCAATGGTGAGCGACTTGACTGATGTGATGCGACTGGGAGGATTGGCCTCAAGACCGCGCTTGCCATCGTCGCAGCCTTGATACGACGGCTCGGCGCCAAAGACGCGGGTGCTGGGCCGGTCGCTAAAGTACGTGGCGATGCCGCTGAGGATGCCTCCTCCACCAAGCGGACAGATGACGAGGTCGAAGTTCTTCTTTTGATCAGTGCTACCACCCGCTTCGTCTGCTTCGCGCGTCTCCTGAAATTGCTCATCCATCTCGAGGGCTGTCGTACCCTGACCGAGTACAATATCCGGATGGTCGTAAGGTGGGATGAGAACGGCTCCCGTATCGCGCACGACTTCTGCGACTTTGGCTTCTCGCTCCTGAGAAGTCGAGCCGGAGAATATGACGTTGGAGGTGTAGGCCTGCGTTCCTGCGATTTTGGACGGTGTCGAGATGGAAGGCATGACTATGTAGGCTGGGACGGCGAAAGTGTGTGCGGCCAGCGCGAGTGCCTGTGCGTGATTGCCTGTGAGCGCGGGTGACGAGGGAGAAGGTGTCGGTTGATTGAAGGGCCTTGTCTTCTGTGCCAGCGAGCAGGACCTCATCACCCACCCGAAGAGTGCGTTACGACGCCTCGCCGTCGCACCTCCTCAACGCCCATCACCTCGATCAGGTGAGAGAGGGCATGGAAGGCACCTCTAGCCTTGAATGCGCCTATTCGCTGATAGTTTTCACATTTGAAATGTAGCCTGACTCGAGGTGCTGTTCCAGCGGTGCTCGACGAAGAGGAAGAGGAGGAGGATGACACGAGCGTATCCAGCGTCTTGCTTGTGAGGAGAGGCGTGCGGTGAATGTGCGAGGAGATGCGTGCATGGGCTGAGCGGATAGAGCTCGGATTCAAGGGCAAGCAGGCGTCATGGGAGACCATAGCGTCCAGGGGTTGCAGGATGCGCGCCTCGGCGGGGACCGGAGCAGTAGTGGGTCAAGAAGTATCTGAGCGAGCCGTCTGCAGAACGTTCAAGAGTAAGAGCTAAGAGTGTGAGCTGTCAGTGATGCCTTTGACTAGAGCAGCTCCGTGCCTCGTCGGTGTGATCGAGTGGGAGAGAGCGAGTCATTGTCGGGGACCCGCATGAAATATACACGACAGACGGGCTTCACTTTCTTGTCAGCTCTCCTCTAGCCATCAGCATCATCCATCCATCTATCCATCCAATCTATTCCATCATGGCCACCTCTGCAGGCATGTCGAGCTCGTTCCACCAGGAACCCGTCGACGACGTCAGGTGAGTTGCGCTGGAGGAGGCAGAGGCGGAAAGAGCCATGCACAACGCCGGAGATGCTGTGATGGTGGACGGGGCAAAGGAGGACACAGGCTGAGGATGCGACACGACGTGACTGCGACGACAGGATCAAGGCCATCCGTCCCGTCATCCCTCCTGCCCTGCTGCTCGAGGACTTTCCCCTCTCCGGCAAAGCAGCCGACACTGTCCGAGCAGGTCGACGAGGCGCAGGTGCGGCGAGAACAGTATCCGTGTTGAGCTAGCAGCGCAGGAGCCGCTGACTGGCCTGATCTGCCCTCAAAGAGGCCATCATTCGAGGGGACGATGACCGTCTCCTGGTCGTTGTAGGGCCTTGCAGCATCCACGGTGAGACCCAGCCCGTTTTCAGCATGAAATCACGGCCGCAGCAGCAGAAAAGAGCTGAACTCGCCACGCACCTTACAATCCATCTCACAGATGTCAAGGCAGCTGTGGAGTACTGTGAGTGACGAGAAAGCACGGTCATTCGGGTCCGCTGGCTGCTTCCATGCTCACTCCGACCCTTCCCCCACCGCTATCACGCAGCCAAGCTCCTCAAGGAGTACACGGATGCATCAAAGGACGACCTGCACATCATCGTGAGCGGAGTCATCCTCCCATTCTCGTCTGCTCTTTCTCTGATCAGCCGGTCTCACTCTCACAATTGCGCAGATGCGAGTTTACTTCGAGAAGCCGCGGACGACTGTCGGCTGGAAGGGCCTCATCAATGATCCTCAGGTGAGTGGTTCCCGCCTTCCGCATTGAAGCAATGACCTCTCTAACGTCTTTTCCTCTTCCCCGTAGCTCAACGGCTCCTTCGCCATCAACAAGGGTCTCCGCCTTGCTCGAGGGCTCCTTCTTCAACTAGCCGAGGACGGTCTACCCACGGGTGTCGAGTTCCTGGACGCCATCTCGCCGCAGTACATTGCGGATCTGGTGTCATGGGGCGCCATCGGAGCGCGAACGACAGAGTCACAGGTTCACCGAGAGCTATCGTCCGGTCTGTCGACGCCAGTCGGCTTCAAGAACGGCACAGACGGCAGCGTCGACATTGCCATCGATGCTATCAAGGCAGCGGGCAGCGGACACGTCTTCCTCTCGGTCACAAAGCAGGGTCTGAGTGCAATCGTCGAGACAAACGGCAACCCGTCGACGCACATCATCCTGCGCGGCAGCAACAGCGGGCCCAACTACAAGGCCGAGTACGTCAAGGCGACTGCCGACAAGCTTGCGAAAGCCAAGCTGCCCCAGCGCATCATGGTCGACTGCTCGCACGGCAATAGCGAGAAGAAGCACGAGCGCCAGGCCATTGTTGCCGAGGATGTCAGCAGACAGCTTGGCAGCGAGGAGACTGGGTTCGCGATTGCGGGGGTCATGATTGAGAGCAACCTCGTCGAGGGCAAGCAGGCCATTCCAGCCGAAGGACCGGCAGGTCTCACATACGGCCAGTCCGTTACGGATGGTGAGTTGTCTGAAGGCCGCGAAGTCTCAGACGCACCATATCGAGCTCATCCCATCTACATCTATCACAGCCTGCATGAACTGGGAAACGACCCGCAAGGTACTCGATAACCTGCGAGCAGGCGTCCAAGCTCGACGCAAGCTGCGTCCGCAGAGCAACGGTGCCGTCAACAACGATGTCCCGCAAGCAGGAAACGCCACTCCAGACTTCAATGACATCTCTTCCTTGCGCGTCGGCCAGAACGCCCTCTAGGTGAAGGTTCTGCCACGACTGAAAACCGGCAAATTGCTGGACGATTCTGCTCAGTTGCGACGCGACGTTCTTAATGTCCTGTTGTCGATGCTCAGTGCTGCAATGGCATTACCCTTTCACATTCTTTGGATATCTGGCGAAGGCGCCGGCTCCTTCAGTGCCGCCGTAGACTGGAACGAGCGTCTGCCCCGCACCCGCAGTCCCAACTGTAACAACAGACATCCTGTCGCGCTCGCTACTCCTGCGAACCATCAGCGCTGTCCCGAATGTCTGACTGTTCGAGGTCCTGATTTGCGGACATCCGTGGGCGCATGGTATCAGTCAACACTGCCCAAACATGAACGATCAGAGCTGGAACTGACCTTGGGTCGGAATGGCCAATCCAGGAAGGCGTGCAGCATGTGAATCCACTCTTGCGTCGTCAGCTGGCGAGGCAGCTTCTTCCGGTCTACGCTGTGGCCCTGCTTTTCAATGAGACTTGGGATGATGTCCGCGCCAGGTGCGAGATACCTGAACGAGCGATCCTGTTAGCTAGCGATTACCTAGCAGATGACGCTCAGCCTCACTTTAGGGCATCTGGCCAGCTGGTAGCTCGGTGAATGAACAAGTTCTTTGTCAAGTACTCGAGAGCCTCGAGCTCCTCCTGCGACTTGAGGAGTGGCTCCTTCTTTGGTGTGATTCGAAGATAGATGTAGGCGGCATCGGCTTTGTGGTTGTAGATGCGCCGGGCTACTCCTTCAAAATGTTCGCGCAGCGGGCTGAGCGGCGGGATGAGCGGCTTGATGTCGACCAGGCACGAGAGGATAACTGCCACCTTGTGATAGGCCGGATCGCCCACTTTTGCCTGCATGCGCTACGAGAGGGACAACGCAGCGGATGCATCAGACCTTCTTTTCATGCGAGTACGGCGCACGAGAACAGTCTAGGTACGCCGCTGCCATACGATCTGGCCAGCCCTCACCTTTGCCAAATTGTCCGACACCATGAGGTAGGACGAGAAGCGTCCATACTCATACAGCCACATCCGCTCCGGGATGCAGGTGAGCTGCTGAAAGACCATCCGCTCGGCGTTCATGTTATCCGGGATGCATCCTACTAGAGCGAGGCCGAGGTGGTCTTGAGTGATGGATATCAGAACGATGTTCAGTAAGCTGCCGTAACCGCATCTTCAACACGACACAAAGGCCAGCGATCCCTCTCACCTTCCTCCCAAGGCAGCGTCTCGACCCTGTCCAACAGACCACGCTCTTTCGTTACGCTAAACGAGTCCCACCAAAAAGGGTCTAGAGCGACATGAGCGAACCGACCCGCACTGTTCGTGACGAGATCCTTCGTGTTGTGAGACGAGACGGAGGCGGGGCGCAGCAAGCGAGCAATCAGCCCTGGTGATACCGCAGTTTGTGTAACTCCGCCCCGGTGGACGACAGAGCCACAGCCTCGGCTCACCTGCAGCTCGTCCTGATACTTGGCGGTCCTCTCAAACGCAACTACGGTCTCGACATTCCGATTCTCCAGCAAGGCTTTCGACACCAAGCCGTGTGCTGTCGACGAGACGAGGCCGGAAAAGGGGAGGAGGAGCAGTAAGACAGTGCAAATGACGGGAGGGATAGAGACGCTGAATCAGAATCTGGCATTGCTGCTGCAAACGTTCACGGCTAGAGGATACAAGGCGGAAAGCGTTCTGCACACCAGCGTATAGATCCACGACTGTCAATCTTCGTGCTCCTTGCCGGATCTTGCCTGCCACGGTTTTAGCCGTCTCATTGTTGTACAGGATGGGCCGCTTCTTCTTTCCCGATGTGTCGTACAGTTCTTTGAGGTTGCGTACTCTGGGTGTGGATAGGGCGTCTGTCGCGGCGCGCCCCTCGACGTCAGAGTTGGCTTCCAGGACGGCAGGCTGGCGGTACCTCGCCTTTTCGGCGGATGCATGGATGGAGCGCCGGATGACAGGACGCTGACGAGCCCTCCGCTGTGACGTGCCAGGCGATTGTGAGGTGGATGCCGCTGCTGACAGTGTCGCGTACCGCGGACGCGAACGGGTCGATGCCGCGAACACTGCCACCCCGCGACACAGCTTGCACAGCAGGGAGGGAGCGACAGCGTGCTGCATGGCGCGGGGTTGCAGTGGAGGAGCGCGTGCTGGCAAAGGAACAATGACGGCCGTGTCGCTGATGTACGCGTGCTGCGGGTGCTTGCGTAGATGTCGGCGTCTGAACAAGAGGAAGAGGAGGCAGCGAGAGCGAGCATTTGTGCATGCGCCGTCGGGACCAAAGCGCACTCCTTCACTCCCGCTCAGCATCATCACCACTCCTCGCACACGTACGCACTCATAAGCAGCTAAGGCAGATCACGTTAGAACCCTCAATCCTGCCTAAGCTACCTCTGTCCCGCCTCGTTCTCTCTGAATCCCATCCCCCCTGAGCGCGCCGCTCGTCCCCTCTCCCGTCCACTCCCCTCACTCGCGGCAGTAGCCCCGCCGCTATGTCACAGCAGGCTCCCCTTCATCCCCAGCAGCAGCAGCATCAGCAGTACAACAGACGCTCCTTCAACGTCCTCGCAGAAGCGTTCCAGGTCGACCCAGCGTACGAATACGTCAAGGAACTCGGCCAGGGCGCTTACGGGTACGCCAGACGTCTCCATCACACGGCAGTCGGCTAGCTTTGGGTACACGTCGCTGACTCGCGGGTCGCTTCGACAGCCTCGTATGCGCAGCGCGGAATGCACAGACAGGAGACAGCGTCGCCATCAAGAAGGTTAGCTGGCCGGTCGCCTCTGTTAGGCCCGTAGGAGGGACGCGCTGACGTCGAGTCCCCATGATCACACACAACGTGCAGGTCACAAAGATTTTCTCCAAGAAGATCTTGACAAAACGCGCCCTGCGAGAACTCAAGTGCGTGAGAAGACTGCCCGAGAGGCTCTTGTTCGCAAGCACCCGTCTGAACGTCCTTTCCTTCAGGCTTCTGTCGCATTTCCGTGGTCACAAGAACGTACGTTCCTGTCAGCAGCTCTCAGAACGCTAGCATTCAGCAATGCTAACGCGGCTCCTCTTTTACTAGATCACCTGTCTTTACGACCTGTACGGCTGTCAGTTTGGCGATTCGTGGGGACCGACCTGACTCTACATATATTGCACCTGCTAGCGACATCATCGACCCGTACAACTTTAATGAAGTGTGAGCAAAGGAATTTCCGCTGCCTTTCGATCATAGAGCGCCAGGAAGCTAATGCGGGCTATGCTTCACGCAGATACCTCTACGTGCGCACCCATAGTTGTCAGCTGGCCCGTTAACATGATGAGCTGACAGTACGTCCACATGCCAGGAAGAGCTCATGGAGGCCGATTTGCACGCAATCATCCGGTCAGGACAGCCGCTCACGGATCAGCACTTCCAGTCGTTCATCTACCAGACTCTATGCGGTCTGCTGGTAAGTCTGGTGTTCGCGTGGGATGAAGGGCGAGCGCCCGCAAGCTGACATCGCACCTCGCAATCCCAGTACATCCACTCTGCGTCAGTCTTGCATCGGGACCTGAAACCCGGAAATCTTCTCGTCAATGCCGACTGCGAGCTCAAGATCTGCGACTTTGGCCTCGCCCGTGGATTCGACCTCGATCCACAAGCGACCAATGCGGGCTTCATGACGGAATACGTCGCGACGCGCTGGTATCGTGCTCCGGAAATCATGCTCAGCTTCACGAACTACACGACGGCGATTGACCTGTGGAGCGTCGGCTGCATATTGGCGGAGCTTCTGGGAGGCCGACCCATCTTCAAGGGGAAGGAGTGCGTCCTCGACAGGCCTCAAGCGCCAATACATGCATGTGCTGACAGCACTCTGTTTCCTTACCAGCTACGTTGATCAGCTCAATCAGATCCTGCACTACCTCGGCACACCGACAGATGCGACACTCCGCCGAGTTGGCAGTCCCAGGGTGAAGGTTGAAGAATCTGCAACGGCATCGGTTGCAACGCTAAATCGTATCCACTATTCCACAGGCCCAGGAGTACATCCGCTCTTTGCCATTCTCGCCCGGAGTCCCTTTCAACCAGCTCTACCCCCGAGCCAACCCGCTCGCGCTCGACCTGCTGAGCAAGCTACTCGCCTTTGACCCGTCTGAGCGCATCTCGTGCACAGAGGCGCTGCGACACCCATACCTGTCGATCTGGCACGACCCGCAAGACGAGGTACTGTGCCCGGCCAAATTCGACTTCAGCTTTGAGCTTGAGGAGAGCTCAGAAGGGATGCGCCGCTTGATCGTGGACGAGGTTGCCAGCTTCAGGCGGATGGTGCGCACTCCGCCAAGCCAGAGGCAGAATTCTGGACCGAAGAAGCAGGAGACGTGAGTGTCTGCAGTGATCGTTGAAGGTCGAGAGAAGGGCGCTAGAGCTGATAGACCTCTTGTGTCTGATCGCCAGCCTGCCTGTCCCGAGCCGCGATGAGATCCTCTCGAGCCCGGGAGACGAGCGCTTTGACGAGCAAAAGACAAAGATTACAGCCAGCCCAGTTGATGAGGATCCTGCAGCTGGCTTTGAGCGAGAGCTAGTCCAGCAGAGGCGGGCGTAACGTGGGCAGTGCAGCGTTGCAGAAATACGACGAGGGGATTGCCGTAATAGAGTATCTGTATGCAAAGAGAACGAGTGTGTTGCCGCAGAGCAGACCTGGCACTGCATTCGCTTGCCTGCAATCCTACTCATCCAGTGCCTGCCCGTCCCCGAGGCCTTGAAGTCGCTGCACATGTCGCGAGCTTGTGGTCGCTCCCACGTGATCTCCTGATGCCGCGCCCGCCCGCCTCGGCTTCTTCGTCCACTCCGGGCCGACGATCGTCCTTCTTGCCCGGGGAAACGGAGAGCCCCACTCTGGAGGGGGGGAGAGCGGGTCCCTTGCAGTTTGGAGCTCCTCCAACCTTGAGCCATTCCTCTTCTCCATCTCGTCTGCTGGCTGAATACGGTCTTGCACGTCCTGACATCTCTTCCACTTTGGAAAGCCGCAAAGCAATGGGCCGCATCTTCGAGTCTACCGTGAGGGACAAACCCATGCGACCGAGAGCGGGCGCGTTCGGGGGCCCTGCTGATGCAGCCTGTCAATCGACTCTTTCGTTTCCCCCTCTAATCCTGCAGTGGGATCCAGCTCCGCTGCACCCAAAGCGTGGCTTGTTCGAGTACGTCTGGAGCAACAAGAACAGTGCGTTGCGCGAATCTCCGTTGCAGCGATACGCGACATGGCCTGTCCCCGCTCATGCTTTCGTTCGCCCCCGGCAGATATCTCCGACGACAAGCCAGCAGTCATCTACGCGCCCACAGGAGAGATTACCACGAGGAAGCAGCTCAAAGACTCCTGTCAGCGTCTCGCATACGGTCTGCGGAACAGGCTCGGTCTGAAACCCGGCGATGTGGGTCGGCAGCTTCGCAAGCAGAAGCGGCCACTGCGACTTCCGCCGCGGTGAAGCTGACATGGAGGCTACTATCTAGGTCTATTGCGTCTTCTCTCCAAACAGTCAGCACTACCAGCTCATGCTCCTCGGCGGGTGAGTTTGTCGCGACTGGACAGAAGGGCTGGGCGGTCATGCCAATGTCTAACCCCTTTTGCCGTTGTGCCGCGTTGTCAGACAATGTGCAGGTCTAGTCATCTCTCCAGCCAATGCGGTATACACGGGCTCCGAGCTCCAGCACCAGGTCAAAGACTCTGGCTCGCAGGCGGTCCTATGTCACCCAGACCTGCTCCCGGTAGTGCTGGAGGCAACGGCGCACTGGCCAGCAAAGCAGCGCAAGGAACGTGTTGTCTTTGCGTGTCGACGATCGGAAGTGAGCGGAAGCGACCCAAAGCTAGAAGGCTACAAGACGTTGGATGATCTCATCGGGGAGGAGATGCTGGAGCCGCATGTCTACAGCAACCCCAAAGAGGATTTGGCGTACCTGTGCTATTCGTCGGGCACGACTGGGTTGGCCAAGGGTGTCATGACAACCGTCTACAACATGACGAGTGTGCTGGCCGGGCTGTACTGCTTTATGGGCGACAAGGATGATATCGGATTTGCTTTCCTTCCAATGAGCGTAAGCAGTCCACCACATCCCAGATCATTGGTGAGAAGCGTGGCTGACAGGTCCCTTTCAATCTAGCACATTTATGGCTTGACGAAGCTTGTCCATCTGCCAATCCTCGAAGGACAAACGATCGTCGTTGTTCCGCGTTGGGAGACCGAAACTTGCCTCAAGGCGATCCAGAAGTACCGCGCAACGATGATGCTGCTGGTGCCGCCTGTGGCACTCATCCTCGCCTCGGATCCAGTAGTAGACAAGTACGACCTCAGCAGCCTCAAATATCTCCTATCAGGCGCGGCGCCGCTTGGCCCGGAGCTGCAGGGGCGTCTACGCAAGCGTCTGGGCTGCTACGTCACTCAGGCGTACGGAATGACAGAGTCCAGCCCGACTTCGCACTATGGTCCCTACGATAGCCCTCGACCAGGAAGCTGCGGCAAGCTACTGCCAAACGTTCAGGGCAGGATTGTCGATCCAGTCACCATGAAGGACGTCGAGAACATCGGTGATGAGGGAGAGATCTGGATGAAAGGACCCATCATCATGAAGGGCGTGAGTGCAAGACACCGAGGCTGTTTCTTGTAAAGCCCGAGGTTGGGAACCCCGCGCTGACTCCTTCCGCCTTATTCCTACGATGGTAGTACATCAACCGGCCAGACGCCACGAGAGAGACTCTGGTCGAGGATGGCTGGCTCAGAACAGGAGATGTAGCGAAAGTCGATGCGGACGGCTGGTTCTATATCACAGACCGGATCAAAGGTGGATTAGCACAACTCGAGCATCAGGTCTTGTTTGGGAGGCGTGGAGGCTGATGCCGTTTCTCGGCGCTGTGTAGAGCTGATCAAGTACAAAGGCTTCCAGGTAAGTCATCATCAGATGTCTCGTCTCCTCACAGAAGGCGGTCTAACCAACCTGACTGACGTTGCTTGACAGGTCCCTCCTGCCGAGCTGGAAGCGCTCCTGCTCGAGCACCCTGCAGTCGCAGGTACGTCGAGTTGAGAACAGGAGCCGTGGAACGTAGCTGACCAGTCCGGTACGGCACCTTGCAGACTCAGGCGTTGTTGGCGTTCATGTCGAAGAACAAGGGACGGAGTTGCCACTAGCCTACGTCGTACTCAAGGACCCCAAGCAGGCCAAGTCAAACCTGAACCTGGCGACCGAGATCCAGGCGTGGGTCGCAGAGCGGATTGCCAACCACAAGCGACTGCGAGGAGGCATCCGGTTCCTGGAGGTCATTCCGAAGAGCCCGTCCGGCAAGATCCTTCGGCGTATTCTCAGAGATCAAGCAAAGAAAGAAGGCGTTGTCCCTGGTGCGGTCAAGCGAGAGGCCAAGCTCTGATATTGCGCTGGCCTCTATCTCGCGAAGGAGCGAGGAGTGGCGCCCCTTGTGGCTACGATACTTTGCCCTTGCTGATATTGCAATCCAGGTATCATTTGTCTCAGCCTGTACCGATGTAGCCCATAACTGCAACCCTGCATGATCTCACACGGCTATCGCCCCTGGATGTAGAACAGCTATCGTTTACTCGCGTAAGCTCAGCGACTCGGTCGCTCAGCCTCAGCCCAAGCGACGTTTCAAACAAGCACTCCGACTCGCTTGTCTCCCGGCAGACAAGTCAAGGCGGTGTCCCGTATTCGCTCCTATGACGGTCAGAGGTGTGCAGCTGCTCGATGTCTGTCAAGACTCCACACTTCTGCTCGACGTCGGTCAAGACTGACACCGAGACTGTCAGCGAGTTCAACATCGAAGACTAACCGCTCGAGCTCCACTCCCGATTCACACTACAAGAGGCAACAGATCTACAGCTCACACCTCTCCTCTGCAACTACATTTCAATTCACATCATCCTATTGCCTATCCCTCTGCCACCAGGCCCATCCAAACGTCTCATCATATCGACCATGTCTGACGTTGCAGCGCCCGCCACAGAAGTCAAGGATGTCAAGAAGGTCAGGCTTACATCTTCAGACAATGAGGACTTCATCATCGAGCGAGACGTGGCTCTGAAGAGCGTGCTCATCAAGAACATGCTGGAGGGTGAGGCTTGCCACTCGCATCACATGCGAGGTACAGTGGCGATGCTGACAGTTCGCCATGCGGTTGCAGACGTCGATGGCAACGAGGAGGATGCCATCCCACTGCCGAATGTCAATGCCGCTGTACTGAAGAAGGTGCTTGCATGGTGCGAGCACCACAAGAGCGATCCGGAGCCCTTTGTCGAGTGAATGAGGGCAACTCCGTGTTCTCTGACGCGGTACCCGAATGAGTGGCTGACGAAGTCATACCGACTTGGCTTTGACTCACTAGCGCATTCGACGAGGACCGTCGACGCAACATCGAGGTCACGCCATGGGACCGGGAGTTTTACAATGTCGACCAGTCCGAGATCTTCGATATCGTCCTGGCTGCCAACTACCTCGATATCAAGCAGCTTCTGTGAGTGACCGACATAGTCGTGCTTGCGCCGGTTACTGGGACTGATCGGTCACTTCGGGTGATCCAGTGAGGTCGGATGTAAGACCATCGCAAACATGATTAAAGGCAAGACGCCTGAGCAAATCCGCGAGCTCTTCGGCATCGAAAACGACTTCACGCCGGAGGAGGAGGCTCAGATCCGGATAGAGAACGAGTGGGCCGAGGACCGATAGATGAGACAGATCATCTAGTCTTGCGTCTCTGCTCCGTGATCTCCCACGTTGTACCATCCTGTGCCTGCTTGGAATGGTCAATCGAATACACCAAAGGATACAAGTGCTGACCGGCAGCTTGTGGTCGCGATTGCTACATGACAGATATGTACTCGTCAGGTACATGTGTAAATTGTCCATCGTGAGGAGAAGCTGTAATCGGTGGTGAGAGCATGTGCAAGTGCTTCGCTCATCAGCTGCGGTCCAATGCATCCACTAGCGCAAAGGTAGAAAGAGAAGCATCGCTCACGTCTGCACATTGGAAGGCGGCATCGCGGCTAGTGCGCGAGAGGCAGGATAGGCCCTTAGCTGTGTTCCAATGCTGCCTCTGGTGGGCCTGTAAAGTGGAGACGGCTGAGCGACGGGACTTGTGCAGCAGTCGCATGTAGCGAGTATCGGTGAGGGAGAGAGAACGACAGATCGCTCCAGTCGAGCCCGAGCAACTTTGAGTCCTGCCCTATTTTGCGGGCTTACCGAGAGCTCGTTCAGCGGGCGCACGTCTGCTAGCAGGCCGCCTTAAGGCAGAGTGCGGAAGAGCTGACATCACAGCTTTTGAGCGTGATGTGAGTTCAGCGCGTTGGTATGAACTTTGCCGAGTCTAGCTTCTGTTCTTCTGACGAGTCCTTGAACTGCGAATAGAGAGGGGAATCAGCGATGTAGTTCACCGGAACGGACGGAAAAGACATCTCACTGCAGCCAGACCAGCCAGAATGCCGCATGCAAAGAAGACGAAGCTGATGACTAGCCAGATGGCACCCCAGACTTGCGCTGGAACCGCAGGGACGAGCTTGGCGAATTGGGAGGCGTCGCTTTCGTTGACCTTGCGGAGGATGAGGTCGTCCATAATGTCCCAGAGCGAGTAGAGGGCCGACATAACGCCGATGAAGAGGACGTAGAAGCGAAGGTAGTAAGCATGCTCGATGAACCAGAAGCCGACGAGCACTGGTCGAGAGTGCGGAGCATGTCAGCTGCGTTGGCTCGTAGAGCAGATAGATGTGGCTCACTGCCGACCGCAAAGAGGACTCCAAGCAGGGTGAACCAGCTTCGACGAGCCCACCAGGTTGTGAGGAGCATCATAGCGGCGATGAGGATGGACGCGACTTTTGAAGCCACGATCGAAAAGCCGGCAAAGATCATCAGCGCGCCGAACAGGCCACTACCCAGATACTGTCAGATAATGTGCAGTGCGTCAGAGACTATCGACGAGGTCTGCCAGTGTTTACACCCACCCCCGCTGGCAGCGTCCAGCAGGAGACGCCACCCTTCATTCGCGTCAGACCGCCTTGATTCGGGTCGACCTCGATAGAGAGGATGCGCGCTCCAGTACAGCAGCCAGCTGCAGCATGTCCGAACTCGTGTATCATGACGGTGAAGATCTTCCATGCTGTTGGCGGGAAAGGAGGAGAGTTACAGGTGAGCACACGCCTCTTCTGAGGCCGCCGCTGCGTGTTCGTCTTGGATCAGTTTCAGCGTACGATAGAGGAGGTATTTCAGGCCCCAGAGGTTCCAGGCGACGCTGATGAAGATGACATAGCCCAGGATGACATACAGCGTGGTCTTCTGTTCGTCCGACGGAGCGAGCTGCTCCGCCACCGTTGCCCGTTTCACAAGGTGGAAGTGCGCCGCAGCGAGGGAGGCCCCGACGGCAGTGAGTCTGGCAGCTGAGGCGTTCGAGGAATCATGATAAAGAGAGGTCGGTGCCATAATGTAGGAAGCTGTACGTGCGGTACTGTTGTGTACTGATGGCAAAAGGCAAGAGTGCGAATGGGATGCGCAGCTAGAAGTCGAGAACAGCGAAGCGCACCGCCATCCGCGAGTCTGCTCGCCAAAGCCGCCCACACACACTGACTGCGGGACAAGACGGTCATTCGGAGATGCCTCAACATGACGACGCACGCACGCGGACTAACGTGACGGCAGGCAGCACAAGCAGGAATTAGAGGCGGTCCTTTCACGGTTCCAGACGCGTCGCACTGAATGCACGTGATTGTCCACGCGCTCTGCCTCCGCCTCCAAACGAGAAGATTGCGAATGCCGTCGTTATGTGTCTCGTCACAACATGCATGAGCACTACTTAGCCCTGCTCCAAGGTAATCCGCTGTTCGCATCTCGCTAGAAATCGCCCAAGTCAACATCAATCTTCGACGCCAACAGCTTGGAGAAGTTGGAGTGTTGCGACAAGCCCTGCTGAGACGTATTCGATAGACGCGCTGCTGATGATGTGCCGTTGGTCGTCGCTGCTGGTGGCGGTGCCTGCTGCACCACTCGCTGAGGCGTCGAAGCCCCTGAACCGGGCCGCGAGGTGTTCTTTGGCGTTGACAGCCCGACGCCAGCAGCGAGGGTCCTTCTCCGTTCCTCCAGCGAGAAAGCAGCTTTCGGCGACGCGTTCATGTTACTCGCGGCGGCAAGCGCGGGAGGCAGCGGAGCACTCGCCACGCTCGCCCCTTCCATCTGCGCCAGCTTTTCGTTGATCTCTGCAACCCTCTGCACGTCTCCCGCACGCTTGGCAATGTCCCGCTCGTTCGTCAGGGTGTGCCGCTCGTGCAACTCCATCCCGCCTCGCTGCCGCGTCGCGCTCTTCTTCTTTTCCAGAATGACGTTGATGTCGGCCTCCGTCAGGGTGTACTCCTTCCACTTCGCAATGTACTCGTGCTTTTGCTGCACAAAGGCTTTTGTTGGCAAGTCGATCTTAGCCTCTCGTGTCATGATGACAAAGCGGTCGAACTCGCGCTGCGGGGACACAGAAGGAAGCGATGTTAGCCATGGCGACCTCGCCGTTACTGGGACCGCAAGCAGACTTTACTCACATCAGAAACCGTCGAGTTGCTGACCATCTGCATGGTGAAGTCCCTCGTCGAGTTGCCGATAATGAGCGTTAATTTGAGGTCGGTCTTGTGCTTGTCGAGGTCATACAGCTTGCTGCTGCGGTGAGGCGAGACTTTGTCGATCTGCGCGAGACGATAGACGGGCTGCCCGGCGTCGCTCCCAACTCCAATCCGCACGAACGCTCCCTTGACGTACTCCTCAAAGAACGGCGTCGGCCAGAAGAAGGCAAGCTTGCCCCGCGGCAGGATGATGTGCTTCAGATCTGCCACAGACTGGACTGCATCGGCAGCCCCGCGAGCGGCAGCTGAGGACTTGGCTTTCGAGGAGGGCCCAGCTACGTCACCGTCCTGCGGATCGTCCTCATCCTCATCGTCGGTAAAGGCGAAGGGCGAGGCCGACTTTTTGCGCTTCTTTTTCTGCTTTTTGCGGCTGCCAGACGGGTCGTACGCGTCACTCTCATCCGATTCGTCGTCCCCGCTCGAGCGGCCGTCCTTTGCCCGGCGAGCGCGCTTCTCCTCCCGCTCCTTCTTGCTCTGCCGTTTCCGCTTGAGCTCGTCCAGCTTGTTGAGCTTCTCTGCCCCAGCGCCTGTCTTGCGCCGCGTGCCAGCGGCTGCCGAGGGCTTTGTTTGGCTATCTGAGAAGGCGCCCATGCCGTCCTGTTCGGCCACCATCTGCTTGAGCCGCTGCCGGTCTTCGTACTGCTGCAGCTTCTCCCGCCGTTCCTCGAGGATGGACTCGCGCTCAATCTCCGTCATCTGTGCCAGTCTGCGGAGTGCGCGGGCACGTATGCAACCGATTAGCCCCATGGACCGCAACAGCCTTGCATGCAGCATGCGCCATCGCGCTTATGCCTCACCGAGACTTGTCCTCCGAGTTCTTGTAGATGCCCTCATACGGGAAGAGGTCCGGTCGCACTTCGCTCTGTCCATCACCGTCGTTGCTGTCGTCGTCGCTGTCGGCAGCCTTCGACTGCATGGGCTTGGACTCTACATCTGAGCCTTCGGAGACGTCCATGTCGGAGGCGGATGATCTGACGGGGTCGCAGCAGCCAGAGAGTGACAGCGTCCAAGATGGGGGCACGATGAGCCTGGTGTCCCCGCGCCCTAACACAGCACACACGCGCGCGCTCTACGCACTCTCGCTTCTGCTGCTCGACCTCTTCATGCTGCTTCTTCTTCTTGCGCTTCTTCTTTTCTGGTTGCGGAGCCACCGGGTCCTCTGCCAGGGCGAGCAAGTCATCCTCCCAGTCGGCCATCTTGAGCGCAGCAAGCGAGCAGGCTAGGAATATATGTCGAGCGCGAGCAGAGAATGTGCTGGTGATGCCTAGACTGGCGAGGACTGACTGCAGTGGGTTGCTGGGACGGGTGTGAGGAGAAGAGGCGCCGCCCGTACTTCAGTCGCAGTCACGCTTGCCCCTGGCGAGCTCGAGCTCGACCCGACCGCGTCAAGAGCCCCTTCATCTCCTGCGGCCGTATCCTCTGTAACTTCACAAAGAGCTCTTCTGACAGCAAAAAAAAACACGACCTCTCTGCACTTCAGCTCTGCTGCGCCTTCCTGCCGCCTACGCTGCGAGCGTCAAGATGCAGGCGCGTCACCTCCAGCACAGCACGACTGGCAGTCCTCTCTGCGTTACTGAACAAGGCTGCATGCGAAATAAGAGCACGGAGCGATGCGCCCCTTGCGTATCGACAACAACATGGACTGAGAGAAAGGCAAATGTAGCCACGTACGGGTCCAGGAGAAATCGCAGGAGCTTCGGGCGACATGCTGGTGTACAGAGATCAGGAAGCCGCGGCGGCCCTGACTCTCCTGATGTCATTGCTGAGATCGAGATTCTTGTTGGAGCTGAAGAGCACAATGTATACTTTTTCGCTGACGGCTTTGCCGATCTTGCGATGTGTGGCCGCGCCGTTGAGATTGCTGCCGACCTGCGGATGGACGACTCGATCATTTAGCAGCGCTTCATCCGACCAGACGTGAAAGCGTAGCGATGCGCAAGGCAAGAGAAGACGTACCGGAATGTCCTGAAGCATGAGTTCTTTCTCGCGGACATTTGCGCAGGCATTGTACGCATTGAGAAGGGTTCTCCAGGTCGGATAGACTGCCGCGATGCCGACCGCCATGTGCTCCGTCACGCTATTGATGCAGCTCAGCTGGTTCACGTAGGTCGTCTTGAGGTTCCCACTTCCTGAGCTCTGCAGCTTTCCGTCAATCTGGAGCAGCGCTTCCCGGGCCCTGTCGAGCAGTCTGCGCGGAGGAAGAGGCAGTGGAGAGATTGACGTGGTTAGCATTACAGCCCTACCTGGAAGAGACGAAGCATCACCAACTTGTACGGCCGATGCGCAACGTCCTTCGTCAGCTCGAGCAGCCAGTTGGCAGTCTGATCGTACGTCTCTGCTCGAACGACGTAGCATCGCTCGGCCATCGAGATGCGCACAATCTCCGTCTCGATGTCGTCCATGCTGACGGCGCTATTGTACTTGTCTTTGCCCTTCTTGGCCTTGCTGCCGGCGGTGGCTGTTCCACCGTGTGCCTTGGCTTGCCATTCGGCATTCTCGGCCGATCTCTTCGCTTTGGCTTTGTCAGTCAGGCTCTGCAAGAGGAGAAAGACCTGGTAGTCGCTCCCGTAAGCAGCCTTGACCTTGCCGACGATCTCCCCGAGTGTGTCGGACGCCCTTTCTGATGGTGCCGCGCCCGTCTCCCGCCTCTTCCTGGTCTCGACCGCTGCCTCCACCTCTGCACATGTCAGATAGACGAGCACGGTGGCCTCGTCCTCCCACCTGACTGCTTCCTGCTTTCGAGGCTGCCAGACACGCTTCGACGAGTCCCAATCCTTCGTCACGTTTCGCTTCCAGGTGATGATGTTGTTGATGCAGCCGGCACGCGGAGCTCGCTCGATGTAGCGCGTCGACACGGCAGTCAGAGATGCGGTCAAATTGATGGAGACCTTCTCGCGGAAGGGATGTCCAGAAGCCAGAAGCGCGGACGAGACGCCAACTTCTATCTCGACGCATGCCTCGGAGCGACTAATGAGCTTGTTGCTGGCACTGAAGAGCGCCTTTCTTTCCTTTTCGATGGCGGCTTGTGTCTGCACATGGATGAAGCGCTCCAGTCAGCCATGTTCCGCCTTTGGACACATCGCACTCGTTTTAGGCAACGCACAGCCTTCTCGAGCTTCTCCTGATCCTTTGCCCGCTTCTTTGCCTCCCTCTCTTGCTCCTTCGTCAAGGCCGAAGCTGCTCTCGAGCCCGTTCCAGCGGATCCGCTCCCGCTCGCAATGGCAGGAGCAGTCTTGTTGACCCTTCCTTTCTTCTTTACCGGCTCATCATCACTGTCTGTCGTGGCTGAGCTGTCTCCACCTCGCGACGCCGCTGTGACACGACCTGCACCGAGGGCAGGCGCGGCACTGCTGGAGATCTGCCTTCCCTTGCCCTTGTCTGGTTTCAGACGGGCGGGCACGGTGCCGCTCGCATCCCACGGCTGGCTCCATAACATCGTTGCGCTGGTACCCAGGCCGATGTCGCCGAGATCTGGCAGAGACGCGTCGCTGTCATCGCTGTCGTTCAATGGACGACGGGCTGGCTGACCCCCGCGACCAGTGACGGCATTCTTGCGGGAAGAGGGCAGCACAGGCGCAGATATCGTCTTGTGCATCACGCCGCGCGGCGCAGCCTGGCTGGCGTGTGCATGATGGCCGGGAGGGAGACTCGTGACGCGATCATTCGGCGCCTCCTCCTCGCGTGTGTCATCGTCATCCGAGTCGTCGATGTCGATGATCTCGACAGCTGCGCCAGGTGCAGCCTTTGCGCGCAGCGGCAGCGGCGCGGTGCTTAGCTTGGCTGAGCTCGCTGCCGTGGCTCTCGAGCCTAGCGTCGGCAGGTCGTGAGCTCGCGGAGGAGAGCGTGGCGGAAAGACGGTAGTCGACTTTGTCAGAGGCGGAGGCAGGACGAAATCGCCATCTGACGACAGCGAGAAGGCCATGGAGTAGGGAGTGATGGCCTCGAGCTGGATGCTGCGGCTGCTCGTCCTAGTATGTTGTGGCGGAGCGCCCTCGTACGCGCGACACGGTCCGACTGTATCGACTGGCAGCTGCGCGCTTACAGCATCAAGAGCACGGCTGAGAGCATATGGACAGTGGCAGTAGCAGCTATGATGGTGCGAAGGTACCGCCCCGACAGTGAGTGGGCGGTCCCTGCCGTCCTTCACACGTTGCTCCTGTATCCGAGCTCGATGAGAGCGGAGCGAAGGGGCAATCGGCAGGCGGACAGCAGGGAGCACAAGAAGGCATAGGCATAGGCAAGGAAGAGTCCGGGGTTCTGTACAGTATTATATTACCAGCAACGCTCGCTGAAAATCGCGCATGCGAGACAGTAGTAGCAATAGCACACCGACATGGAATACATCGAGGCTGGGGTAGTTGTCGAGAGATGGGTGATATCGGGGCTGAACGGGTCGGACGGATGAACGAGTGTAAGGGAGCGCAAAGGCTCCAGGCGTCTAGGTTAAGAGCGGCTGATAAGCGGCGTTAGGCCAGAAAAAGCCGGCTCGTGAGTACAAGCGGGAGGGGTTTGGCCATCGGGCACGCGTAGCTTTGGCTCAGTACGCCTCGTCTAGATCTTGCCCTGGTTGCTCAGGATACTGAGCGTGACTGCAAGAACGATGGCTGTGGGCGGCGGAAGGGTGTGCTTAATGATAGATGGCCCAGACATTCAGCTGAACGGGCAGAACTTACCAATAACCAAGATGATGAGGACCCAGAAGCAGATCCATCGCTTTCTACGCGCCTTCTTCGCAGACACGACTGCCTTGTCGACCTCCTTGTGTCCAGCTTCCATGGTTGTCTCGACGTTGTTGGCGGTAGCCTCAATGGTCTGGATCTGCTCGTCTTGTCTGCAAGCGAGCGCCGTCATTACGAAGTCAGCCAAAATGTCCGCGCAGGACCTCGAGTGCGCATCCACGCACCGCTCAACAAGCATAGCCATGTCGTTGAACAGTTCCTGCAGCTCCTGCATGGTAGCCGCAATCCGCTTGATGTCCTCGTGGCGCTCCTGCACCTCACGGTATGCGGTACGCGCATCGGCATATCTCGTTGACTGCGTGAGAGCGCTTGCAAAGACTTGCGAGCCCTGGTCATTGTCCATGGCGTACTTGATCTCCTCTTGCGTAGCATCGGGTTTGACTGATAACAGTCGACTTCAGCACGCGGATCTCAGGCTGTCAACGCTCGGCAGCTACTGACCAATTTTGTACTGCCTCTCCATACGCTGACGGTACTTCTCCCGGCTATTGCGCTCTACCTCCCGGTACTCCTGGATGAGCGTCATGAACCTGCGGGTGTATTTGCGTCAGATTGTACCGCTTTTTTGGCGCGAAGCCAGCGCAAAGTACCCACTTTTGCTTCAATGCGGCAACCTGCATCCTCCTAGCATTCTTCTCGCCTTCCTCTCCTGGCACGAGCGGCATCCTGTCAACCAGCTCCGAGAGGTTCTTGATGCGAAGCTTGATGCTGTTGGTCAGGCGCGAGGTCTCTTGCGTGAGACCTTCGAGATCACGCTGATCGCGCTCCTGCCTCTGCTCATCTACCGTGCTGTTGAGCACGCTGTTGTGGAGGGTATTGATCTGTGTGATGTTGCGCTTGAGCGTCTGGAGCGAGTCGCCGATGGTGTCGACCTGCAAGACAGCGGAAGCGAAAGATCCGCCATCAGCCTCGATTAAAATACACGCAGAACCGTAGTGCCGTCCACTCACTTCCGCAAAGAAGGCTTCCTTGCTGCTACCAGCACCGTACGCCGAAGCTCCGCCGTTCGCCGCTCCTCCCGTGAATCCGCCCTGCTGCGGCTGGCTGTCGTAAGCGCCACCTTGCGGCTGCTGTCCATACCCGGCTGATGGCTGCTGCGGGTACTGCTGAGAGTACTGCTGTTGCTGGATGGGTGCGGGTCCGGTGCTTCGGCCGTAGCTTTGAGGCTGCGAGTCTTGGACGGGGTACATGGGTCCGCCCTGCATGGGAGCACTGTGAGACGGAGGCACGCAGGATGGGATCAGTACTGCCATTCCTAAGCTGAAAGGCCTCACTGAGGCTGCGTTGCGCTTGCTCTGTCGACAATGACAGACAGCTCGCGCTCTCCGCGGCCCCTGTCTTTCTGCTCCCCGTTCCGTCTTTCCCGCCTGGCTTGGACTCACTCGTAGGCCCCATGTTGCTGCTGCTGCTGCTGTGCGGCACCACCGTACTGCTGAGGAGGGTAGCCCTGCGGCTGCTCCTGCTGGTACTGCTGCTGAGGAGGCGACGAGGGCGCTCCCTGGGCGGACTGCCCGTAGCCTCGTGCTCGGTCCCTTTCGGCCTGGCGGGGGCGGGATGGGGGGCAGCTGCAGATTAGCCCTCAGCACTCCCAGTGTCTCTGCACAGTCGACAGCAGCGCAGTCGCACCTTCATCTGGGCGAGCCTGTCTCTGGACATGGTGGGCGCTGTCTTCGGTGAATGCTGCGGGTATGGTGGATTCCTGAGGTGTCAGAATGAGCAGAGAGCAAACAACAGCGCGGGCAGGGCGAGCGAGCGGGAGGAGGCGATGACCGTGACGATGAGGCGATGACGGCAGAAGAGGGAGAGAGCGAGAGCCCACACTCAATCTCCGGCAGCTCAGACAGCGTTCACACATACATGTAGCACAGCACAATGCATCTCAAATCTCGCCGCACTGTTCCTGCTGGATTCGGCCAATTGCGACCTGGACCGCCGGGCTGCAGCTGTGCGGGAGGTGACATCGTGCAGGATGGCGGATGACACACCACGCGGGACCGACATATTGACAGTTCCAACAAGGCAAGATTGTTCAGCTCTCTAGTCTATAGACAACAACGTGCAGGTGAAGCGATGTAGCACAACAACGGGATGCTGCAAATACCGTACACATGTCCTCAACCTCTCCAGGGCACGAGATAGGCTCGGGCAGAGAGGGCAGGATCGGCGACGACCTGCATGACAGCTCGCGTCGTTGGCTCGAGCAGTGCGCGCTCTTCCAAGGTCGTGCTCCTTCCACCGCCTCCTCCTTGGGCCGAAGTACTTGCAGCGGCTGTCCGTGTCGCCCGTTCGCTCGCTGCCACTTCAGAAGCACTCGCCGGCTTTGCATCGTTCTCCTTGTTCTCGTTGATCTTGGGTACGACATACTTGACGACCACGTAGGCGACAACGCCGCCAATAACGAGAAGGAGGATGATCGAGATGCACAAACAGATCTTACGCTTCTTCCGTGCCTTCTTTGCGGAAGTGACACCTGCAGCAACATCTGCCTGGCCAGCCTTGACATCTTCCATGACTTGCTCCGCTTTGGCTGCGCGTCACCAGAAAGCGAGCTTTAGTACATGTCCTGGCCAATGCAGTCCCCTTCTCCGGACAGCAGGCAGTCAAGCACATGGGCGAGAAAGAAAGACCCACCTTCAACCTGAATAATGACTTCATCTTGCTCTTGGACCATGCTGAGAACGGAAAGCAAGACAGTCAGCCTTCTCTCGCCAATACCGCGTGGCCGCACCGCGAGACACACGTTGCCATGTCCTCAAACAGCCGCTGCAGCTCCATAATGGTTTGCGCAATCTTCTTGATGTCCTCGTGCCGATTTTGAACGTCATTGAGCACGCCTCTGGCATTGGCAACCCGGTTGGACTGGCGTAGCGCCTGCGCAAACACCTGGACCTCCTGGCCTCCTTCTACGACCTGCCGGATCTCCTCTGGCGTCGCGTCGGGCTTAACAATTTGATACTGCCGCTCAATTCCGCGCTTCGCCTTGTCCCGATTGCGCATCTCCATATTCTGGTAGCTATGCACAATCTCGAGGAACCTACAATCGGGCACAAACGATATCAGCAAGGGGCTTCTCCATCGGACAGACGGGCGACTGAATACGCCGCACTTGTTCCGGAGTGACTCGATCTGGGCTTTCCTGACGAGTCGATCATCCTCTGCCTGGCCGTGCGTTCTTATGCGGGTCGTCTCTTGCAGCGCCTTTATCCGCTGGCGCAGCTGAGCCGTCTGCTGCCGAGTCTGGTCGGCCGCCTGCTCGAGCTCATATTGCGTCTCCTCCGAGCCCGTACCCTGGAGGTTGCGCGAATGAAGCTGGTCGAGGTACACGATGGCTTGCTCCAGCTCGCGGAAGCTATCGCGGACCTCGTCAATCTCGTTGAAGAAGGAGGGCATGTCGACTTGCGGAGCGTTCGACGTAATCTGCGCGCCGGGCGGGATGCTCGCATGCTGCCCTGCTCCTCCATTCGAACGAGGTGTGGAAGGCGAGAACTGCGGCTGCTGATGGCTCGGATAATTGTTGCTAGACTTGGGCAATGAGGGGATCTCGTAGGTGTCTGGCTGGGCCCCGTAGCCGTGCAGGCTTGCCTTTGATCTGGACTTCTGGCTGTAGCCGTCATCGTCGTTGAGCGCAGCCGAGCTGGCGTTCCGCTCATAGTAGCCTGCCTCGTTGTCCTGCCTGCCGCCATACCCGTTGGTGTACTGATCTGGCACTTGCGGGGGAGGCGGCCTGTACTGATCCTCCTGGTACGGGGGCGAAGCAGCCTGGGATGGTCGACGCCGGCGCTGATCCCGTGCTCTGGCTCCCCTGCTCTCCTCGTCATCTCCATCCCGACGGTACGGTTCCCGCGAGTCGCCATACTCTGGCGCGCCATCGTTGCCACCATCGCGTCTGGCATATCCGCCGTATCCGTCGCGCTCGCGTCCGTTGGCCCCGCCTGCTCCTCCTCCTCCTCGGGCGCCATACTGCGGCTGTTGCGTGAGTGACCTGCCATAGTGTTCTTCTTCACCGTATCCAGCATGATTGCTTGGTGAATGCAGACATTGAGCCGAGCTGTCAGTCGTTGTCGCTACCTGCGTGCCTGTTCAAGCCACCCCTGTCCAAACGAGCCCCGGCTTACCCGCTGTTGTACGCCTGACTGGGAGCTGGACCGCCATAGCCGCGGTCCTGATAGTGTGACGGCTGCTCATACTGCTGCTCGTACTGCTGCTCCTCCTCTTGCTGCTGTCGTCGGGCGCCTCCTGCCCTTTGACTAGCTTGTTGTGCGCGCATCGCTGCCAGGCGGTCGCGCGACATGGTGTTTGTGCGACTGAGGGATGCTACGGACTGGATAGAATCGACTGCTTGGAAGTGAAAGTGAAGTGAGCAGTTGCTAAAGTATCAAAGATGCCGAACAAGATGATGCTGTGGTCTCGAAGCAAGGCCAGCTCGCTCGTGGTGATGCTATCGGTCGGTCGAAGCGGACCAAACGCGTCGTGACAACGGGCTGGACCCGCGCGTGCCTTGGACATTTTTGCCACCAGCCAAGGCAAGTCTGGAGCGAGGACGGGACATGATGTCCAGTGCATACAGTGAGGTGTCACGGCGAGTTAGGCCCTCTTAGACCTGAGCCGGACAGCCAACCTCAGCTTGCGTCGCGCCCGCCTCCAGCGGCATGCACGGTCGAGACAGGTCCTTGCATCGGCCTCTATGGATGACATCGAGACAAGCAGATAGCACGCTACCGGTAGCCATCTCCTCCTCCTCCGTAGTCCTGGTAGGCTCCTCCACCGCCGCCTTGCCCTCCACCCCTCTGGACGGCAATGGCGACTCCCTCGAGCGCTGCAATGCAGAAAGCCAGGATGAAGGCGGCCAGTGATAGATACCATGCGTTGCCATAGCTTCCTTTCTCGCGGTTCTCTATCAATGTGTCCTTCGCTTTGTTGAACTCCATGTGACTGATGGCGAAAGCGCTGAGCAGCATGACGAACGTGATGAAGGTGAATCCCAGGAAGATGATCCGCATCGTCTTGAGAAGCGGCGTTTCCACACCACCGCCGCCGCCGCCATAATCATCGTACCCTCCTGCAGACGCGCCTTTCGCTAGGAAGAAGGCAAGCACGCACGAAAAGAACGCCACGGCGGCGCTTGCGCCGAAGAGGATTGACAGCCGTAGCCAAGTCTTGTTCGACACCGAGGACCCCTTGCCGGCCATTACGTAGATAGCTTTGCGCTCCTTTGCGTCGATTGCTGTTTTGACAGATGCTTTACGGACGTCGGCGGCTGAATGCGACCACTCAAGGAGGGTGAGTCTGGGAGGAACCTAGCATTCGCAAAGGTCGGCCAACCTACTGAACTCTCTATACGATGCGCACTTGCCCTTATTGCAATAGCCCGTCAGGCCCTGTGCCAATTGTCATCGTTAGCCTCTGCCTGACGTTCGATTGCATGTATGCGAGTGAAGGCAGACTAACCATCTGCAAGGAATTGAAACCTGACGTAGGATTGGTGGCAGCCTTCGATGAGCCTGTCTTGGAGAGGAAGTTGAGCTGCAGACCCGCATAGATCATGAGGCGTCAGCTTGTCGCATCAGCGCTTATGAGGGAAGGCGCCTATGATACGCAAGAAGACTCACGTCTCTTGCTACCGGTGCCGAGCAGCAGACACAGACTGCGGTAGAAAAGGCAGAGGTGAGTTCGCCGCCATTCCCCGAGCAGCGGAGCGATCACATACTGGTCATTATCAACACTACGAACCAGAGTCCGCATTGAAGCCAGCGTACGCCCGCTCCTGCCATACCAAAGCAGGGTGGTCACGATTATCGCGGCGGCGGTACGCTTGGATGGGGCCGATGCAGGTCAGCCCCGCTGATTACTGTACTGCGTGGATCGATAGTTGGTCTTCGGTCGACGTCACGGCAGATAGCGTGTCACTAGTCGTGACTGCCTCGAGGGCCGGTGGATACAGCCAAGCGTTCAAAGGTGTCGGCTGATGTCCGCTCCAGCTAGCGGGACGCTTGAAGCCTGTTCCAGATAGGTCAGGAGAACGAACGAGCCAGTCGTCGTCGCGTCTGAGGTAGAGATTGCCCGAACTGCAAGTATTTGAGAGCCGCTAAATGAGAGTTAGGTGGGTCCAGCCGCGCGATGATAGCAGAGGGGTAGCGTGAGGGCTGAAAGCGGTTGCCGGGACGTCAAGTGCTGTCCCGCAGCTTTGAACAAGGGCGTGGCTACGGAGCGCTCCGAGCTGGCCAAGAGGTGCCAGGACGGCTCATATCGCGTTGGTCAAAGGGGTCCGTCCGGGCGCGAGCCTGCTCGAGAGCCTGTGCAGTGCAGCCCGTCGTTCGGCAGCACGTCAATTCGGCCTCGAGCTGCGGTAAATCCAGTAGGCATCCCGTCAAGGTCGGCTCATAGTCAGCGAGCAGGTAAGTGCTGTGAGTACATAGGCTGCAGATGCGGGGCCGGTGGAGGCAACGTCAAGGAGGCCGGGCTGCATGGAAGGTCTTCGCTATGGCTCGACCAGGACGCCAACGCGGATGGTTCAGACGAGCGACCATGTCAGAGGCTGGACGTCGCTTCCCTATGCCTTTTCTCTGCATATAGTGCGGGACCCTTTTCCGCCGTTGCGCCCGCTGCCAACCCCTATCCAGAATTTCGAGGCAAGGGGATGATGCACCTGCGCTGTTCCTGACTCCGACCCTCTTCCTTCCCACCTGGCACTGCAGCATACCAGACCAGTCTCTTTGTATACTCATCTCAGCTGCTGAATATCAAGCAATCAACATGGCCAACTCTATGTGGGGCGGGAGGTTCACCGGCGGGGTGGACCCTCTCATGCACGCGTTCAACCAGTCGCTCAGCTACGACAAGCGCATGTACAAGGCGGACGTCAGAGGATCGCAGGCGTATGCAAAAGGCCTCGTCAAGGCTGGCGTGCTCACGGAAGATGAGCGGAAGGTGAGCAACGAGCTCCCTAATGAAGCGCGATTGCCTCCCGTCGTCGGGTGATGCACGCGTCGACATGACAAGACTCCATGAGCTATCACGGCAAGCACAGCTGGATAGAGCTGATCCGCCTCCACTGTCCACTGTCCATCTCAGTCGATCCATGACGGGCTCGACAAGGTGCTGCAGGAGTGGGAGAACGGGACTTTCGTCGAGAAGGATAACGACGAGGACATCCATATGGCGAACGAGAGGCGCCTGGCCGAGCTCATCGGACCTGTAGCAGGTACCTTGAAGTCAGATCCGTGTGCGGATGATGCATCAGGCTGACTGCTACTCCTCCCTTGCAGGAAAGCTGCACACCGGCAGGTCCAGGAACGACCAGGTCGCAACCGATATGCGCATCTGGCTGCTTGAGCAGGTCGAGAAGCTTGACGGCTACTTGAAGGACGTCATCAAGGTCATGACTGCTCGTGCGGAAGGAGAGATTGATGCAGTCATGCCAGGATACACGCATCTTCAGGTGAGTCTGTTCCTGCCGTCGCCCCTGGAAGACCCTCCCTGACGAGCGCCTCTCCTCCTGAAACAAAGCGCGCCCAACCTATCCGCTGGTCTCACTTCCTCCTGTCACACGTGGGCTTCTTCATCAACGATCTCAAGCGGCTTCGTGATCTGGTGCCACGCATCTCTGTCCTGCCTTTGGGCTCTGGCCCGCTGGCCGGCAACCCCTTCGCCATGCCCCGAGACCTCTTGCAAGCTGAGCTCGGCTTCGAGTCTCTCACGCTCAACTCGATGCAGGTGCGCTTTTCCATGGCACCGCTTACCAAGTGAATGAGGCTGATGCGTCCTTTCCACATCCTACAGGGTGTCGCCGACCGTGACTTTATTGCCGAGTTCCTCTTCTGGGTGTCGATGACTATGATCCACGTCTCGCGCATCGCAGAAGACCTCATCATTTACTCCACAGCCGAGTTTGGCTTTGTCACGCTGTCAGATGCGTACTCGACGGGCTCCAGCATCATGCCGCAAAAGAAGAATCCCGACTCGCTCGAACTGCTTAGGGGTAAAAGCGGGCGGACGTTCGGCTCGCTTGCTGGCCTGCTCATGACGCTCAAGGGCGTCCCGAGCACGTACAACAAGGACTTGCAGGAGGACAAGGAGCCCATGTTCGATGCTGCCCACACGGTGGAGAACTCGCTACAGATCCTGCAGGGTGTCCTGTCAACACTGACAGTGAGTTTCGATATCGTCTCCGTGTGTTCAAGCATGACCCGGCTTGAGCTGAATTACTCATCGTGGCCGCTCTGCAGATCCACCCAGAGAACATGAAGCGCTCACTCACACACGACATGCTCGCGACTGACCTGGCCGAGTACCTCGTGCGCAAAGGGGTGAGTAACTCGGACGCCTTGCGATACGCTGAGCGATGCTGATGCCAACAGTGCATAAACGCAGACGCCCTTCCGCGAGACGCATCACATCTCTGGCTCGGCCGTCCGGCTCGCCGAGCAGAACAAGGTGTCGCTGGCAGATTTGACGCTCGAGCAGCTGCAGACACTGTCATCAAAGTTCTCGGAAGATGTCAAGGAGGTCTTTAGCTTTGAGACAAGCGTCGAGCGCAGGGATGTGGTCGGAGGGACGAGCAGGCGCGCCGTGCTCGAGCAGGTCGAAAGCGTCAAGAAGATGATTGCTTAGGGTGGCTATGATCAGAGCAGATTGAGATGGATGGTGTCTATGTGGCCAGCTTGGCGTAATCTTCATATGTTTCGCACCTCGCGGATGTGCTTCCAGTCCGTGATCTCGTGCATTGTGGGCGTGGTGCAGTCCAGCTTGGGTTGAAGCTCTTCTCCTTCGCTCATCCACCCATACATTCGCGATGGCATCGACACAGTTGCTAGATTCGCTCTTCACTAGACTCGCGCTGGGCTCGTCGTCCAGGGCCTCAAGCAGTTCTGCGCTTGCCTCGACGTCCAGGCGCAGCTATGCCACTCAGGCGAATCTCCTGGGGAGTCTGCGGCCGGTGAAGGGCGCAGCAGTGAAGGTGAGCTTGAGCTGGAAGCACAATGCAATGCTGCACACCAGTAGAGCTGACTATCGAGCATCGCTGCTTCGCTGTGTCCCTGTCTTTCGCCCTCTCTTGCTCTATGGGATCACCTGCGACGGACCGCCGGATGACCTGAACAGCGCAAGCGACTCGGAAGAGGAGATGCCTCTGGCCATGGAGGCACGTCAGGACGGGGTAACAACGGACAGAACTCGCGCTCTGGAGGTGGTGTCCGCGCTGGCTTCGAGGGCGGGCAGACGCCGCTCAGCCGGTCAATGCCAAAAGTCGGCTTCACCAATTCGTGGGTCCCAAGCAAGCCATCAACAGCACGGCAGTGGGATGGGATCGCTTATTTGCACGTCTGATACTTGCAGCCACGCCAAGGAGATGACTACGCTACAGATCGGCAAGCTCGCGCAGTGGATCAGGGACAACCGCATCGATCCGACGAAGGAGATCACCATGAAGGAGCTGAAGCGAAGCGGGGCAGTACATAGCGTCAAAGAGGGTGGCATCAAGCTGCTCGGCAATGTGAGCAACCGTCTGGATGACGCTCCTATCGTTCAAGCTAGCTAATTTCCCCTGCCCTCCGGTACAGCGCCGCGCTACCGACCCTGTTGATCTCCCTGCCATCTCCATCATCGTCTCGAAAGCCAGCCAGACCGCCATACAAGCGATAGAAGCTGCAGGAGGCAAGATAGAATGTCGCTACCACAACAAGCTGGGCCTGAGAGCCATCCTGAGCCCGCACCTATTGTGCGTTGTCGCTTCGCTGCATTTGCGCAACTGGCTCATGTTGACTGATGCTGAATTCCGCTACTTCCATTCAGTGCCTTGAAAGGACGACCGCTGCCGCGTCAGGCGTAAGCTGGTCGTTCCCTCCCGATGGTTGTATCTCGGCTGACCAGCCGTACATCCGTGCCATTTTAGTCTGCCATTGAAGAAGAACGACATCGAATACTACAGCAACTGGGAGAAGCGCGGCTATCTCGCAAAAGATCCAAATGCAGGCTCAGACACTTTCGAGCAGCATACCGCCACCCCGGAGGCACGGCAGCTGCCGTGACCTGCAATGCATGGAAGGCTGCACTTGATCGAACTGCATTTGACAGACTGGCAGACCTGCATATGTCTAAGTCTTTACCGCCAGCCGCATTAGGTGTGGAATGTGCTGATCTCGAGCGCTTTGGCGCTTTCCGACTAATCCAACCCTTTCTGCACTCGTTCCTGTCTCAGTAGTTCGGTGCAGCCCTGTATTGGCGTTGTCTGACGCAAGGTACCTCCCAGTTCATATCGATCGTCGGCCTCACCGCCTGCACATCCCTTTCAAAGCGCTGCCCTGGACTCCCTTTGAAACTCCAAATGTTCTATGATGGAGCGCTGTCTAGCTCTTTCTGCTCCCCCCCTCTGCTCGCAGTCCCTGTCCCCGAATCTATCAATCAACAAATTCTGCCATTCACGACGCCTATTGCGATATTGCGCATGCCGCGTAGATCTACATTCCGCTGCCATGGCTCGCAGTTCGATTTCGAGGAAGGTGTTCAGGTCCGCTTCCACGGCAAGCTGTACCGTCTGCAGGATAAGACGAGTAACCCACTCGTAGCAGACCACAAGATCCGCAATCAAGACTTTATCATCTGCGAGCCGAAAGCCGACCAAGCTTATGCCATCGTCGAGAAGAGGATCGAGGCTATTCCAGTGATCAGATCACGAGCGACTCTGCAGGCCAATGCTGCAGGCAATTTGCAGGCCATCGCTACAGGCAACTTGACCGTGGTACACGGGTCCGGACGTGGTAACCGTTGCGTCTTGCGCTCCCGGGACACCGGTCAGACCTTTAGCGACAGGACCGCCAACGACGCCGAATTCGTCTGCCTTCAGCACAAGCCTACAGATGCTTATGTGGATGTCATCAGCTATCGCGGGCAAGTGTATACCAACGGCTCGGCTATACCCGACAGCCAAAGCCGGGTCCGACAGTCTCGCAAGCCAAATGGAAGACAACCACAGCAAAAGTCGGGCTGTTGTATACAGTGAAGCGACTATAATCGAGTGCCGTCCTCGCCTCCTCTGAACCGCAATACGCCTGCATCGGGCATTGGTGGACTGACTGGATCGGACTAGTGCCTCATCTGGTATGTGTCTGGTATGTGTGCAAAAGCTGGGGTCTGGCGACAGTCGGAAGACCAGCTGCATCGTTCAGGTTGCTGTAGCAGGTCTGCGCTACGTCCCGAGTAGATAGTGATGAAACCTGGTGACAACGCGCAACCTCATCAGATGAGCTGGTCCATGCTCTCCCCATTCGACAGACCATCCATACTTCCTCACACATTAGCCGACGGAGCCGGCTGCGATGCTGCTACAGCACGTCATGCTATCTGATACGTCCCCTTTGCTCCCACTCAATGCAGCGACATGGCTCGTGCTGACTCTGCCCTTACAGACAATCGAAGGCATCAAAGGGCTGGTTCCCGTCACAGGAAGTGTGAGTGGTCCAGACTGTGGTGGCAGGAGACGGCTCGCAACTGATATAGCGAATCATGCAGACTGTTACGCCGCAGTCATGAAAAGGAATCGGCTGGTCTTTCCTCTGTAGATCCATCGTGATTGTAAAGTCCGTCGATATGCGCAGCGGCCGCTCCGCTGTTCCGCGTTGCCTGCATTGCAGATACGAGCTTCCCCGTGAGCATCTGATCCGTACATGTATATATAGGTCTGCTGATCTCCTCTGTCTGACAACCTTTCAGCGCTTTGCCGGCACAGCCTGGACAAGTTGGGGATTCCCACGAGATCGGGCACTCCTGCCATCGGTTGTTCTTCACGAGCCGTCCGCTGGAGTATAAATACTGGTCTCACTGGCTGGCTACTCCCTCTCTCTCCATCTATCTATTCTCTCCATCTATCTATTCTCTCCATCTATCTATTCTCTCCATCTATCTATTCTCTCCATCTATCTATTCTCTCCATCTAGCTCTATATATCCAATCGATACAATCCCTGCTCCACCCATAACTTACTTGCATCACTCCCACTGCACACTTTCACACTTTCAAACGCATTTCTTCACAACAACAAGCGAAACTACGGTTCCGCAACGTCAATCTGCAGGATGTCATCCGAACCCGTGCCACGATGGACAAGTGGACATCAGTTTCTACTCGATGCTCATGGAACCTTATGGCTGAAAGGAAGCGGGACGCCTTATCAGCTGACGGACGCCAATCAGGCTCCCATACACGATCGGGTGGATCGCGCTGAATTGGAGTATCGCGTCTTATGGAACCGCCAGTATGGCAATTGGCTTCTGCTGGAGAGTCCCCGGCTTAGACAACGGCGGGGTGCCGGCGACCGGAGCGGTAACCGTGGTCATCATCCCAATGCCGGCGCCGGCACCAGTCCCTCTGCTGGTCCATCTACAGCTAGAACTCCATCTGCGCCGCAAGTCCCACCAGTGACGTATGCAGACGACATCAACCGCGAATACAGAACTGCGCTCGTCAGCCCAAGGGATATCTTGAGGTTCGCCGGCAATACGTGTTACGCTCGGCACTTATTTACCGACGGGGAACGCCATGGAGACGCTTTTCCAATCGTCCAGATCATCGATAATCGAGTATGGAACCTGACTTGGGACGATACCTTGAGTACGGGAATGACGTATGTAGTCGACTGGAAACCCCGCGATCGTTACTTCCTTCTTGAAGACCCTGCAACCGCAAACCCGTCCGGAACACGCGCGGCGCCTTCAATGCCCGACAACGGAGCCAACGGCTACGCGTCGGGTAACACTGGGTACTACCATCACCAGAACAACACAGGAAACAGTGGCGCAAGCGGCAATGGCTATACTGGGTATGGGCAGTACCACAGTGGCAACTACGGAAATTACGGTGGTACGTCGTACAGCCGGAGAGGCACGCGCCCGATGGCTGCGAAAGGTAGCCTGCTCATCGGACGCAAAGCTGGCCCGTCGAGACTATCCGGAGCCGCCTCGCACACCGCACGCAGAGCAGATCTCCCACCGTTCAGGCTCGCTAAGGAACTAAGCAACGTGGATGTCAGGGACAGCGCCGGAGCCGGTCCAGGCAAGCGTCCCGCTGGCAATCCCGGTATAACTAATGGACCCCTTCGCCATCCTGCAAATGGGATCGCCAATCCCGCAGACATTACTGCGCGTTCTGTAGCTCAGAAGGCCCTCGCTAGACCCGAAGCCGTTAGCACCAAAGCAGTCAGCGCGACCATCCCGCCGCCCACAGGCAAACCTGCTGCTGCCACCGACAGAGCCGCAACCCCCCGTACCGCAACTCCGGTTCCTACTATTACAGCTTTGATTCGCTCTCAGGTCGCATCGAAGAAGGCTCTGCCATGGAGCGTTGGGACAGTGGTCGGAGCTCTCAAAGCCGGTCAGGTAAAGGCTGGCGCCCGACCTGAACAGTCCGCAGCTTTAGCTTCAGTCCGAGCTCAATCTCGAGCCCACTTCGCGCCTGGCCGCTCTACTACCACAGTGTACTAGCAGTCAATGCCCTCTCTCTGGATCTGTCAGACCTCTAACATATTCCGATCTCGCTAGCCCACTCAGAAACTGCAATGCATTGTCCCGCCTAGCGTCTCTGTGTGTCAGACATCGAGCGGGCATGGTGCGCGTTTTGCCAAGTACACATCTCGTTCACGATTCAACTAAGGGGAACGGGTAAGAGCAGCCAGGCCAGGCCAGGCCATCGGCGAACACGCACTCCACCTCGCCACGACGTACGTGGACCGGGTTGGCGCATTGCTGTTCCCATCCTACCGACTCCCGCGCTCGATACGGACGGCCTCGCCCGTCTATCATGGCCAGTGAGTCGAGCGTTGCTATGCATCATCGTTTCGGTTGCCAGTAGCGAACGAGATTCGTAGACACTGACGGTCGCTTCGGATCTGCTCCGCTGATCCGCTGCAGACGTTCCCGGCGAAACTCCCCTTCCCAGCGCTGAAGACCAAGCGCGCTACATGGAACTGGCGCTCGAGGAAGCCGCCAAGTGCACGCCGACGCCGTCTGCGTTCTGCGTTGGAGCGGTTCTTGTGTCTCCTTCGGCCAATACCGTCATCTCGACAGGGTACTCGCGCGAGCTTCCGGGGAACACGCACGCGGAGCAGTGCTGCCTCGACAAGGTGCTCGCGCTTCACCTCCAGAACGACGCCGCAGTCGAGGCGGGACCGCTCCTCCACGGCGCCGACATCTACACGACCATGGAGCCGTGCTCGGTCCGCTTGTCCGGGAACAAGCCCTGCACGGAACGCCTCCTCACTGTCGGGATCGGGCGCGTCTTTCTGGGCACGATGGAGCCTGACGAGTTTGTGAACTGCGAAGGGACGCGCTTGCTCAAGGAGCAGGGCGTGCAGGTCATCTCGGTGCCGGGCTTTGCGGAGAGATGTCTGGCGGCGGCGCGGAGAGGGCGGTGATGCCTTTGGACCAGGGCAAGGGCGAGCAGTGTTGAGCGAACGTCAACGTATACGTTGCATTGCGGTCTATGTATGCAGGGTTTCAGCTGGAGCAGGAGCAATCCGTCGGTTTGGCGCAGTCCGCACACAAGGCCTTATTCTCTGCGCTGCCGGACCGATACAAGATCTCTCGCGTTACTGGCACTGCCTTGCATACTACTGAGTAATGAGCTTCAGTCTGCTGTATTTTGGCAGCATCTCCGTCAAGTAGGCGAGGTGCTTGTGCATGAGAGCTACTTGCTGGCCTTTTCCCTCGCCTGACCAGGTCCGCCTGTCGTTATCGGCGCCGTATACGACAGTGTAGTCCTCGAGATGCTCCTTCTGTGCCGCAACATCCAGATACGGTTGCGAGCTGACAGACGCTTGCTGGTCTGCGCCTCCTTCCTCCGCGTCTAGAAGCGCGTCCAGTCGATCAAAGTCTGCCTGACTGGCACCCACAACCGGTACTACCGAGCATCCAGCTCCGATGACGCAGTAGTCTCCTAGAGTGACCGACTGTGGTACGCGTGAGCGTGGCTCGAAGGTATTGTAGCTGCCTATCCGGGGCGACTCGATGCCTGCAGAGAGCTAGTCATCAGCTGAGGGACCGCCCGTCCGCTTGGGGAACTCTCAGCACACGCACGAGCCCCGGTCTCGAAGTGATTGTAGGACCCTATCATCATTGGTTCTTTGGATCTGCGTGTAGGTGGGAGCATCGCGCAAGGGTGAGCATAAGCGGATCCTCGGGAACAGCCGGCAGTGGCAATGCGCACCGGTTGAGAATGACGGCCGTCTCTTCGATAATGCAGCAATCTCCGATGACGATGGGACCAGCGTAGGCGAAGATGGTACACCGAGGATGGAGAATGCAGCCTATCCTGTCCAGACGAGGGACAATCCGGTTCAGCCTCCGTGCCTATCGAGGAGGATCTGGACACGGCGACGACTCACCAGAGCCTATGGTGACCTCGCCGCAAATCTCTGCATCCTGGCAGATGATGGAGCGGCTCCCAACCTTGATGTTGTTGGCATTTGGCGCTGTCGAGGCGGTTGAAGACGTCCTAGATGTGCGGACTGTCAGACTGGGTGCCTGCAGGCCGCGTTAGGGACAGCAGCGGCACCGGCTCACCCAGCACTGGCAGTGTCCGCACTAGTTGACGTCGATGCGGATGTTGCGGCTGTCGCCATTTCTGCGCGCGTGCTTCCAGCCAAAGGACCAGACAGGCGGTTCCTTTCTCGACGCTTTGGGCTGGTTGATGCAGGCGAGCTAGAATGGGCGGCGCGACCACGCGGACAGCATGTGCTAGGGCGCACCACAGGGATGGCCGTGTGTGGTCCGGCGATGCCACTGGTCTCTCTGCTTACGCCTCTTTGCTCTTTGCTCTTTGGGTGTGCGAAAGGGAGGGAGATGATGTTCTCCGGGACTCTGCCTTTACGCGCTCCTGTCCGGCAGACGTCCGCCCGCCCGCTGAACGAGCTCTCGAGAAGATTGAAAGGATCCGGCAGGACTACAAAAGATGCCTGAGCTCGACTGAAGCGGTCCATTGCTCTCTCTCCCTCTCATCCGTACTCTCTACATCAGACTGCTCCCCAAGTCCAGTCGCGCCTCGCCGTCTCAGCCACTCTCGGATCGCCAGAAGCATCTACAGGAGACAGCTACAGGCCGCCTGCTCTTCCTCCTCAAAGTAGCCACGATGCCACCCTCCAATGTGCAGACGTAGGTGGACCATCTCTGGCGGCGAGGTGTTGTTGTATTGCGAGGCTGATGTCGCTTGCCTTGGACTGCGACTGTTTCCCCCGCCTCTGCGCTCTGTCTCCCTCGAACCGCTTTCGATATTCCAACCTTCACACGGACAGCATGGACAGAGCGTTCCACGTGGGCTCAGACTACAATGTCGTCGATGTGGTCGGTGAGGGAGCCTATGGCGTTGTCTGGTAAGTGGGTGGAAGGGAGAACAGCGAAGCGGACGCACGCGTGTCTGGCCAGGTCCGGGCGCAGCCCCAAGGCGACGCGTGCAAGCGCTCAGGAACGGCAAGGGCGGAGTGACTGGAGGCTCAGAGCTGATGAGATGGTATCGTACACGCACATGCAGCTCGGCCATCCACAACCCGTCCCAGAGGAGAGTCGCCATCAAGGTGAGTGTGCTCTGAGAGGCGGCCCGCGCTCATGGATGCTCTGAACACAGCTGACGGGCAACACACGCGCCGTGTCCTACATCTTCGCATCCAGAAAATCACACCGTTCGACCACAGCATGTTTGTGAGTGCCGCCTGCCGCCCTTCTAAGCTGGCTGCGTGTGCGGCGGGCCGTTCGTGTGGATCCGCCGCTAAGACTCGCACCTCGGCTTTCGCAGTGCCTGCGCACTCTCCGAGAGATCAAGCTCCTGCGATGGTTCAACCACGAGAACATTATCTCCATTCTCGACATTGTCAAGCCCGCAACGTACGAGGGCTTCACCGAGGTCTACCTCATCCAGGAACTCATGGAGACCGACATGCACCGCGTCATCAGGACACAGGAGCTCAGCGATGACCGTGCGTGGGCTACCCGCCCTCCGCACTGCTCTCATTCAAACGGGTGGTGCTCCATCATGCGCCGAGAACACTGCTGACGCCTGTCCTACTTTTGTTCGACGTGCTGCCATGGACTGCGGAAACCCCTGGCACGTGCCTTTCTTTGCGCGTGTCCACCGCCACCGACCTCGCTCCAATACGTACTCTCAGACTGCCAATACTTGTGAGTGTGCAATGCCATTGTGGTCGTGCCACTCATCGGTCGCTGATGCAGTCTTTTCTTTCCGAAACCACAGCATTTACCAGACGCTCCGCGGCCTGAAGGCTCTACACACGGCTGCGTGAGTCCCGTCCAAGATACATGCCAGCATGGCGCCTGTACTGACTGCATCTCATCCCCACAGTGTCCTGCACCGTGATTTAAAGTACGCTTGCGCGTATCAAACTCGGACCTCCCTCAACACACGGCACTAACGCATTTGGTCTGCATCTACAGGCCTTCCAACCTACTCTTGAACGCCAACTGCGACCTCAAGATCTGCGACTTTGGTCTTGCACGGAGTGCCATCATCGGCGAGCAGGAAGCGTCCGGCTTCATGACCGAGGTGCGTTTCCGGCGGTGCGCATTCGAGCATTGCCATTCCCCGAGCGAGACTGACCTTGCCGATCCCGCCACTTGCTCGGCTTTCTACGCTTGAACAGTACGTCGCGACGCGCTGGTATCGCGCCCCGGAGATCATGTTGACCTTTAAAGAGTACACGAAGGCGATCGACATGTACGCCTGCCGTCTTCCCCCGGCGAGCGAGACGTTCGCCAGCAGCTGACTTAGCCTCGATCCTCGCAGCTGGTCCGTCGGCTGCATTCTCGCCGAGATGCTGTCTGGCAAACCGCTCTTCCCCGGACGCGACTACCACCACCAGCTCACTCTGATCCTCGACGTCCTGGGCACGCCCTCGCTCGATGACTTTTACCAGATTAACTCGCACAGATCGCGCGACTATCTGCGCGCTCTGCCCTTCAAGAAGAGGAAGAAGTACTCGGAGATGTATCCCAACGCCAAGCCGCTCGCCATCGACCTGATGGAGAAGTGTCTGACCTTCAACCCGAAGAAGCGCATCACGGTCGAGGACGGGCTCGCACACCCTGTGGGTCTGATGAATGCTCGAGGATGCCTTCCTGAGGGCCCACAGACTGACATGCGCACCCCGCTTTTCAGTACCTCGCGCCGTACCACGACGAGACGGACGAGCCCAGCTCGGAGGTCATTCCGCCAGAGTTCTTCCACTTTGACAACATTCCCAAGGGCGAACAGCCTCTTGGTCGCGAAGCGTTGAAGAGTGGGTTGAATCGAGCCTCATCATAGGGAAAGCTCTTGCTGACTTTGTTTCGTGCTCCTGTATCGCGCAGAGTGTATCTACGACGAGATCATGGCTTGATGGGCTACCCGGCCGCGTTCTTGTCCTGCTCCTCCCCACATCGTTCTCGTGCACAATCCGCAATAGCAGTTTTCGTGATACTGATCCCGTCTATGTTACGAGAGTTGACCCATGTAGAGGTGCCGTCCCTGCAAAACCTAGATCTCAGTTCCCGGTGCCTTGCACAATGCTAAAAACCTCGCTCGAAACGGACTTCATCTGATCTCAGTGACTGGTCAGATGACGCTTAGCAAGAATCTGTCTCGAGTATCGTGCCGTGATTGGATGGCGGTCGGCGACAAAGGCCAGCACATCATATTCGATACACGGAGAAGACAGCAGGTAGGTAGAATACAGAAGGCTGCAAAGGAGCTGATTACAAAGAGGCGCCAATGACTGCCAGCGAGCAAGCTGCTTTCTAGGCATAGTAGAAGTGGTCGTTCTTCTTCCGCGCTTGCACCTCGAGGATGCCACTGTCGGTGAGGGGAAGCGAGCATAGGGTAAGCGGGAAGCGTTCGGCGGACGTGATGGCACCGGATTGACTCACGAAAGGAAGTGCTCGTGCCCTATGGTGGTGGCGCCCTCCCGCAGAGCGATCATGCCTGCCTCAACGGCGACTGCCTTCAATTGGGCACCTGCAGAATGGACAAGAGGCAAGTCGGGGTCAGAGCTTGCATCTCACGCCTGACATACACGAGCAAGCGCTTAGACCCACCGTTAAATTCGTCGGTACTCCTCGCCAGCTCCTCGTAGTTGACCTTCTTGCTGACATTCATCTTCCTGCTGTGAATCTCGATGATCCTGGCGCGCGCATCCTCGCTCGGCAAAGGGAACTCGATCTTCCTATCGATTCGTCCCGAGCGCAGCAGTGCCGGGTCGAGAATGTCGATTCGGTTCGTTGCAGCAATGACCTTGATGCGCTCATCGGACCCAAACCCGTCTAGCTGGTTCAGAAGCTCCAGCATGGTCCGCTGCACTTCACGGTCTCCGGACTTGTCGCTGTCGAATCGCTTCGTTCCGATGGCATCCAGCTCGTCGATGAAGATGATCGCGGGCGCCTTCTCCTTTGCGAGCTCGAATGCGTCACGGACCAGCTTCGCGCCGTCTCCGATGAACATCTAGGAAGGGGAGATACGTCAGGAGATGTGGCTAACCCAATTGAGGGACAAGCCCGTATTCACCTGAACGAGGGATGGACCAGCGAGCTTCAGGTAGCATGCGTTCGTCTGCGCTGCACATGCTCTCGCCAGCAACGTCTTTCCGGTCCCTGTGAGGTCCAGGTACATCGTGAGCTCCTGACCGGGTGAGTCAAGCTTGTGATGGAGTCAGGTACTGACCTGGTGGCCCGTACATCAACGCTCCCTTTGGCGGCTTGATGCCCAAGCTCTTGAACTTCTCCGGGTGCTTCATAGGCAGGACGATAGCTTCCACCAGCTCCTCAATCTGCTTGTCGAGACCTCCGATATCGGTATACGCCTCTGTTGGCCGCTCGTCCACTTCCATCGCCTTGACTCTGCTGTCGTACTCTGCGGGTAGGGTGTCCAGCACGAGGTAGGACTCCTTCTGGACGCCGACGAGGTCGTTCGGCTTGAGCTTGGACTCATCGACCAGGCCGATCAAGGGCAGGAAGACGGTTTGTCGCGTCGTCGTCTTGATGACTGCGCACTTGCCCTTCCGCTGGCTGTCGAGGTCGACTGCAGCGCCCTCGGCAGGCTCATCGTTGTCTGGGTCAATGTCCAGGATCTGTGTGGCAAGTATCGAGACGGCGGCCAGTTCAGCCAGCTTATCCCGAGTTGCGGCAAAGGGAGAGTCCGCTCACCTCGACGACCTTGGCCACGAGATACGGCAGCTGCTTGTTGTCCTTGATCTTTGTCGTGTTGTCCTTGATCTTCTCCCTCATTGTGCTCTCTTCGTGGTTGAGTCGGATCTGATCCTGACGCATGATCTGCATGGCAGCAACAAGCGTGGCACCCGTTTCAGCTTCTCAGCAGTCCTGCATAGGAACACTGCCACCTCTCATGGCATGGTCTTGGGCGTCGCCGTCGCAGCCGCATCGCAACCCGCCAGAGAGCCCTGGCGGGTCGTGACGAGGGACCCGACAGGACGAGGCCGCGCTTGGATGCCCACCTTGATCTCGGTATCCAGCATGCGCGACTTCATGAGAAGCTCCTCTGCAGACGAGTTCCTAATGTCCTCGTCATCCTCCTCCTCTGCTGGTGCTGCGCTCTCCATCGCTACGTCCTTGCTGTACCCCACTGTGCCTGATGACGGTGCGCCTGAGCCAGACGCGGCTGCAGCCTCCATCGGCGTGCCCTTCTTCTCTGCAGGCCCACTGCCACTGCCATTGTTGTCGTTAGGCGGTGTAGCGTCGCTCATGTCTGAATATGTATATCGCTGAGGTGCCTGGGGGTGCGTCAGAGGCGGACCAGCAGCGAGCTCGACCCCAGCCGCGTCAGCTGCAGCCCGGGCCCGGCGGACACACCCTTGGAGGTCTTCCTTCTAACGATGCACTCAGGCCCACGGCTAATAACACGCATTGCAAGAAGAGCATACACCGCGCCTGACAACACGGACTACCCCATTCCATCTCTCGATGTATTCGGCTGGCAAATCAAGCCGGATCTGAGGGGAGGACACATGTGCTGCGCATATGTACCTGGCGTGTGGCTCCTGACCAGATATCCTTCTACGCGGCACCACCGCATCATCCGAAAAGAGGGACCTTGCCAACATCTGCGAAACCCAGGTTGCGGATCAGCTCCTGCTGCTGCTTCATTTCCTCGAACAGGGCTCTGGTTGAGCGGCAGATGGCTTTGTGGACTGGCCAATCCTTCTTTTGATGCTCGGGACAGCAGTAGTACGCTGAGCAGCAGGCGGAACATCGGGAGTGTGAACCCGAGAGTGAGAAGCACTCGGTATATGCGCAGTACGTCACGTCCTTTCTGCTGGACTTGCCATCCTTTGCCAGGTACCCAGATTCGGAGTTGTCGACGAGCAAACAGTCGAGTTGTAGACCGAGCAGGGTGGCCTGCTTTTTCAGTAAATGGAGGATGACGATGTCCCTGTCGAAGATCTGGCCCGGTCGATAGATGGTTCCGGCCGGCTTCTCCCCCTCCTGATAGACCTTGTCCTTGTACCAGCCGTACATCGCACTGGGATGCATGCCCACAGGGGTGAAAGTCGCCATTTCCCGGCTACACTGCTCGTCGGAGGCCTTCATGTCGGCCCTTCGGCCAGTCGGCCTGAGACAGTCCATGTTGTCCGTATGGAGCTTGAGCAAGGCATTGCGATTCTCCTCCTTGACAAAGACGTTGAGAACGAGCTCCAGAAGATAGTAGCTATCTGCTGCGCTCTTCAGGCGATGTCCTTCGCAGGGCATCTCCAACGGCCTGAGCATACCCGGGCGGTAGACGGTGATCTCGAGAGCGTCCCTGCCGCCGGTCTTGAAGTACGACGTAGGGCGATGAAGGTGAATTGTCCAGGCGTCCCGCATCCGTTCCGCTCCAGCAGGAGCGACGGGAAGGCGCATGAAGCCTGTCAACATTGCGTGCATGCGCTGGCGAAGATCTGGGCTGAGCGGCCGGCAAAGCGCTGCAGAGGCATCAGCAACGGGAGCTGCATGGAACAGGCGCCGTCCCGCATTCTCAGAGCGCAATATCCTACTAACTCTGCTGAGAAGGCCTTTCTTTCGTGAAGCCTCTTCTCGGCAAGTTGCGCAGCGGTGAGAGCCTGCATGGGTCCGAGGCTGGTTTCCGTAGTCAGAAGATGTGACGCGTGCAGGACGCTCAAGCCTTTGAGGGCAAGAGACAGTGTTCCCGGGAAGTGGAGTATTCCTATATTGCGATGGTGGGCTTAGGACCAGAGGAGACCAGGAACGGCGAGACCGGACGTCCAGCGAGGTCGCAGGCGCTGCAGATTTCTGCGCTTCTACACGCTGCAAACCTTCCAAAGAGAGCATGGACCGCGCACACCATGTTCGGACCTGCGTTGTCACGACGGCGAACTCCGTCCGTCCATCCCGACTCTTCGGGTGCCCAAATCTTGGCTTCGCGCTTCGCCTCATTTCCGGGGCCACCCGCGCTGCCAGGGTAGAAAAGGACTGCGTGGTCCTATTAGGAGCAAATGGTCTTGTGCAGTTGTGCAAACGCCAAAGTGCGTGAGACCTGATCATCATGGTCCTCGGGAGCGTCGGGATCTGCAAGCCGCTGCCGGCTTGGCTCCGATCCGTGACTCGCAAGGTCCAGACGAATTTGTTGCTTCTCGTCTCCCTGGACTGATGTCGACTTCGTAGCAATCCTCTGCACATTCACAAATGGCTGAGCCTAGCACGTTCCTCCGACCAGAGGCGGAGATCCACGAGCTCGCCAGCCGGCAGCGTTCGCAGACAGGATCACCGAAGCAACTGGACCTCAGCCCGAAGAATGAGGACATCGAGAAGATCGCAGACGAGGTTGGCGGCGAGACGATAGATGGAGGCTGGAAAGCGTGGCTGTGAGCAGCTTGAGTCGCCATGAGCCAGAGGAAGCTCCAGCTGAGCGGCCCACGTCCTGCCACAGCTGCGTCGCCGGGAGCTTCCTCTTGATGACTATTTGCTTGGGCATCGGCTACTCTTTTGGAATCTACCAAGCACACTACCGTTTCGTCGCCTTTCCGGAATCATCTGACCTGGTACGGGCTTAGCCACCCTTCCACCGGTCGCCACCGAGACTGACTCTCCATCTGACTGCAGTCAATCTCATTCATCGGATCGACCAACTACGCACTCCTTGTAGCAGCCTGCCTCTTTGCTGGCAGGCCGTGCGAACTCTTCGGCTCGAGGATCGTAGCCGGAGTTGGCATCGCCTGCAGCGTTATCGGTCTGCTCGCAGCCTCCTTTTGCAGCAGCATACCAGCCCTGATCGCTACGCAAGGCGTCTTGACTGGCATTGGCGGTGGTATCATTTTCACTCCGGCATCTGCCTGTGAGCGGGAGCGGGCCTCGACTAGCTGGCCCTTCACGACCTTTGGCTGACTGGGCAGTGGACTTCTACCAGGTCCGGTACCATGGTTCAACAAGCGGAGGTCACTGGCGATGGGTATAGCCGCAAGCGGGGTTGGTGCAGGGTGAGTGCATCGTCACTTGCGGATAGCTTCCTCTAACTGACATGCATGTGCTACAGTGGACTCGCCTGGTCATACATCATCGAAGCCTGCATCGCTGCGTATGGATGGCGATGGGCTCTGCGCATATCCGCACTTGCTAGTATCGGCGTCGGTGCAGCCGCCATCGCTCTCATCAGGACACCTCCGACTAGCCGGAAACTCGCTAAAGCCGGGAATTGGCGCGACTCCTTCGACATCTTCCTGACTGAGAGATGGCTCATCCCGTGCGTCAGGCTCCCCTTCCTGCTGTGTCATGCAATGACGGACCGCTAATGCGTGTGTGCTTCCCTACCAGACTATACTGCTCCTTCCTCGTCTTCAACTTTGGATTCTCGACGCCGTCTTACTATCTAAGCTCCTACTTGCAAGCAGTGGGCGGCGCTACTGCGGGCCAGGGGGCGACTGTAACAGCCCTGACTAGCACTGGAAACGTCCTCGGGCGCATCACTCTTGGCTTCCTGGCCGACAGAGGCGTGTAGGTCCTTCCCACTTCCTGAGGCTGTCACTCGTTCTCTCGCCCAAGCATTGCTGACATCCATCCTGATCTTAACAACGACATCCATAGCGGCGTGCTCAATGCCTTCACCCTATCCGTTCTTCTAGCCGGCGTGCTTCAGCTGGCAATGTGGTTGCCCGCCCAAGGTAATATCAGCTTGACGTACGTATTCTCCTTCCTCTATGGCACCTTCGGTCTCGCAGCCATTGGCATCAGTCCAGCTGTACTCGCTCGCCATCTGGACCCAAACAAGCTGCCCAGCATAGGTGGCGTCTTTTTCACCTCGGAGATGCCAGGATTCCTCGCTGGTGCCCCCATCTCTGGGGCGATCCTAGCACGGTCAAACTACGAGACCACCATCGGCTACTCTGGCGGTGTAATGGTTGCCGGAGCGCTGTTGAGTGTAATGGCGCGGTTTATGGGTAAGTGCCAATTGCTCGGCTGGCCGGAGCGCAAGCTGATCCCTCGTCTTATGCCATCGTACGATACAGTTTCGAGGAGACTTTTTGTCAAAGTATAGCAAATTGGAAGTGGATGAGCGGGGTGAATGTCCAGAGCTCCGCAGAGAGCCACTCGAAAGATACGGATCGGATTCCGCTCGCGATGTCCGCTTCGCCGGACCACAACCGGCAGTCGGACTCACCCGACAGGGCCCTCCAAACGGACACGACACCAACCGACCCTGGGGAATCCGCTTCTTCGCCTTTCCATTCCTTCTCAGTCGCAGTCCTCTTCTCGCCGCTCATATCAAACCGCGATCGGGGCATCGAGGCCTCGAGCTGTGAATCACCTCCCCGTCTGAGTGCTCTGCAAGACAGTCCGTCGGGTCCCGCTTCCGCTGTCCGCAAGACAACTCCGATATGACGACTCCAATGCTCGCATCGAGCGTCTCCGAGCTGGAGCTCAAAGGCCCTCAGCCTGATGCTACACTCGAAGTGGAGGACGGCAAGATTGCACACGATGTGGAGTGGCAGACTTCACCGATGCAGTTTGACTCTACGCCGGAAGTACCGTACCGCGTCGACGGCGGATGGACAGCTTGGCTCTGTGTCCTCGTCGGCTTCTTCCAGCTCATACTCTCATTAGGGCTGGGCTTCAGCTTTGGCGTTTATCAGGCTCACTACCATCTCGTAGCGTTCCCTGCCGCGTCTAATTCGGTGCGCTTTCCCCTGACAGATGGCCTCCGCGAAGCTGCTGCACGCTCAAGGCTGATAGCAGTTCCGCCCTAGGCCATCTCGTTTGTCGGCTCATCCGGATACGCCAGCCTGATCTTCGGATCTCTTTTGGCCGGACGATTCACTGAGGTGTACGGACCTCGTTGGTGCACCTTGCTGGGCGCAACCATGAGCGCGGTTGGTCTGATCGCCGCTGGATCTTGCCGAAACGTCCCTACCCTGATTCTGACGCAGGGTGAGGGGACCGCGAAAACGAATGGTGGCATCAAGCTAAGATGGCTCGCGCAGGGATCATCACTGGACTCGGTGCTGGCTTCATCATCACAGCCGCGCTCACTCTCCCTTTCATCTGGCTCAACAAGCGCCGCTCGTTGGCCTCCGGTATCGTCAACAGCGGCACCGGAGCCGGGTGAGCAGGGTCGGCCCCTGAAGCCAAACAGAGCTGCGAGCTTAGGTACATACGACTTGCAGGAGCCTCATATGGTCGTACCTGAACGAGGCCACGGTAGCCAGATTAGGCTGGCGATGGTCTTTGCGAATCTCCGCTTTCATCGTCCTTGGCGTCTCGATCCTTGGGCTACCATTAATGCGGGTCCCTCCATCTTCGAGGAAAGCTAGCAAACAGGGGAATTGGCGGGAGACGTTCCGGATGTTCCGCACAGACAAGTGGCTCATTCCGTGAGGTATCCAGACGCTTGTGCAGGTGGCGCTTTTTCAGGCCCAGCTGATTCTGTATATTCTATCTCAGCTTCTACCTGTCTTTGCTCGTCGTGCGTCTCCTCATCGTGCGTCTATCCATCGCTAGCGCCGGACGAGACAGTTTGGTAGACAGTTGCTGACCGTGTCTTGGATCGCCAGTTCACCTTCGGCACCTCGACTCCTCTCCATTACCTCGCAAGCTATATTCAGACGGAAGGCGGCGCAAGTGCCGCGCAGGGCGCAACGGTGACGAGCATGTTTGGTGCGGGAACCATATTTGGCCGGATCCTGCTTGGCCAGATGGCCGATTATAAAGGGTGGGTCGCAGGGCTACAATGCCAGACGTCAGATGAGCATCTTCTGACGCAGATCGATTGCTACAGAGGGCCAATGAACATCTTCCTGGTCGCAGTCTTCACTGCTGGAGTTCTGCAGCTATGCATGTGGTTGCCTGCAGGAGGCAACGTAACTGTGGCCGCCACGTTCGCCTTTCTCTACGGCTTCTTCGGATTGGGCGGTCTTTCCGTTTCAAACAGTGTCATTGCGACGCATCTCGACCCGAACAAGTTCGCGAGCCTGTCTGGGGTATTCTTCACCAGCGAGATCGCGGTGAGCAGGCTATACGGAGTCGATGCCGCAGAAAGGCTCGGGCCCAGCTGAACAGTCGTGCCTTTCGAAGGGCTTCCTCGGTGGTGCCCCGCTGTCTGGCCTCATTCTTGCCAGATCCAACTACAAGGTTACAATCGCAAGTAGTGGTGGGTCTTTCGGATTTGCAGTCACTTGAGGCGCCCGGCACATTGGCTGAAGCGGGTTGGCCACTCGTTAGGCGGGATCATGCTCTTCGGCATCCTCTTCAGCTTCTACGCTCGCTATATGAGTGAGTGTGCTTCACGTGTCGAAGGTGCTGGCGCGACTCGACATCCAACTGAGCCTGTCTTTGCTGCGATCTCGAAGTCTCACCGAAACTTTTCGTTCAAGGTCTGAGATCTCTCCACCGTGTATTTGGCTTATAAGTTGTCACGTCCATCGTGTTTAGTAGACGGGTATCAATTGAATGAGTGTGCAAGAAAGACCTGTGGAGCATGGTTTCGCGCGACCCGTGCTTTCGCCACCCCCTGGCCTCGCCTGCGGAGTCAGTCAGCACTCGCGATGATGCTATTCCAGCTCTCGCTTTCGTCCGACATCTGCGAGCTTCTACTTAGTTCGGCCATGGCTTTCTCAGCCGCACTTGCTCTGACAGACGTGAGCACCTGCGCCCGCCTGTGCTCTAGCACAGGCTGCAGCTGCTGACGGGCGAGGCCGCTTTTTACCACACCCAGCTCAATGACTTTCTTGGACCTTCACAAGAGTGCATCAAGCCAGTGACAGTCAAGGAGGAACCCAAGGACGATGCAGACTCGCCATCAGAGCCGAGAGATGCCAAAGGCTCAGCTGCTGTGCGTGTCCTGCAACTGCCCGCTTCTCGTCCGTTGCTCCTCTTCGGTGGCGTGGCTGCCACGATGGGCCATCCTGCAAAACACGAGTTTGACGCGTTCCTGGCTTCTCCTGCACGCAGACCGAGATTCAGATAGATCACTCGAGCGGTGCCTACTACGAGATCAACGCCGTCCCATCGACTTCCTCCGCCGGCGCGCAGAAGCCAAGCGAGAAGCTCAAGAAGGCTGAAATCACGCTTAATGACTGCCTGGCATGCAGCGGATGCGTGACCTCGGCCGAGTCGGTACTGGTAGCTCTGCAGAGTCAGGACGAGGTCTACAAGGTTCTTGCCGAGCGTCCGGTAAGTGCTGCTGCCTGGTCGTGGCGTGCGAGTGCGATAGGCTGACAGGCAATGGCATATCTGCAGGATGTCACGCCGATCCTCTCCATTTCGCCACAATCACTGGCTTCTCTCGCAGCGTTGCACCACCTCCAGCCTTCTACATGCCTGCGTCGGCTGCGCGCGTTCTTCCGCCGCGAGCTCGGCTTCCGTCTTGTCTTTGACACTACCTTCGCACGGCACCTCTCGCTATTCGAAGGACAGACGGAGTTCTATGAGCGCAGTCCTAGCTTCGCTATCGATGCGAAGGGCAAAGGGAGGGCGGTCGCTATAGACAACTTCATCAAGCCTACCAGCTTTCCCCTACTGGCCTCGGCATGTCCAGGCTGGATTTGCTATGCGGAAAAGACGCATGGCGAGCTCCTGCCGTTCATCAGCGCCGTCAAAAGTCCGCAGCAGGTTATGGGCAGTCTCGTCAAGAAATGGCTTGCGCCTAAACTAGGCTTAGCGTAAGTCTTCCGTGCAAATGCCTCCCGCGCAACGAGTAGTGACTAGCTCGACCCTGTACCCCGCGCTATGTGAACAGGCGAGACGACGTCTATCACGTTTCGGTAATGCCATGCTACGACAAGAAGCTGGAAGCATCGCGTCCAGACTTTGCGACGGCGGAGGGCAACAGAGACGTCGACTGCGTCCTAACGACGGGCGAGGTAGAGAAGATGCTCTTGGAGAGAGACGTAGACCTGGACACCTATCTCGAGGAGGAGAATGGCATCCACGGGCTTCCAGATGCCCCGGAGGAAGACGCATACATGCCGTCTATGCTTCTACATGCGGGCAGTGCAAGTGGCAGCTATCTGCACAATGCTATCGCTGCGGCAATCCGCGCTCAGCCAGAAGATACGCTCGCACATTTGGTGCTAGACACGCGCCTCGTACGAGGCGAGGACTATGTCGAGTATGTCTTGCGGTCTACTCAAGCAGGAGCTTCGAGCATGCCACTCTTCCGAGGGGCAAAGTGCTACGGCTTCCGGAATCTGCAGAACGTAGTGCGCAAGATTGGAAGGGAGACGGGAGTCGGTGTCAGCAAGGGAGCTGCTGGCAAGGCGGTGACCACGGGAGGGGGCCTTGCAGCTCGCCGAGGTGGCAGAGGCGGCATGCTGCGGCGGTCGGCCAAGTCGTCAGGAACCTCGACGCCTGTCAATGGGGTTAGCACACCGCCAGTCGCCGACGGGGTACAGGAGCGAGGCTTCGATTTCATCGAGGTCATGGCTTGTCCATCCGGCTGCGTGAACGGAGGAGGGCAGATCGCACCTCCGAAGCATCCATTGCCAGTCAAGGTGGACCGCGAAGGCATGCCGATCATTACCGATTCTGATCAGCAAGACGCGGACAGCGAGCTCAAGATTGTGGCAGATCAGAGCGACGGTCACCGTGTCCTCAGCGGCAAAGAGTGGGTGAGCCGGGTGGAAGAGCTGTACTGGCGGCTGGGCGGCAGCAGCGGAACCCGAAAGATCATCGATGGCTTGGACACATCCCTGTCCATCCACGAGTCACTGCGGCCATACGTCACGCCAATGCTGCATCAGGACGAAAACGACGCTCTAGCAGGCCGGATCCTCAACGAGCTGGCGTTGTCCAAGGGGGATCCCGCGCAGACGGCAGTCCGGGCTGCGCTTCGGACGCAATATCGGGCAATCGAAAGCACTGAAGTGAACGGTCTGGCCGTAAAGTGGTAGATCGCAGGAATCGTTGTAGCTAGTCCGGCGCAGCAACCTCCAGCCTCGAGGCATGCCCGAAGCCGTGTTGTGGAGCTCGCGGCTGTTCCTTCGAGATTGTGCAGCGGGATATTCGAGGAGAGTCAACAGGGATATGCCTTGACGCCGCCCGCAAGCAGCCGTTAACGGCCGATGCCCTCATACACGTGAAGGGCTCCCTCAGACCGACCGACGAGGCGCGAGCCGCTTTGCCATCCTAGATCCGTTCCAGCCAGAGGCCCACGATGCCCCACTCAACTCACGAGCGAGCCTGCAACACGAAGGCAGATTGGGCAGAGAAAGAGGCAGGTCTTTGGCAGCTGGAGGGCTGCAAGTGCCGGCATGCATGACGATGCCGACGGTGCCGCATCACGTAAGCGTGGCCCCGTTTGGGACAGACAGCCTTTGCTCGGCCGCCGCGGGAGCTGCAGCCTGCCATGCGACCATCATTGCGGATTCCTGGGCAGTGCGGCCGGCGTGCGCTTCAGAGCAGGACCGTATATGTGGCATGGATGGCTCTTAGCTCTCTCGTACAGCTACCCATCCGCTGTCAATCATCGTCACACCAGCGCGCATTGGCGTGCAGCCAGCGATGCCTGTCCTCATCCCCCCGCGGCCGCCTCTCGACTTGGGCGAACTCAATCGAGCTTCACACGACCCACAACAGGACGCCGTCTCGTCAATTCCACAGCAGCAGCAGCAGCAGCAGCATGTGCTTTATGCTCCACTTCGTACAGCGCCGCAGCAGGCACGCATCTACAACGTCGCCGTCACCGGTTTTGGGCCGTTCGAGAATGTCCCCGTCAACCCGAGTTGGGCATGCCTGCAGCCATTGCGCGAGAACGGCGGCCTGTTCACCACGCTCAGCGACGCGCACCGGCCCATGAGAATCGCTTGCTTCGAGGTCCCCGTCGTCTATGACGAGGTCTTGGAACGGATTCCGCGCCTGCATGGACTGCCTCCCCAGGTGAGACCAGGCTGTTACTTCCGTCATCCGATGAGGCGCCTCGTTGACAAGCTTGTACACCCTCCCGCCTACATACCTTCCTGCAGGCAGCTTCTGGCATCGATGAGTCTCGGACGCATCAAGGCAACTCCTCACCCATCGAAGAAGCCGCTTTCGACGCGTTTGTGCACGTTGGCGTGGCGTCTGCGCGCCAGTACGTGTCAATAGAAGAGCGCGCGCGTCGCTTCGGATACGGCAACAAGGACTTCCTTGGCCATCATGCGCCGTCAGACCGGTCATCCCAGCTTGCTGGCTTCGTGGACAGGCAGTGGAGTGTGGACGAGGGCAACGGCCAGTTGAGGGCGACAGTCAGCGTCGCTGATGTCGCTACGAGCATCACGCAACTTGGTCTAGCGGATGTCCGCGTGTCAGACGCTGCAGGTGCGTCGCTCCCCGAAGTGGCTCTAGCTTTGTCGTGCGCTCAGGGAAACGTAACAGCTGACACTGGCACACCCGAGCAGGCCTGTACCTATGCGAATTCATATACTATGCCTCTCTCGCGTGCTCAAAGCGAAGAGCAATGTCGACAGGCTCCCAGCTCAAGCCCGTCATCTTTGTTCACGTTCCCGAGTGCGTTGCACCTCTTTTCCCTTTTCGGGACGGCGCGACCGCTCCCGTTTCATGATGCTGACCCGGCGCCTATTCCGTCAATAGCGTCAGTGATCGTTTCCCTCTGCATCAATTGACGGACATCATCTTCGCAATGATCAGCGAGCTGGTCGATGGGTTGGCAGCATGACGGACGTGGTTCTCGAGCGCATGTACGGCTCCGACCATGATACACATACATATACCACGAGCATAGGACTATAGCTTGGCCTGCTGCTGTCCGGATGTAGGATCCTTCTTGATCTGCAAGACTGCCTTACCCCAGGTCTTTCGGGCGCCCAGATCCTTCAAGCCCTGAGGCAGTTCCTCAAGGCCGCTAGGAGGGTATGCCGACCTCTCAGCGCCTATTCTTGCCACAACCCATCATGAGCGGCATGATCCACTCACTTGTAGACTCGGTCGAAGATCACTGGTCGGAGCAGACCCTCGCGCAGGAGCTGCAGGAGCGCGGCCCAGACCTCTGGGATCTTTTCCTTCTCGTTCTTAGTATATGCGCCCTATGTGGAAAAGGAGGTGAACATCATGGAGCGAGGCCATCAGCGCCCTTGCAGCGCCTACGCAGAGTGACTCTGTAGGCGCACCCAGTGTACGCCGACCAGGCTGATGTTCTTGAGCAAGACAAGGTTCATCGGGATCTGGGGAATTATGTGGCGTGATAAGTCGGAATCGTACGAAATAAGGACCAGTGGCTTAACATAGACACATACCTTCTCTATGCTGCCCGCAGCGAAGCCCACGACAACTGCCCGCCCGTTCCAAGCGATGCACTTCAAGCTCGGCTGAATCATGCCGACAGGGTCATAGATGACATTGGCGCCCTTGCCGCCGGTGATCTTGAGGACCTCCTTCTGCCAGTCGGGCTTTGTGTAGTCGAGCGCGAAATCGGCCCCGCCTTTCTCCTTGCACACGCGAAGCTTTTCAGCCGATCCTGCCGTTGCAATGACCTTGGCGCCGAGGGCTATCAAAGGCGATGGATCAGTACTGCGTACGTGGAGCCATTGGCCAGGACGGCAAAAGCTTCGTACTCACCTTTGGCGATCTGTACAGCACAGAGGCCGACACCTCCGGCTCCCGCGTGAACCAGGCACCACTAGATATACCCCGAGCGGCACAGGGATCGTCAGACCGAAGCTGCAGACTACAGCGCGTACAGCCGCGTGATGCGCCCGGAGGCATCCACCACGATGGCAATAAGCGCAACCCACCTCATCCTTCTGCAGTTTTGCGCGAGTGACGAGGGCGGCGTACGAGGTCGGATACGTGATGAAGAGGGTGGATGCCGCCTCGTAGCTCATCCCTTCGGGGACCTGGATGAGAGTCCTCCAGTCGGCGGCTAGTCGCTCGCCGAAGGCGCCCTGAGACGCGCCAAATACCCGGGTCTTGCCTGGCACGAAAGGGCACCCTTTTGGAATGGGTGAAGAAGGGCTGACGAGTCCGGCGAACTGCAACGGGCCATGCTCTTCAGCCATCGAGGTCTCCGAATGTCATGTCGAGCGGCGATGCGGAGAGGCATGGCAGGCCTACCTCTACTCCCGGAAGCCAAGGGAACGGCGGCTGGTTCTGATACTTGCCCTGAACCTGCAGGATGTCTGCGAGATCCCAGCGTACGCATCAAGCAGGCCGGGTGTGGACCGTGTTGCATCGTTGCGACAAGGGTGTGTCCACCGGCAATGCCGTTAGCCGGGGCCAGCAGGAGCAATGAGGACGCAGAGCCGTGACACCGGGAGCAGCAGGAGGAGAAGGAAAGGCGTTAGCTGTATTCAAAGTGAAGGCGAGAGAGCTATGCTATCCTTGCGCACCAAAGAAATTCAGAGCTGCCGAGTAGACATCGCATAGGACGTCGTTCTGTCCCGGCTTGGGCTCGGGTGCCTTGTCCGTGTACTTGGACGACAGGCCATTGAGGTCGGTGTAGGCGTCGATGACGTAGCTCTTCATGGTTGCGAGGAGTGCGAGGGTGCGCTGTCTGCAGCTGTGATGCTGTACTTGCTTTTTCTGATAGAGGTTCCTCGTGGGAGAGAGGGTAGACCGCAGGACGGACCCGAGAAACGTGACGCGCAGGCAGAGGGAACCGAGCCGCCAGGGTGAAGCAAGGCAGCACGGTAACACGCGCAACATAGCACGAGCAATAATAGGTGTTGTCACATCGTACGCGCTTGCTCCTGTGCAACAGGCGATCAAGCCGACTGCGGTCCGGGCCAGCCGAGTCACCATTCAGGCCTCAGGGCCGTCCCCCGCTCGCTCTCCTGGCTTCGCTGGAGGGACACGCTTTCAACGAGGCAGTCCCTCCCTTCTGCACCATCCCACCTGAATGCAAAGAGCAGCTCTCAGACCATCAACGTCTCTGCTCTCGCATCAGTCAGTGCATCGCATCTTAGAAAGGTATCCCCATAAATCCGTACAGTCGCGTCGCTCCGCCTCCGCGGCGTTATTCGCCCTCACCTCGACAACCCAAAGACGCACCTTCACCATGACGAGCCAAGCAGCAGGCTCGGCGCCGCACCCTGTATCCTCTGCGAACGAGCCCGCACCATCGCTGGCACCTGCTGTCGCATCGCCCGGCAAGCCAGCAGCACCATCAGCTGGAGCAGGAGCAGGAAAGCCGCAGGGCAGGAGCGGAGGCAAGGCAGAGAAAAAGGCCAAAGCAGGAGACGACCTGGCAAAGAACATGGCCGCTCTTGAGGTGGGCGCATCTCGACCTCTCGTGCATTGTGTGCACATCGTACCGACCATGCTGAGCCTTTCTGCTGCTGTGCCTGCTGCGCTGTCCGTGCCTGATTCCGAGAGCAGGTCTCGCCCAAGCCCGACTTCATCCAGCACAGGCTCGACATCTTTGACCAGCTCAAAGCAAAGTACGACGAGGAGGTAGCCAGTGCGTGTGCTCTCCTCAGTCTGTCGAATTTGGAAATCATGAGCCGTAAGCTGACAATCCGACGCGGTCATCCCATCGCCCTCTGACTCGCAGGCAAGGAGCGGTCACCTATCGAGATCACCCTGCCAGATGGCTCCACCAAGGAAGGCAAGGCGTGGGAGACCACGCCGCTTGAGATTGCCGCTGGTATCGCAAAGAGCTTGGCAGAGAAGACGGTCGTTGCGAGAGTGCGTCAGCACGCCCATTATCGCGCAACCCTGCAAGCCCCGCGGCTGCTGACGCCTCGGGTACACCTCTTTCCGGCTTCAGATCGATGGCAAGCAGCTCTGGGACCTCGACCGCCCTCTCGAGGGCTCGTGCAAGCTAGAGCTGCTGGACTTCGAGCACCCAGAAGGTAGGGGCAGGCTTCCTGCGAAGGAGCCGCAAAAGCGCAAGCTGATCGTCGTTGAATGCGCGATATCCAGGCAAGAAGGTCTTCTGGCATTCTTCTGCTCACGTTTTCGGCGAAGCATGCGAGAGGCATTATGGCTGCCACCTCGAGCACGGCCCTCCTACGGACGACGGCTTCTTCTACGACATGGCTCTCGCCGACAACAAGTAGGTCAGATTCAGGCCACCCATCAGCCTGCTTCAGCCGACATCCTTCTCGCGTCCTGCTAGGCCGGTTCTTCCTGGCGACTTCCCTGCTCTAGACCAAGTCGCCAAGATGGCTGTCAAGGAGAAGCAGAAGTTCGAACGGCTCGAAATGAGCAAGGAAGACCTGCTCAAGATGTTTGCGGTGCGTTGCGCCTATGGTCCGCAAAGCGAGTGAGCCGGCTGCCGAGACTGATACCACCTTGTACGGCTACAGTACAACAAGTACAAGGTACACTTCATCAAGACCAAGGTCCCTGACGGGACCACCACTACCGTGTACCGCTGCGGCCCTCTCATTGATCTCTGCCTGGGTCCTCACATCCCGCACACGGGCAAGATCAAGTCGATGGCTATCCTGAAGAACTCCTCATGCTACTTCCTGGGCGACAAGGACAATGATACGCTGCAGCGTGTGTACGGCATCTCGTTCCCAGATCCAAAGCAGATGACAGAGTACAAGCACTTCCTCGAAGAAGCAGCAAAGCGCGACCACCGCCGAATTGGCAAAGACCAGGAGCTGTTCTTCTTCCACGAGCTGTCTCCCGGATCCGCCTTTTGGCTGCCGCATGGCGCTCGCATCTACAACACGCTTGTCGAGTTCATCAAGGAGGAATACCGCAAGCGTGGCTACTCAGAGGTCATCAGCCCCAACATGTTCAACTCGGAGCTCTGGAAGACATCGGGACACTGGCAGCACTACGCGAAGGACATGTTCAAGGTCGAGGTGGAGAAGGAGACCTTCGCTCTGAAGGTGAGCCATTTAGTATAGCAGTACTGGCGCGATACACAATACTGAAACTCGCTCATGCCGTCCCACTCATAGCCAATGAACTGCCCAGGACACTGCTTGATCTTTGGCTCGCGCGACCGAAGCTACCGAGAACTACCGATCAGGATGGCAGACTTCGGTGTGCTTCACCGGAACGAGGCCAGCGGGGCCCTCACGGGTCTCACGAGAGTGCGGCGATTCCAGCAGGACGACGCTCACGTCTTCTGCACAGTGGACCAGGTACGATTCTATGCCGCATGGATCCCGAGGGTGAGCAAGCTAGCTGATGTCGTCCAACTTTGCCTGGCAGATCGAGGATGAGGTATCGCAATTATTCGACTTCCTCAAATACGTGTACGGTCTGTTTGGCTTCACTTTCAAGCTGGAACTGTCTACGCGGCCAGAGAACAAGCTGGGAGACGAGGCTACCTGGGACCAGGCCGAGCGCATGTTGGCAAACGCACTGAACAAGTTCGTTCCAGGGGAGTGGGAGGAGAACCCGGGAGATGGCGCATTCTACGGTCCCAAGATCGACATTACCATCTCGGATGCACTCAAGCGGCGCTTCCAGTGCGCCACGATCCAGCTCGACTTCCAGCTGCCGCAGCAATTCAAGCTCAGCTACCGAAGCGGGGAGAATGTCACGGCAGGCGAGCGCGAAGCCGCACCAAAGGATGGTCCGGCAGAGGCGGCAGAGGATAAGGACAGGAAGCGGCCCGTGATGATTCACCGCGCAATCATGGGATCGGTCGAGCGATTCACTGCCATTCTCACGGAGCACTTTGCGGGCAAATGGTCAGTGCTGCTCTAAGAAGCCATCCCTTGCTTTCGCACTGCTGACCTGTGTTCCCATCTGCAGGCCGTTCTGGCTGTCGCCGCGCCAAGCCATCGTTGTTCCCATCGCTGCCACGCACAAGGCATACGCACAGGAGGTGCAGAAGGCTCTCTGGGATGCCGGCATCTACGCCGAGGCGGACTTGTCGGACGTCACGCTCAACAAGAAGATCCGGAACGCCGAGATTGCCCAACACAACTTCATTCTCACAGTCGGAACGGAAGAGATGGAGGCAAAGAGCGTCAACGTCCGAAACAGGGACGACGTCGGCTCGAAGAACCGCGGAGAGACGATCGAGTTTGCCACTGTCCTCCAGAAGATGGTGGCACTCAAGCGGGATAGGCGCCTCGCCAATACGTTGTAGGCATACCTCCAGCGGTCGGCACAGGTTTCAGGTCGTCATGTAGCATGGTCTGGTGCGATAGTCCGCCTGATACCGGGCATCTGACAATGATTCCAGGCAGATGAGGCAAGCTCCCTTTCATCCGAGTGATCAGTTGTCGGAGGTCCGGTGTGGAGAGTCCCGAGGCCACAGCCTCGACGGAATGGAGTCGACCTTGTAATGCTGAATACTAACATCGCGACAATCAGCTGATCCTCGTCCCACATAGCACGCCAGTCCTCGCATTAGCATGCTGCGGGGACGCCTGTAAGAGCGGACGGTCGCATCGCGATGCCTCTCTGCGGTTCTCCAGACTCAATCACGCAGAAACTAACTGCAGCCCGACTGCAGCCCACACATACAGGTCTGCTTGACCGACTCCGACCAGTGCAAGACGCTCTGAACACCATGCAGTTCAACGGCGCCGTTGGAGCGCCAGTCTTTGCCAACCCCACGACGGGCGAGATCGGGTCTGCGCCACAGACGCGACAGATTGTGTAAGCATCATCACACTCTCGACGCCTCAGGCCATCTTGACCTAAGTAGTTGGTCTCAGCAATCACGAAGCACAGGTAGAGTCCTTCAAGCCGACCTCGCGAAAGACTGAGAAAGGAGGGCTACTCAAAGGCGATGCCAAGCGAGGAGGTGAATGACCGGTGGGACTAGCTGGACAGTGGCCATTGCGTAACTGATCTGTTCCTTTCCGCCAGGTCGGTTTCTGGCGTCCTCGAGCGTGCTCATCTCGATCGGTGGCATAGCTGCCGAGATTGCAAGCATGCTGGCGTGAGCTCTTGCTGGACTGTCGAACACTGATGCCTAGCGCTGTCTCTGCTGATCGCCCCCTTGCTCTACTCTGCAGAGCCATCTCTGGAGCACAGACGGCCAACGAGCTGAATTGGCCCATCGCCTCGAACGCTCCCTGGACGTGGGACAAATGCGAATTTCTGCCAAACAGCGGTGCCCCTGCAACGCCCTACGGTGCAGGCGTCTCTGTCTTCTGTTACAGCTTGAATGGTGAAATGCCAATTCTGCTTGGCCTGCTTTTGCTCGTGATGCGCAGCCTGTGTGAGGATGCTGACACGCAAAGGGGGGCGTCCGCATGCAGTCTTGGTCTACGTCGGCATGATCTCTTACCTCATCCGCTTTGCAACATTTCCAGTTGCGGACTATGTGAGACATTGTCCCCTTTTACGCTGATGCCGTTCCCTTCGAACATGCGATTGATGGATGGTACTTCTGACTTCCCACATATAGGGCATTGGAGTGTCGGGCATCTTCATGATGTGGCTCGGGCTCAGATTAGCTGCCAGATGGGGTGGTACCATCCAGCGTGAGCGCTTGCTACGGGAGAAATCTACATTTTCCGCGGCGATACTAACAGCAAAACTCGCGCCCTTTCTCCGCCGAGCAACAGTTATTGTCGGCGCCTTCCTGATGATGTTCGGACTGATGAACATCGCTTTCAACTTCGATCAGCTTGCCAAAGCTCTACAATTGGCATACAGCGGCGAAGCCCCAACCGAGGTGCAAGAAAAGGCAGCGGAGCAGACGGAGAACGAAAAGAACATCCTCAAGGCGAGAGACTTCATGCGCTACAAGGAAGCCTGTGGGTCCAACGGGCTCCTTCCAGTCCGAACGTCCGTGTTTCATGCTGACACTCTCGCCTCATCCGTCTACGCGCCATCCCAGACGACTTCCCCAACGGGTACGCTTACGGACGATGATGGCGGAAGAAACCAGTACTGTACCTATTCCCAAACACACATACGTTGCTGCCAGCGAACGGCGAGACTTTCGGATCTGCTATGCCTCCGCTCCGTGTCAAACATCGCCTCTGCAGCTGACCCCCGCTGACGCGCGGGCGAATTTGGACTGACTGCCACATCGGCAAACTTTGCGGGCTCACACACATCTTACATCCTTTCCACGCGTTGCTACAAACCAAGTGTAGTTACTCTGTACCGACCATGACGACGATCATCAGGCCCCCGACTTTCGCGCCAGCCGTGACGGGCGACCTTGGCGCAGCGCCCAAGACCCGTGAACTCGCGTAAGCAGTTTGAATACTCCTACCTGCCTCTTAATGTCTACGGTCATCATACTCACACCTGGCGACTCTTGCGTCCGGCAGGAATTATGAAGCTCAGGTCGAAGTGAGTGCCGTACGATGAAAGGGGCCCTGCGGGTGTACTCTACCTGGGTGATGCATTCGCTGATTTCCACGAGGGTCATCTGCGAACTGCACAGACCTTTAGGTGGGTACCGCTCAAAGCTGGCGCAAGAGGAGCATCGTCCGGCCCGCGGCATTGAGAGCTGCCTAACCGATCTCGCACAGACCGACCTCGCGCAAAACGCCACGAGGGCAACCGCTAACGGGTGATGCCCGCCGTGGCGGTCGGCTTCTTGCAATCTGCTCGGTCGTGCTATCGTTGGCAGGAATCGGCTCGGAAATCGCTTCCATGCTTGCGTAAATCGTAATGGAGCCGTGCTCAGACTATCAAGCCGGAGGACTGAAACATCTTCCTCCCTATCGCAGTGCCGTCTCGGGTGCCAACCAAGTCAAGCAGCTCAACTGGCCTATAGCCGAGGGAGGTGTCTGGACATGGGACAAGTGCGAGTTCCTGCCTTCCAGCGATGCGCCGGCTACCTCATATGGTGTCGGCATCTCTCTCTTCTTTCACGTCTTGAACGGCATGTGCTGTCACTCTTCTGACCTCAGGTGCGGAGGAGCTGACGGAGCCCTACTCTGCTTGACACATCTCCCCTTCAGTCGTTATCTTTATTGGGATGATCAGTTATCTGGTCAGGTTCGCCACCCGACCTCGAGCTGATTACGGTGCGTGCGGCTTCCATACAACCAGCCTCAGCTGCAAGGCTAACGACTTTGCATATTAGGGATCGGCGTATCGGGCCTGTTCATGGCCTGGCTGGGTCTAGGCATGGCATCGAGATGGTGAGACAGCGCTTCGGCGTCACGCGTCGTGGAACCGTCTGACACCTCTGTCTGGAACGCTCCAAGGGTCGGCACCATCCAGCTGGTCGTGGGCGTCTTGCTCCTCATCTTTGGGCTGCTGGATGTAATCTTCGATCACAATCTCCTCTTTAAGGCTGCCCGAGAAGCTTACTCTGGTGCGAAGCCACCCCCTGTCCTGGCGCCGGCGGCAGCAAAGAGCGCGGCCGAGTCCAATGCCGAAAAGGCCAGGGACCTCATGAGGGCGATGGAAAGCTGTGAGTCGCCAGTGCCCCCTTCTGTATGCCTGATTCTGGCTTATCCGGATTACTATGCGCAGACGCCGTTCCTGACCCGTTGAGTGGTTGTTGGGTGATGGAAGATGTATCGCATGGACGTGTGCTAACTTATGCTTTGGTCGTGATAATGCAGATACAGCGGCTATACCTGTAGGTCTCGCTTGCGAAGCGCGATACCCTCTCGGCGGGCAGAGCTGACTTCAAGCACTCATTCGTTTATTGTGTTCAGTTTAAATGTAGGATTGTGCCCGCGAAGATGCTGTCAGAGCTTGTGGGCGTATGCCCGCGCGATCTCTGTCCTCAACGTCGTATGACAATGCTTTGATGACTGTCACGACATTTGTAGCGATGCTGAATATACATGCCTGTTGTCATGCTGCTTCAAGGCAGATATCTACGACAGGTGCTTCTGCAGGAATTTGATGGCTGCCTCCGCGCTCTGCGTCTTGTGGTCCTTCTCCTTCTGCTCGTTCTGGTCACCTCGCACCTGACGGCATCGGAGAGTGAGACACGTTAGCGGACTTGTTACTGGCCATGAGCAGTGGTCATCGCAGACCCACCGAGAAGCCGTGCACGGCACCGGGGAATACGGTGACCTCTGCATTTTGCTTGCCGGCAAAGATCTCCTTTGCCGTGTTGACTTGGTCAATCGGCATCATTGCGTCGGAATCGCCGACCTGGATGAGCACAGGACCGCTGACCGCCTTGACCTCGTCGGGAACAGCGAGGAAAGATGGGTGGTTTGCCACGGCCGCGTCGAGCTTAGGGTAGTCGTTGTCCGAAACGAGCAGGATCGAGTACCGTCCGCCCCAGCAGAAACCGACGGTACCGACCTTGCCGCCCTCGGCCTTGACGGCCTCGACGAACTTGACGATGAGCGGCTTGGAAACGGCTGTGCGGAGCAAGAGCTGGTGTAAGGCAAGAGCAACCCTGAAATGCACGATAGAGGCGTTGCTTACCCTCTCGGTGCTTTGCGACCCAGGGACCGAGCGACGCGGCAACCTTGGCGCCATCAACGCCCTTCTGAACAAGTGTTGGCTCAGGGTCCGATTGCTGAGGTGCAATGGCCTTCAGCAGGTTGTGGTCGACATAGTCGCCTGCAAGTGAGCGAAGGTTGTCAGCAGGAAACTTCCTTCACCATCACCAGCAGAGACGCGTCCGGGTTCCGCACCATCGAAGAGGTCCGGGATGAGGACGCGCAGCCCTTGGTCTGCATACTCGTCCGCGAGGATGCGGACGTTGGGCAGCTTGTAACCGAAAATATCCGTGATGAAGATGACTGTCTTGTCCTTGCTGCCGTCCTTGGGGGAGGCAACGTAGGTAGGGAGACCGGCAATGGTCTGTTCGGTACCCTTGGGCGTGCCGTCGTGGATGTGTCCACTGGGCGTCGACACAGGGAGCTAGCGTCAGTCAGGTACCGGTGGATAGCGATCACCTGCTACCGCAGACCGAATGCGCTGGGTCCCGGATACGCTGGATGGCCGCCTGCGCGTCCAGCGGGCTGAGCTGGCCATGGTCCGCACTCACGAGACGCAGCAAGATGAGAGGCCAGACGAAGACATTTTTAGAGCGGTTTGCTATGAAGTCTGATTGATGAGGTCGAAACCAGCTGAATGAGTGTTGACGTGAAGGTCAGAAGGGAGGGAAAGAGCTCTTGTAGGCTGCGCGACGTCTTGCCGTCGTCCTCGAGCTCTCTCGCAGCCGCCCGCGGGTCGCGGTCGGGGAGAGCGGAGACAGACGCCGGCCGACTCCGTGACGTAATGGTCGGGAATCCACGACGGGAGCGTCTTCACTTCAGAATCGCAAAGGGGTCCTGATGAGCTCCTCTAGCCGGTCAGCATGGCCAGCCGCAATGCAGAGACCGGCTGGGCTGCATCCTGGGCCCCCTTGTTGTCGCTAGGTCGGACAGCCGGACAGCGGCCTCGGCAGCGACACGTGCATCTCTTGCGCCGAAGCCCATCCGAGTACGCGCAACGTGCGAGCAACCAGCTCCCTTCAGCAATACAGACACCCCTATTTGCAGCAGACAAATGAACGGACGACGAGCACACCTCCGGTCCCTCCCCGGACCGCCTCCGTCTTCGCAACGGAGGAAGACCCGGGGAAGATGGACATTCGAGGCGGACGGAAACTGACTGGCCTGCGACTGATCTCGAGCGGGCCCCCTTGTCTGACGGAACAAGGGCGTTCAGCCGATATGGCCATCCTCCTCTCATCCCCTCTTTCTCCCTCTCTTCTCCTGTTCCTCCTCTCTTCGTCTGCTCAGCTTGACCCACCTCCTCGACAAGTCGGCCCAGAGGCTCACCTCCGCTAGCGTCGCGCATCTCGACTTCGGGTCACTGCCATCGGGAGTTGTCCTTCGGCGCAGTCGCTGACGCTTCGTTACACCGTCAATCAGAGCGAGTACTGTGACACTCTCTCAGCCCAGAGCGACAGTCGCGTCTGCTGGCGCCCTTCGAGCGTCGATTCTCCTGTTGCCCGGCATGAACAGCTACGAGGAACACATGCAGCAACAGCAACATGTTCAGCAGCAGCAGCAAGCACATCAGGAGCAGCAGCAGCAGCAGCAGCATCACCAGCAGCAGCTTCAGGCACACTCCAACCACGCCGCCTTCGCTCAGCAGGGTAACCAACAGCAGCGGCAGCAGCAGCAGAACCAGCAGACCTCGAGTCTGAGCCGCGGGAAGCAACTTACCCTCAGCATCAACGAGGATCCCATGCGATCTCTCTCTGCCTCGGCCTCTCCGCAGCCGCAGTACGCCATGCTGACTGCAGGACCACCTCATACCCGGGGCGGATCCACAAACTCGGTCAATGACCAGGACGACAGTCCGTACCTCAACGACGCCCTCAGCAGTGGCGAGGGCGACGGCGACATGGACAGTGGCTATGCGATGGGCATGGAGTCGCACTTTGGCAAGGCACCAAAGTCGGCGAGCAGCAGCAAGAGCAAGAGGAAGGCTGCACCGCGGACCTCCAGGGCTTGTTGTGGGTGTCGAGTCACTCGTGCAAGTGAACTCTCCACCGCCATGGCTAACAAAGTAGTCTCACTCACCCTCGCAGTGGCTTGCAGGAGGCAGAAGATGAGGTGTGAGGGTGCCGACAACCCGCCTTGCAAGCGATGTGTCATCAATGGTGGGCTGCGCAGACCGATGCTTAGCCAGTGTGCGACCGTATGCTGATGCTTTGACTCGGTCTTCGCACAGAGGTCGATTGTGTGAGTCGGTGACGAGCAGCTGACTGGGCTACACGCAGAACTAACGGTCCCTTCCGGCCTTTTCTCACACAGATGTTCGAGCGACGATCGGACTACCTCCTGAAGTAGGCATTCTCACCACCCCAAACCTTTGCATTAGACCATACCCTGATGCTTCCCTGCCTCGTCATAGCCCCGAGGACCGAGCCTGGCAGAACGGAGTGAGTCCCACTGAATATGCAAATAAGGCGCCCCGGTCGCCCGCTCAGCTGATGTCAACCCTGTTGTCTAACATCAGGTCGAAAAGCGCCTCGAGCACCTGAGCCGAGCTGTCGACCAGATCCTAGCGCACATCGGTGTCGGCGGCAATGGCGGTCTGGGCATGCCGCCCTTGACGCACCACTCTGGCACGACCGGCAGTGCCGGCATGAGCACAGGGAGCGACCTCATGGGTGGTCCTGGGGGACCTGGCGGACCCTTTACTGCGTCCATGCATGGCCCTGGCCCTATCACGAGCGGCATGATGGGCCCGCCTCACACGGCCGCTGCGGCGCTGGGACAGATGGCGTACTACGAGCACCCGCACGCGCACGGACACATGCACGGCCACGAACACCACTATGGACATCCTCACGGCATGCACCCGCAGCACATGCACGAGGGCGAGCCGCACCTTGGCCCAGGACAGGGCATGGAGCTCCCGCCCAACACTGCACCCATCGGCCAGGCCATGTCTACCAGAATCAACTACGTCATTCCCGATCCGGCGGAGACGGCTGCTATCGCTGCTCGTGCTGCTCAGCAGCAGCAGCAGCAGGGTAATGCTCCGGCTAGCGCTGGCCTAAAGCGGGCTCGCGGAGCGACTCTCCCCAGGTCCGTTGACTGCCATGTTGCCGAATCTCGTGCTGGTGTGCAGCCAGAGCTGTGCTGAGTTCACCTTTCGTACGCGAGCAGCGGTCCTCTCCCATCAGCCGGGTTCGGTACGCCTCACGTCGAGAACGGACCATACAGCCTCTTCTCGCCCCGGACTGGCGCGCTCACGCTCGACCCGTCGAGTGCGCACTCTGCTGGATCCGCCCCGTCCGCTGGGCTGGGACAGCCTCCTTACGCTTATGGGTCGTCAGCACCCGCTTCGACATCGCACATGGCCGCTGCGCAATATGGCACGGGTAGCGCTGCCGGCGAAGGGGCTGCACAGCAGAGGGCGGTCCATTCGCCCAGCGTCAGGTTCGCCAGCGGCCCGCCGACATCTGGCAGAGGACACAGCCACGCGCCGTCCCCGCTGCACCAGCAGCACCCTAGCAGGAACGCCGAGAGCTCCGAGCCGGTCGATCAGGCTGCTTGAGGAAGCCATGCCAGTCTGGTCTGTCCCCCTCCGACACGATCCGCTTTTCCATCCTCTTCCCATACGTCGGTATCGTCCATTCCGTTCCTTTCCTTGATTTGACTTGCTTTGGTGCTCATTGAGGTTTGTTAGAGACCGCTCGCGATGCACAAGCTTGCAGCCACTGTCCGTTCTGCCAGTCTTCGAGGCGCAGGCGCTGTTCATAGGTTGATGACTATACCCGGGCGTATTACACAGCAATACCAGAGGGTTTTACCTTAGATGTGGTTGCTTCTGATGATTGATCCGCTACTTTCGACCTCGCTCCGCTACACACAATACGCCGGTCGGCGTTGCCCAGGCTGTCTGACCATAGCTATGAATCGGCCACCTTGCCGACGATGTTATACCGCTTGCTGAAGTAGGTGAACCAGTCATTGAGCACGCCAAGCTCCTCTTGCGTGAGAGTCGAGTAGTCTGCAACGGCGTCTTCGGGCTTCAAGGACGACTTGCCGAGGGCTCTCGATGCGTCCTTGCCGGCGAAGACCTACAACGGTCAATGCGAATGGCCAGACGGGGACCGGAAGAGCGATAGAAGCAGGCATCCGCTGTCAGTATGGCATGCCACTTGTGCCGCCCTAGTTTCCGGTCCAGGCGCGGGCTTGTGCATCTCGGCACTCACATGGTACCCGGCGCCGGGACCGTACATGTCCTTCTTGTTTGATACGTCAAAGATTGTGCCTGTGCAGCCGCGTCCTTCAGCCTCGAGCACCTTGTTGTCTGCCAGAGATCGGCGACCTATGCTCTCCGGCCCCGGTCTCGCCAGGACAGGCAGCAGATGCAGTACCCACCCTTGATGGCAACGTAGATGGGCTTGCCCTCAATCTCTCCAGTGCACTGACTGAGCTCCTCCTTCGAGATGATGTCCTCCTTTGGCGGTGCGAGGTTGACCTCGGTCTTTGGGGCGAATCCGGCCATGGTGCTCTTGCTGTTGTATGTGGGTTGGGGAAGCGACTTCTTGGATGCGGTGCCGGGGCTGTCACTACTACCAGTGGTTGTCGCGGATGCCTGTGTGGTCGTTGGACGGAAGGCCCAAAGCGAGAGCAGGAAGATGAAGGTCGAATGGAAGAGGATGGCGTAGAGATGGTCCTGGCCTGTCATAGCATTGAGGGACCATCGTCAGTGGAGGTCTCACTGCAGGGAGAGGGATTGCCAGCAGGAATGTACGATTGCCAGCTCACAGAAGTCGAGAATGCGTTCGAATGTGATCGCTCTAAAATCAACAGGAGCCATGCTTCTCTGAGTAACAAGGGCAAGCTGAGGCTGCGCTCAGGGTCAGGGTGGAAGTGCGTACTGTCGACCGTCGCTGCCGCAGTGTATAAGACCCATGGGGACACTCCGTCGCGCCAGGGCCGCCTGTAGTTCGTGTACAACCGGCATATTCAGCAACAGGTGAATCACTCTTGAGCCTCGTCTGAGCTCTTGCTGCCATCACTGCCCTTGTATCTCCAAGCCTGTCACGTATCGCCACCTTCACGTGCAGGTCAGTCCCAGTTGACGCTGTTGTGACGAGCTCAGTCCCTGCTTCTCTCTGCTCTTCCCCTATACCGCGACTGTCCTCATCAGCTGACGATCACCAGCTTCCGCTCACAATGAACGTCCCCCGATGGCGCGCTGACGTGGTGGACCTGACCTCGAGCAGTCCAGAGACGTCCTTCGACAACGGCGGCGGCAGGGAGGACCTGTCGACTTCCTCTGTCGAGATTACAAGCAACAGCCCTCGACGCCCGCAGCCTGCAAAGACTGGCACTACAAGCAGTGGCACTGCAAAGACTGGTTCCGTTCTTGATCGCTTCAGGCTGCCCGAGCCTGCTCCACGCGTCCAGCCCAGGGTTGTGTCCACCTCGGACGCGTCGCCTCGAGGTCTGACCTCCTCCTCTTCAGCCTCGAACACCTCCTTCGCTACAGCTACAAGTCTCAGCACGCCTCCCGGCAAGGAGCAGGGAGCTTCTCGCAATGGGAAGGATCCCAGTGCTGCCGGAAGCGTCGGAAGCCTCTCGCCGCCGAGCGTGAGCAAGCTGTTCACCACGAGCAAGCCAGGGGCAGCACATGGCAACAATAACAGCAGCAGCATGGGCCGGAGCACCGCCCCAGCATTCGGCAAGAGTGGAGGAGGAACTGTTGGAAGTCACTACAACGCTGGCGTTACTGGATCGTACAGCTCTCTGCCCAGCTTCAAGCGGCTTCCGGATGTCAACGGCAGTGGCAAACCTGGCAGCAGCAAAGAGACGTACAACCCGTACGAATCAAAGAGCATGTCCAAGCCGTTCCTTCCGAGCTCGCACGCTTCGGGCTCGGGCAAGTCCGCTGGAAGGGCCATTGCCGTCCCGTCGATGCGCTCGCCGCCAACCTGGAGCAGCGAAGTGGGCGAAGCCACACCACCCCCGATCAAACACATGTCGCTCAAGGAGCGCATTACAATGGAGATGTTTGGGAGTCCTGTGAATCGGAAGCCGCCAGGAGGGGCATCGGTCGGCATTGACCTGACAGGCGAAGACGACGTCAAGCTCGCGCCTGGAGAATCCGCCTGGATGGCCAAGGAGGACGCAGAGAAGGCGCTGGCAGACCTTGTGAAGGACATATATGCCGATATGACGGAAGTCGACATGGCCGAGGCAACACCGGACGGATTGGTGAGCTGGCCTGGCGAGAGGACGACGAGAAGAGGCGAGCCTAACGATTTGCCTTGCATTGTGACGCCAGAGCTGCCAGCTGCTGCCTCACCAAGTGCCTGGAGTAGCCTGGTTGCGCTCGCGGGAGAAGGGCAAGAAACGCGGTGGGATCCTCGGTGAGTGTGCGCCAGGCTGCAGATTTAGTCGGGTCGAGTAGGAAGGCTGACACATATGCTTATTGTGTTGAACTCCGGAGCTGACGACATGGGACTAGGGAAGACCGTCCAGTGCATCGCACTCATGCTTGCCAACCGGCCTCCGGCGAAAGCCAGCACGAAAGGGCAGGCTGACAAGACGTCTGTCAAGCAACCGCGCGGAACGCTGATCGTTGCGCCACTTGCTCTGCTGAAGCAGTGGCAGGAGGAGATCAACTTAAAGGTTCAGACGGGACACAAGTTCAAGGTCGCTCTTCATCATGGCGCAAAGAGGACGAAGCACGTGAAGGATTTGGAGAAGTACGACGTCGGTGAGTGCGTCTGAGTGGATGTATATTGCCGCCTGCCTGCTAAGCGGCATGTGCCCGCGTCTCCGTTTGCAAGTTATTACTACGTACTCAGTGGGTGCTGCGCTCCCAGCGGATGTCCAATGCGTACTGATGCTCACACCGCTCATCAGACCCTCGTGTCGGAAGCTGCGCTTCCGAAAAAGAGCAAAGACAGCAAAAGCACGGCTGCCCCCAGCGACAGTGACAGTGACAGCAGCGTGCAGAAGAAGATTGCTGGCAAGAAGGAGAAAGGCCCGCTCTTCAAGACGAAGTGGCACCGGATCATTCTAGACGAGGTGCGTCGCAGGACCGCCATAGATGGCGTGCGGTGCTCATCTGCCATTGCTGACCCATCGGCTACTCCGCAGGCACACGCGATCAAAAACAGGAGTACCGGGTCAGCCAAGGCCTGCTTCCTGTTGGAGGGTCAATTCCGGTGGTGGCAAGTCACGATCGATCATCGCCTCTGCCTGTTCTCAAGACTGATCTCGACATTCCAGCCTGTCCGGTACGCCTGTCCAGAACAACATCGAGGACCTCTTCTCCTTCCTGTGCTTTCTACAGATCAAGCCGCTCCACGAATGGCAAGAGTAGGTCTGTTGCCCGTCTACTTCTGATATGCTCAGCGCGCTGATCTGGGCTTTCCGGCAGGTTCAAGCGGAAGATTGCGGATCCGGTAGGGAGGCGTTCTCACCTGCCAGGTGCCACGCCTGTCCTGATCGTGCCCTCGCCGCCATCGCATGCAGATGAAGAAGAACCAAGGTGTCATTGCCATCAAGCGCGTACAAGCCGTCTTGGGAAGCGTAATGCTGCGACGCAAGAAAGACACGATCATTGATGGCAAGCCAATTCTCAGCCTACCTGCGCGTAATATCCACGTTTCGAGTACCGACTTTGTCGATCCGTGGGTGCCTCATTCAGGCGAAGACTGCAGTGTGGAGCTGACTGGACATGAGCGGGCTCCGCCGATCACAGGGAGGAGCGCGCTTTTTATGACGCCGTTCAAGCGAAGGCAGAGCTACAACTCAACAAATTTGTCAAAGCAGGCACTGTTATGAGCGTGGGTCAGCACCTGCGCAGGTGGTGTTGTCAAGAGATCTGCTGACCGTAAGTGCACTGTCAGAACTACACGAGCGTTCTCACAGCCATTCTACGCATGCGACAGGCGTGTCTCCATCCGCACATCAGTGAGTCCCCCGTGGGCCAGATTCCGGCGTCGGCTCTGATAGCTACTCACTTGCCAACAGTCGCCAATTCTGACGAGAAGAGCGATGCGGAGGGTCTCAAGACCGCTGCTCCGAAAGCACCAGAGGCCAAGCTCGAAGCTGTTCCAGACGACGATGACGATGATCTCGACGCACTCACGTCGGCTCTCGGTGGACTCGGTCTAGCGAAGAAGAGGTGCTGCGTTTGCCAGGTCAGCTTCGACGAGGTCAAGCAGGCCAAAGGCAACCTGCGCTTTTGCGTCTCGTGCGACGGCGATATCAAGATGTTTGAGGGTCTCACCTTCTCCACAAAAATCAAGCAGCTCATGGACACGATCAAACAGATCAAGTCGCAAGACCCAAAGCGCAAGATCATCGTCTTTTCCCAATTTGTCACCTTCTTGAATCTGCTCAAGCCTTTCATGCAGAAGGCTGGGATCAAGTTTGTCGTCTGTGGGTGTATGGTCTGCATCCGCCGGCGGGCGCTGAGCTGATGGTGTCTGACCTGTGCAGATGATGGGAGTATGAAAATGTGGGCGTTCGAGTGGGGCAGGAGGCTATGACACTTCATACTGACGCTACTAATGCCAGTGACAAACGGGACGAAGCTCTAGACAAGATGCGAAACGATCCGGCCTACACTGTCATCCTCGTCAGCTTCAAGTGTGGTTCCGTCGGTCTCAAGTGAGTATTGCTTCGTAAATGGTTCCTTTGACCATGGCTGACTCCTTCTGCACAGCTTGACGGCCTGCTCTGTTGTCTGTCTAATGGGTAAGTGAAAATATTCGCCAACTCTCTACCCAGCATCGCTGACATGCGAGCGCAGACCTTTGGTGGAACCCTGCTCTCGAGAACCAGGCCATCGACCGCGCACACCGGTTCGGCCAGACTCGGGCCGTAGATGTCTACAAGTTCACCATTCAAGACACCGTTGAAACGAGAATCCTCGAGCTTCAGTGCGTTTGTTTCGGGACCAGCGTATGCTTGATCGATCCCCACGATGTTAACTATCTCCTACCTGGCGCAGGGAGAAGAAACGCGCACTTGCAGATGCTGCCCTCGACGGCGGAGATGTCAAATCCCTAGGAGCACTGAATATTCAAGGTGCGTGGTGGCTATCTCTGACTGTCTACAAAAGCATCGTTGACATCGACGCACCCCAAATGCCAGAGATTATGCATCTGTTCCGCGGGAATGGCGGCGGCGACTGAGCTGCCAGATCTTATGGCGTCTGTCTGCCATCGCTCAGCTTCCTTCTGCCTGCGCAATGCCGTTAACCTGTCTATCGGTCCTGACTCCTCGTGTATTAGTCGGATTTCATAACGTCATCGCCACAATCAGCGGCATCTCGCTTCCCACCACCCCTGCTGCGTCTCGCTTCATCTTGCGTGTCCTGTTCCAGCTGTACAGTATACATACAGTACATGAAGTACAACTTGAATTCTCGGCAGCGTACTCCTTCCGCTTCTCCAATTCCGCGAGCGCATCATGGCGCAAAATGCCGACAAAGCCGCGGACCGCTCAATGGCCCGACGCGATTTCCTCCCGTCACGACGCGCCGCCAGCTACGATTTCATCTCGCCTCTGTCGCTGAACCTGCACGGTAATAATGTTCTCATCACTGGCTCGGCCTTGCCGGACGGGGTAGGCTTTGCAACTGCAAGGGCCTTTGCGCGAGCCGGAGCGTCTGGCATCGTCCTGGCCGACCTGCACCCCGTGCCATCCGAGCTTGTTGCACAGCTCAAAGCTGCTGCGGTCGACGCAAAGCGGTCGGAACCTACGGTGATTACCCGACAAGTTGATATCTCCAAGCTAGGTGGGCCCGTCCGGAGCTCATCATCAGGTCACGGCCTCGCGCCGCAAAGAACGTCTGACTGACGCGACGATCCTCCTTCGTAGAGGATGTACAGGTTTTCGCGCATGAAATCACAGCACAGCTTGCCGGCAGTACGTCCCCACAGGCGCAAGTGTGGAAGAGACATCGTATCGCGCTGATATGGGCCACGGCAACCAATAAAAGGGTTGGATGTACTCGTCAACAACGCTGCGCACCAAGAACCGTACGGAACTCTGCTCGACAGCGATCCGGACGTCTATTGGCGGACGTGGAAGGTGAACGTCCACGGCCTCTTCAATATGGCTCGAGCGTTCCTCCCCATGCTTCTCTCGACGCGGGCGGAGCAAGGCGGCCTAGGCACGATGATCAATGTCTCCTCCTCAGGAGCGCTCAGCGTCCGGCTCAGAGGCGCAGGCTACCGCTCATCGAAGCTAGCCGTGCTTCGCTGGACCGAAGCACTCCAAGTCGATCACGAGCAGGACGGCCTCCATGCATACTGCATCAATCCGGGTGCCATCAAGACGCAGCTGACAGTCAACGAGCCTGAAGAGCTGCGCAACAAACTGCCGCACAAGCCTGAACTGCCTGGTGATACCATCGCCTGGCTTGCAGCCGAGCGCAAGGAATGGCTGGGCGGCCGATACATCAGTTGCCCCTGGGACATGGAGGAGCTGGTTGCGAGGAAGGACGAGATAATTAAGGAGGACAAGCTGAAATTACGTTTGTCCTTGTAGACAATCAGGTTCTTACGAGTGCGGTCTACGCTAGCATTAGATGAGTAGAGATGGAAGTGTTAAGTGCGTTCGGTCCGGTCGAGACTGATCTAAGAGCTACATGGTGGTAAAGACGTGAGCGGGTGTGAAAGGGGGCAGGGCGGAAGCGAATAGATGCGGGATGAGAAGTCTAGGTGAAGATGCTAGAAAAGGGAGTAGATGGTCTCTCGGTACTTCGGCAGAGCCTCTCCGGTTTGGAGATGGGCATCCTGCAGTACCTCCTTCTCCTTCTCGGTGAGGAAAGCTTCCTTCTCTTCGTCGTCCGGAGGTGCCTCACGCGAGCCAAAGACTGGCACCTCTCGCCGAACGCCATTCTCAACTACGTAGCTGCGGGCCTTTAGGTTGCAGAGAGCGACGGCGACGCAGAGGAACCAGCCGCCCAGGGCATAGTAGAACGGGTTGTCGGGAAGCATAGGCCTGAGCGTGTCAGCCAGTCGCGCGAAGAAGCCCGGTTCCTGCTTGCCACGCGAAGGTTGTTCGCCGTGAGGTCCGTGTCCGGCATGAGGACGTCCTCGGTGGAGAGGCGCGCCGCCCATGCCAGCCAGTCCGGGGCCCTTGATGTGATCCGCAATGTCATCGTGCTGCATTGAGGCGGCGCTCGCGGACGAGTCAGCTGCAACCTTGGCAGATGCAGGCTTCTCAACAGCCTCCTTCTGCATCTGCTGTCCCCTATGGCAGCCCGGGCGTCGACCGAGACCAGCTCGTCCGGGGCGCTCCGGTCGTCTGCCACCGAAAAGTCCCGAGATCCAGCCGAGAAGGCCCTCAGCAGGTCGGTCGTGGTGGTGAGGAGGCCCATGGTGCGGCTGGCGAGCGGCTTCGGGCAATACTTGTCCGACAGCTGGTCCGGGCTGAGCGAGAGCATCCAATGGAGCTTTGCCGTCGATAGCCAAGGTTGAAATCTTGTTGACCTTGCCGCCGGACGAGGTGACGACAAGCTGGAGAATAGGAGTGTAGATCGAGTGGCTGTGCACAACCTCCTTGCCCTCAATCTCGGTGATGCGGATCCAGAGCCCGACCTTACGGACCGAGATGGACTGGATGGAAGGGAGGTCCTCGCCCTCAGTATAGGTCGCCATGCCAATGGCTGGGCTGACAGGCTCGGTCTCGAGTCGGACTTCAATCTTTGCGATGCCGGCCGAGAGCTGATCCATCAGCGCGTACATTTCGTCGGCGGACACAACAGGCGAGTCGTGACCATGCGGCAGGCGGTAGGTCTGGAGGAAGGCAACGACCTGTCCATCAGCAACATCATACGATGGAAGGAGGGGCATAGACGTACGTCAACCTTGAGACCGGTCAAGGTAGCGCCCTTGTGATCCGTCACGTCGAGTGGATGATCGTTGACGTTGACCTTTCCGGAGCTCCTGTCGAGCTGAATGCGGAGAGCAATATGAGTATTCTTCTCGAGGAGTAGCTTGGCATCATGGTCGGCCGTAGGATCGGAGAACAGGTCGTCGGTCCTGAGTAACGTAGCGAGCAAAGAGATGAGCCTGTTGAATGTGGCGACTCGCGGCCAAGGGGGTATGCCACACCACTCACCTCTGGACGCGGACAATGATTTCGCCATTGTCGAGCTTCTCTCTGTGCTTGTCAACGTTGACGCTCGTCTTTGAGATCTCGTAGTTCGGGTTGGGCGACGCGACTGCGGAGGACAGACTGGCCAGCAGTGCTGCGGTGGCAACAAGAGGGATGGCTTCAGCCTCGTCTGAGGACTGGCAGAGGAGCGACAGCCGCATAAGAAGCAGAGAGCGCACCTCCCGCAGCAAGAGTCGTCTTCGTGAACCACCTCATCTGTGGTGATCTCTGTTGTTCGATGGAACTGGAGAGGAGAGAGAGAGAGAGGCAGCAGGTCGAGCTCTGGATGTTGCTGTGGCTGCGGATGACTGCGGAGCTGCGGCACGGCTCGAAAGGGAGGCAGGCAATCCGGCGCTGATCCGCAGCAGCTTGGGCCACCTCGAAAGGGCCAGCAGCTGGGCTACATGTAGTCATTGTTCGAGCCACAGTTGCATATGCAACGCTCGCTCCGGCTCCGTACACAGCAGCTCGCTTGCTCGCCGGGTCATTGCGGCCTTGCGACGCGTCTGGCAGCCTCTCTGTCGTTAGCAAGCGCTGCCAGCATTCAAACCGATACACCCGAGACATACGCGCGAGCTAGAGTACACCGTGTCATTTCGTGTCGTCAGGCAAACTAATCTCTCGCATCTGCTCATGCCCTTCACTTCGGAGAGCTCCGTCGACCACTCGCCGCAACCGAGATGCATGCGAGCCCGCTCAGTACTGGAAGGCAACTCCCATCGACCATACAGCGCCGGCGAGGACGGCCGCACCGGAGGCCACGAGAACTCGTTGGGCGGCTCCACCCGTGCCAGCAGGAGTGGCAGTCGGCGCTCCTGCCGTAGCACTCGCAGGCTGTGTGGCCATACGGAGCGTGACCAGCGTGCTTCCAAGACTGGAATTGGGCTGACCGCTGCCAGCCGCAGAGATGTCGAATCTGGCGATGGTCTCGGTGGTCGAATCTGTGATGGGACGGTGATCGAGTCAGTCACGGTCACACTGCAATTCCGCATCGCAGGCACGCACTGGTGAAGGGTGCGCTAATGCACAGCTCCACTCGGTTCGGATCGGTGCTGTTGACCTCGACTCCGTTGGCTTCCCCCTTGAAGACTATCGTTCGGACATGCAGATCGTAGCTTCCAGGCGACCAAGTGGACGTATCGTAGGAGAAGCTTGCCTGCGAATTGCCAGGTCGCATGGTGCAGTACCGCGTCTCGTTAAGGGGCGTGAAGTCCAGCGTCGTCTCGTTCCATGCGCCGTTCTTGAAGCCTGGTGAGGTCGATGCAATCAGCCTAATGCGGTCAGGCGGCTGCTGCAGTACTGACCTGGGCTGAAGGTGCCGCTTGCGATAGGGATAGGGGTGGATTCGTTCGTGTACAGCAGGTTCGTGGTGCTGTGATTGGTAAAGAAGATCTGAGTAGAGTAGAAGGCTGCGTCCGGGTTGGCGATTGCGTCGTTGCCGACCAGTCCGACGGTAAAGTCGGTGCCTAAATCGACAGCCTTAGCAAGAGCCTGTCTCAGAAAGGATGGACCGCAATGCTCACCTGCAGGCGTTGATCCAGCAGGCAGTGTGACCGGAGTCTCCGTCACCTGAGCGGAGACGGCAGAGAGGGCGCAAACTGCGATGGCAGCGACTGTGAGCTTGACAGAAAGCATGACCTCGATTGTGGTTCCGAAGGGGTATGGAAGTGAAGAGGGTAATCCAATGGTACGGCGGCAAGAGACGAAGCGAGCAGAGAGCGCGAGGGAAGGAAGCGCAAGTGCGAAGACAGGGCACGAGGCAGTGTTGGGTCAAAAGCCGGCGGCCAAACAGAGGCAACCCGCGGTTGCCGAGAACGGACTTCCGCATTCGTTTGTTTGGTCAGTGACGGCAGCCGGGCTGAGGTGATTTCTGTTTGCCTTGCACATTGGTGTTCTCAAAGTACGACGATGATTGCCTTCAGGTCATGACAAAGCTGGCTACTCCTGCGAACAGAGGTAGAGCCATGCCCAACGCGAACGGGCTGCCCAGGGCTGACAATGCACCGCTCGCTATTGGAGCGTTCTGAGGATTGCCGTATGCATCGATAGTGCGTGTGTAGACAGCTTGCTCTACGATCGGCTCGGGCGCCGTACCGTTTCCTTCTTCCGTGATGTTGAAGAATCGCAGAACAACCTGGCTGGAATAGTCTGAAGGTATGCGAGGTTAGTCTGAGCTGCGAGAAGGCATTCGTCCTTGAACTCTGTTATACGTACTCGTAAATGGTGGCTCCATGTACCAGACCTGGTTGTCACCCTCTCCGAGCGAGCGTACTCCTGTGCTGCCCTGCCAGACGAACTGGCGCACTCGAAGCGCATACCCTCCAGGCACCAAGTTGGCCGTCTCGAACCAAAAGGTTGACCATTCGGGCGTTTGAGTATTGATGCCATTGGGCGCGGGCGTGGTCACGTTGAGCTCGCTATCTAGTACGGGCGGGTCCGCTGTTGGTCCAGAGCCCCAGAACGGGGAAGGGACCGACAGATTGCCTGCAATAGTACAGAATCAATGTCAGGACTAATGGATTCGAGCGGACGATCAGCCGAGCGCAGTCACCTAAGGCCACAACGGACGGGTTATCCTGCCAAACTCCGACTCCATCGACGAAAGCTTCCTGGCGAGCTAGAGAGACGTGATACGCAAAGAACGCTTGTTCCCGCAAGTCGCGGTCCCATTGGACGGCTATCTCCAGTTGGGAGCCTGTGCCAGACGGAGAGAGAAATGTGGATGTGACGAGGAAGAGCAAGAGGACGAGGCGATGTGAAGACAGGAAAGAGAGGGAGAGGAAGGGAGGAGATTGGTTAATGATTCGAGCATGTATAGTCGGGCTGTATTGAGCTCACCTCTGGAAATCTCGACATCAGGCGGAGGGATAGATACTGTGAGAACGCCCGAAACGGGGCTGGGAACGAAGCGGTCGGGTGAAGACTGGGCCGAGGTGAGGGTGCCGCATAGAAGTGCTAGCAGTGTAGCCGTAGCCGTCGCTGTGACGTTGCGTCCCTTCATGCTATTGATGCCAGGTCGTCAGTTAAGCTCAAAACGCAAGGGGAAGATACGCAGCGACAGACGAAGGTTAGGCACATGGTGCTGCACAGTCTTATCCCTCTGCACACTCTAGGAGCTCTTGGGAGCATGTCGAGCAAGACAGCCAAGTCCTTCGGTTCGGGTTCCTGCTGACGTCATGCCGGGCTCGGCAAAGGCGGCATTGCGTGCTGGGCCGACTTCCAAGCTTGCTCTCTCGGAAAGGCAGGAGGGCACGGCCAGCGCTCCGATCCCTCGCAGTTACCGTAGGCTGTACATCTCTGAAGTGCTGGTCAAGCTCCGCCACGGGAGACCGTGCTCGACATCTGCTCGATCGTCTTGCGCGGGCTCTCGTTTGCAAGATAGTCATGGTAATACGGGAGGGACAGGCAATGCGCCATGTATGGCGGTTGGGTGAACATGCGTTGGCCGGACCACGTAGAACATACAATGCAAGTCTAGAGTCATGCCCTGTTGCGAAGGAAGGGCAATCGTGAGCACATCAGAAGAAGATTCCGGTGAGACCGATCAATGCCACGCCTGCAGGCAGGGCAGTGTACACCAGGCTGACGGCGGTCAGCTTTGCTGCCGACGTGGGATGTGACTGTGGTTTGCCCTCGGCATCGACACTTCTGGGGAACTCGATAATGCTTGTAGCGCTCGGCAGAGGCTGACCATTGCCAGGGCCGTCGACAACATTGAGCGTGACTGTTCTGGCTGCTGTATAATCTGGTGCAACGAATCACATGACGTACTCGCTGCATCAACTACTCTAGGATCCGCAGCAAGCGTAGCGAAACCCTAGACTCACTGGTGTAAGGCGGACTGATGCAGAACCGCTCGCCTCCGCCAGGTGCAGTCCCGTTGCTTTCGACACCTCCGCTGCCATAGTACACTATGGTCCGTACTCGCACCTCGTATGTACCGGGCGCCCACGTCGAAGTGTTGTAGTTGAACGTTCCGCCGCCCGTCCCTGATGCAGATGCGCAGTACTGGCGTGACTCGAGCAGCGGAGCAAAGTCTCCTGTGGTCTGGTCCCAAGACGGTACTGCCAGAAGGGAAAGTCGAGAGCTCAGCGGGCACCGGGGGCGGATGATCTTTTGATTGGCCGGCTTACCAGGACCGTTAATGCCACCGGCATCCGCCCAGGAAGTCGCGTTTGTCGGATTGTTGAGCACGTCTGAGGACCCTGTCACGTACAGCTGGGTGGCGCTGAAGAGCTGGTCCGGCCCTTTGCTTGGACCCCTGAGCCCGATAGACATCATACTGCCTGCGATTACAGCATCAATGGTGCGAGATCAGTTGGAGACCCGCGGCCTTACAGCGATGTCCCCAACCACTTCCAGATATTGGTGATCGGCGTCTCATACTGACCAACGGGGACAGGCTCTGTCGGCAGGACCAGCTCGATATCGGTAGGAACTGGGCTCCCGAGTATGCCAGAGAAGGCGGTGATGCCTGCCAGAGTGATAGCACATGTGCGGCGCACTGTGAAAACGAGCATGGTGTTCTCAGAGCGATGGGGCAGGTGTAAACGACAAACTGAAGACAACTTCGTCACTGGGAGCGCAGACACACTCAGTGTCAAGGAGCAAGGAGCCGCGAGTGGCAGTAAGAAGGCTGTGACGTAAGCTAGGCGGCTTGAGAGGCTCGGCGACGTGTTGTGTCGCGGTATCTTGTCGGTGTCCTCAAGATCCATCTCGTGACCGCCGCCGCCGCCGCGACTAGCTCGGCTGCCCTCTTTTGTGCAAGGTCTTGTCCACTGGGTGCCGACGACGTCCATACAGATCCTCGCTCATCAGTGACGGACGCGCACTTCCACCGGCTCTCTGAGATGGCTGTCGACCTGTCTCGCTTATCCATCGCGAGAGGCTGAACCCGCTGGTCAGTGACACGCCGGCGCGCTCATGGCGGCGGTCCAGACGGTGAGCCTATGAGGCAGCCGGAGCGAGAGGGATGCCTGCAGATGGCGGGACTGGTGCGATCATCCACCTTCCTATCAGTCGCTTGAGGGAGAAAGTGCATGAGGCTCATGCTGTGCGCTGGCTCTTGGGCACTTCCAGCACACTTGTGCTCGGAAGACGGCAGGGTGGTGTCGAGGGGTGCAGAGCAGCTATGAGAGTAGGTCGATGATGTTCAAAGCACTCAACACTGGCTGCAGTAACGAGGTACAGAAGTGACCTGGAGAGCAGAAGAAGACGGACCTGTCACAGCTGTCACGCCCAACCGATTCTCTCCGCCGCGAGGGACCCGATCGCACGCCTGGAGCCCCACTGGCAGCTCTCGTCCCTCCCGAGCTCTCGGGACCTGCACCTCTCTCTCATCGTCTAGCTACCAAGAGCTCTCTTGACAGCGAAAGACCACCTGGGAACAAGCCTTGCCCGGTCTGCCTGCGCTGCCCGAGCTGTCTTCTGCCACGGCTGCCCTCTGCAGTCACGCATTCCAGCTCGAGCTCTTTCAGCTGCATCCTGAAAGTCAATCTGCAATGCCTCGCTCGGTCTGCATCGTCGGTGGGTCGTAATACGAGCATCGACAGTGCCCCGATGCACGCATGCCGACGCTGCTTGTCTCTGTAGGGTGTGGTTTCAGTGGCATAGCCGCTTCACGCGTTTTTGACCAGTTCGGATACGATATCACCATCTACGAGAAGGCGTCAGTTCCTGCGCATTACGTGCAGCGAGCCTCTGCTGACAGTTCCCTCGCACAGGCCCGATGTAGGCGGAGTGTGGTCGAGTAGGTTGTGGCAGCTCAGAAGCATTCGCCACCACGCCTTCCTGACGCTTTCCTCTGTGTAGAGACGCGCAGCTATCCTGGCCTTGGCACGCAGAACGTGAAGTCTACGTGTGCGCTCAAGACCTCCTTCCCTTGACCCGACCGAGATTCGGCGTGACGCATCCGCTCCTTTCCACTTCCTAGACTACCTCTCCGAGATGCCCATGCCTGCATCGTATCCCGACTGGCCCTCGGGCCCGCAAGTGCAGGCATACCTGGACTCCTACGTAGACCGCTTCGACCTGCGGCGCCATATCAACGTCAACGCCGAGGTCATCGAAGCGGTGCAGGACGACAAGAGCAAGCGCTGGACCGTCACGACTCGTCCGTGCGACGGAAACCGCCGTCCGCTGCTCGACGCCGATACGTCAAGCAAGGAATTCGATATCCTGCTAGTCTGCAATGGCACCTTCTCGGACGGGATGGTCCCAGACTACAAAGGACTAGCGGAATTTACGGAAGCGGGAGGTAAGCTGGTGCACACTTCAGACTTCCTGGATGCAGAGGAGGCGAGAGGCAAGAACGTCATCATCGTTGGATATGGGAAGTCTGCGTGCGACTCCGCAGTCGCGCTAAGTGAGATCGCTGCTTCGACGGTGCGTCTGGTCGTTCAGCCTATGCGTGACGCTTCTACCATGCTGACCGAATGTGATCTCATAGACTGTAGTCGCGCGGAAGCTCATCTGGAAGCTACCAAAATTCATCGCCGGACTGTGCTACTCTTACCTGTTCCTGGGGTGCATGAGAATACCGGCTTGTGCATGCAGTCCCGGGCTGACTCTCGTCCTCGTTTCGATATAGTCGGGTTGGAGAGGCTCTTTTCGAGTACATACGGCCCACACCTGGTGAGCTAGATCCGCATAGGCCGCTGAGCGCAATCGACTGGCTGACTTGAGCTTTCCGACCTGCAGTCATGCGCATTCTCCATGGACCGCTCCGTCGGCTACGCAATGCCATGGTCGGCACTGTTGAATGGCTCGTCACGCGGCAGCTCAAGCTGAAAGGCGACACCCTTCCGCCGGGTCGCTTTGAAGATATCGCCCGTGCCAGCATAAGTCTGGTTACCGAGAGCTTCTTCGAGCTGGTCGAGAGCGGGGACATCAAGCTCAAGCGCGACACCGAGATAACCCGCCTGGTCGCTGTAGCAGCTGGCGAAGACGACGGATCAAGCCGTCAGCGGCCCTCCGTGGAGCTGTCGAATGGAGAGGTCATCCCGGCCGACATTGTCTCGTGTGGGACGGGCTTCCACCAGCGCGTGCCTTTCCTCAATCAGGAGCGTGTGATGTCGCAGATCACGGACGACAAGGGCAACTTTCTCTTGCATCGCTTCATCAACCCGCCCGGCATCGACAATCTCTTCTTCATCGGCTACAATTCGTCGCTGTTTTGCCCCACTTCTTTTGAAGTGGCCGCGCTCTGGGTCATCGCCATCCTCGAAGGGACGCTCGAGCTGCCCTCGGTAGAGGAGCAGAGGCAGCGTGCACGAGCAGAGCTCGACTGGATGCAGGACCGGACGCGAGGGAAGCACTCGCGCGGAACGAACGTCGTGCCTTTCTCGCTGCACAATATCGACGACATGCTCGGCGATCTGAAGCTTGATATCAGCACGTGGTCGACGTTGACGCAGTGGCTCCTGCCAGTCAACCCGTCAAGCTATCGCTTCCTGGCGGAGAAGATGCTCAAGAAGCGTCTGCAGGTGCGGAAGGATCTGTGAAGAGGGTGGGTCCTCACGGGTAGGGCAACGTTAGAGGGTCCGATAGTGTCAGTAAAGCAGTGTAGCAAGTAGACGGCTTGCGGAAGGTAGACAAGACTTTGTGGTGATGACAGGCTCCCGCATCACGCGCGGTCGCCATTCGCAACGCATCCGGAAGTGGCATCAAGGTGTTGACCCTAAAGATGCGTTCAGATCGTATAGGCAAGTCTACTCAAGCAAGCAGCCTTGTTCGCAATCATGTACTCGGACGTCAAACGCGGAGTCTCGAGGTGATGTCATGTATGCACGACAGGGGGTGGCGGAACGGCACGGCCAGAGCGCAGCACGGCAGCCCAAGTGTGCACAGCTGCCCGGCTTCGTCTTCCTTCAAGAACAAATATCCAGTCATCTGCAGCAGTATAGCACGCACACATCTCTTCACGTAGCACGATGACCATTACCACCATGCCCCAGCAGCCCAAGCGTGTCGCACAGCCGACTGCGCAGTCGCCCATGGTCGCCATCCGTGCGTCGCTCGAGTCTAACAGTGCATGACACTGCCGAGGCTGACCAGTTCGTGTATCACATCACAGCTCTTCAGGAGGGCGCACAGCAACAGCAGAGGGAACCGGAAGTCGAGCAGACCGTTGACGGCCGGCCAGAGCACCTAAATCTTCGAGGAGGATGCCCGGGCAGGTTCTGCGGGTGAGTTTGCTGGCGCTTTACAGGGAAATCAGGGAGTCGCATTCAGGATGCAATACTGATACGATTTTCTTGCTATGTCCTCTATGCTACCAGTCTACCAATCCTCCCTTGCCGCTGTGACGTAAGTTTGAAGACTGAACTCAGCTGCTGCGGAAACACTATATTCGACTGGCTAACCCATCTCCACCTTAATCATCTCGCAGATCTGCATCATCCCGATCCCTGTACGTTTATGGACCTGCGCCGTCTGGGTGCACGCCGACCGTCGCTGACCTGCCTCTCTTCCCGCAGTGCTGCTAAATCGGTCACAGTGCACAATGCCCGCTTTTACGAGTCTCGACCCCTGTAGCCCATAGTGTCTTACTCCTAGACGATTCATGTTGTAGCCCGGCACACTGAAACACGCGGACCCACATGCTCCACATCAACTTCCTATAAGCCCTCTATCTGCGCACTGACCGACACCCATACCACTCATTCTTACGCCGAGAGCTGCTTCTCCTTCTCCGTTGGCGTTGTGACCTCTGAACCTGCATCGTCTCCTGCCGGCCCCTGCGCGCCCACGGACACTGCGCCCGTCTTGGTGCGGACGATCGCAACGTCGGTAGCGTAGGCCGGTCTGCCCTGGACCTGCGAGATGCTGTAAACGGCAGGCACCAGCGCCGTGAACCAGAAGACTGTGTTGATGACGACCGTGTACAGCGGCGAGAACTTGCTGCTGTTGATGCCGAATGCTGCGCACTGACCCCAGCTCTCGATGCCACGAAGCAGGCCTGCAAGGCGAGAAAGCTCGTTCGTGCCCTCGCCAATGGTGCCGATGAGGAAGTCTGCAATGATAAGCAGAATCAGCCAATGCCTGCTAGGGACCATAGCTGTGATTCCTGCTTACAAAGGTCTGAGAGCGAGAGCGAGCAGCAGGGCTAAGTCAGCGCGAGGCCACTGTACGCCACTGATCTGACGGAAGGGACCTACAGTTCTGGACGAGGTTCCCGAAGGTGTTGAGAAGGATGTACAATCCAAATGCACGACCAAAGCCGGCAGACTCCCAATCGAGCTTGCCCGGGTTGCGCTTCTGGAAGCCGGACTGCACAATGAGCGCCCAGATCCAGAGCGAGCTGAACAGGGTGAGCACAACAACCGCGCCGTATCTCAGACGGGTGCGGATGGTGAAGCGTTGCGAGTCGAGGAAGAAGCCGAGCAGGGTGGTCGCCAGCGTGCCGGTGATGCCGGAAAGGAAGGATGCCAGCGCGCGTGCGCGGACAGAGAAGTAGAGCGTAAGATATGTCGATGCGTAGCCCCAGTAGAACCAGGAGGCGAAGAAGATGGGGAGCAGCAGGCCAATCTGCTTGCTCGTGACCGTCCTCCACAGAAGCTTTCCCTGCTGTTTGATCGTGGTGCGCTCTTCAACGACAACTGGGCTGCCATCCTTGCGGATAACCTTGTCGGGCGAGGATAGCAAGAAGCTTATCGGGAATGCAAAGACTTGCAGAACCACGAAGATGAGCAGTGTGACGAAGGACACTTTGCCTCCTGTTGCTCGATTGGCGTTCAGACCCAAATTGATGGCACCTCCGATGATCTGGCCCGAATTTTTGAAGGCGAGCCAGATTGCCAAGTATCGACCTCGCTTCGAGTGCTCGGGGTAGGCCAATACAATCGAGCCCTCTGCGGCCCAATACAGGCCAGCGGACACCCCACAGATGGCTGCGCCCAGAAGGACGAACCACTCGGTCCCGTATCGGTTGTTCTGGTACAGGGCGGCAGAGTAGACGGACCAGCCGAGGGTGCCGAGGATGAGCGTGTTCTTGACGCCTATCCAGTTGGTAAATACGGGAGCGCTGATGCAGAACAGCCCCATAAGGCCGAAGACGAGCGAGTTGCCGGCATTGACCTAGTGTCGGATCGAGAGCAGGTGTAAGCTGCGCACTGCAAGCGGTCCTCATGATGCTGAAGGGAACTACGACGAACCAGATAGGGTTCCAATGCTCCGCCTGCACCTAAAGATGAATTGGCGTTCTGCGCCATGACGATGCGGATCAGCCTCTGCTCTCCTGCACATTCTCTCCCCGCGGCCAAGCTCACCCAAAGACCAGGTCCGAGTAGGGAGATCACGCCAACGACCAGGAGCTGGAACAGCGTAGACCTAAAGAAGGGCGAGCGCATACGATACGTATCTTCCTTCGTAGACATGTTGGGCCGAAGTGAGCGCACGTGACCGATTTATTGGCGGAAACGAACAGCAGGAACGATGGCGAGTTTCGAGAATGCTGAACAGAGAAGAGGTGTCGAGGATGCTCTGATGCTACGACACTCCGTTCCCCCCAACCCTTTGTCAGAACTTGCGAAGGTGTCTTCGCCAACTGCCGTGCAGGATGGCGCAATTCAGGGAGCCCCGACCTCGTCGGCTTTTTGAGCGGCTTCCGGCGGATCTGCCCTGAGCCAGCGGACATCACAAGCCTTTTCAGCGAGTTAAGCACGCGACACCTGTGAACGTGGAACGACAGGTCGTGATCATGATGCCTTCGAATGGTGGCTGCGTGGTTGGGCCATTCCCCAGATCAGACTGCATCCAGGGCCGGTGCGCGTAGTGACCCTCTATGGGCAGGCGCAGTACCGTAGGCAGAGCTGCTGAATATGATGACATTTGCTTCACTTGCTAGAAGTCCTTGATAAGATGGGTTGTAGGCGGTTGAGAAGGCCGCGAGCGAAGGCATCGGTAGCAGGCTGAAGCCACGAAACCCGTCAGAACGTAGCTACGAAGAAGCGGAAAAATCCGGACTTACATCGTACGCCTCCACATCGTCATGATTGTGACCTTTGCACCCATGACTTCGACGTTCCGCTTCGAGCGCGATGAAAGCACGCGCTGGGATTCGCCTTTGCTTGGCGAGATCCTCATTGATGACAGCTCGGGCATGGACATGGAGTCTCTCAGCCTCTTGCGCGGTCTCCTTCTTCTCTTGAGATATACGAGACCGCTTGAAGTTCTTCAGCCGGACTGTCTCTTCTTCGATGAGCCTAGTCGGGGAAAGCCGGATCAACGCGGGTTGCAGACGTGGCATAGATGCCTCGCTCACTCCTGCTGATGTTCGAGCTTGCGCTTTGTGTTCCGTAGAGCACGCTCCTTTGTCTGAAGCTGTTCATCGAGCTCTTCCTGCAGGTCAAAGATTCTGATCAGTCAAGCTGCTTGTGACGCGACTAGGAGCGGCGGGGTCGCTATTTACATCTGTTGCCTCGAAGGGGTCGTCCTCGTCCGGCTTCAGAGCATTCTGATCCAGAACGTCATCGAGACTGTAGATGCAAATACCACATCAGGATCCTTGTCCCGTCCACGCTTGACTGGCCCGACGCACGCGTTGTCGATGCTCGCGAAGAGCTCGTCGAGATCTTCAGGCGCCTTGCTCATCTCTCCAGACGCAGCCCTTGCGACACGGAAGGAACTGGGTCTCTCAGCGCTTTGCGACCGTTCCAGCACGTTCCGCTGTGACCAAGCGCACTTGAGCGTATCTCGCCAGAAACGCTTGATCGTCTCGGCATCCGAAGGGCCGCTTCGAGATGAGGCAGACTTGCTTGAAACATTGGACGTCTCTGCATGGGCTCTCTTGCTGGCTTTCGGCGCCATGTCGGGCTTGTGCAAGGTGTTGGCAAGTCCGCGCGGATGACCTCCGAGGCTTGACCTTTTGACGCGACGGAGTGGTACGATGCTAGCGCCTTGATGCAGCTTCTGCGCTCTACCTTGCGCTCAGTCGTAATTGCTTCTCGGCTCCTCCGTCTGTCGTCTCGGCTTCGCAGGATGGCGTTTTCGGCGAAAGAGCCGCGCAAGACTGTCGTTGCAATCGTCGGAACGTGTGTGCGCACGGCTAGCTAGATGTGTCACACGAGCTGAAGTGCAATGCACCTCTCCAGGACTGGCGTTGGCAAGTCGCAATTGGCCATCGAGCTAGCGCTCAGCGTGTCCGGAAAGCTCGAGTCGGGACAAAGGGAAGATGCTTCCCGAGCCGTGTCGGGGCGGCCAACGTCTGCCGAGATCATCAATGCGGACTCGATGCAGGTGTATCGTGGACTGGACATCATCACAAACAAAGCTACGCTCGAAGAAAGGCAGCAAGTCCCGCACCATCTTATGGACTTTCTCGATCCAGGCGAGGAGTACAGGGTGGACCACTTCCGCAAAGACGCCATGCAGAAGGTCCGCTGTTCGGGCAATGCTTATCGAGATATTGTCATTGACCGCTTTCTCATCAACTGACACCCGACTGAACCTTGGCCCCCTTCCTACCCGGTCCTCCCTGACCCACGATTCTGCAGGTGGACGAGATCTCCGAGCGAGGTGCATTGCCTATTCTGGTCGGCGGCACCATGTACTTCCTTCAGCATCTGCTCTTTCCTGGACGCCTTGTCTCGGCCGAGACTGATATGACCTCAACTTCGGGCAAGGCGACCCCGAAGTCCGTGGCCGAACTGCCGAAGCAGCTGCAAGACCGCGTTAGACAGCTGCCGGAGAGCCTCATCCACCTACTCTTTCAGCTTCAGGGCCTGCCAGCCATCTCTAGCCCGGATGAGTTCCCTGTCGACTTCCCTGTTCAGCAGGTACCCAGCGAATTTCGAACCCCTGGCGAGCTGTCTGCCGCGTTACATCGCATACTCCAGTCTGTTGATCCCACAATGGCTGAAAGGTGGCACTGGCGAGATATTCGCAAAATCAGGCGGAGTGTGGAGGTAGCGCTGCAGACGGGCATGCCGCATAGCGAGATCATGGCGCAGCAGAAGCAGGCGGAGCCGGAAGCGGAGTGCGTGCGACCTTATTACACCTTGGAATCTGTACTGATGCTTCACTGGGTCAGATACCGGACTCTCATCCTCTGGCTTTACGCGGAACCGAAGGTCCTTGAGCCTCGCTTAGATGGACGCGTGGAGAAGATGCTGGAGGTACGTAGCCCGCTTGCCCGTCAACGGTGCATAACTGACTCGTCTCCTGCAGCGGGGACTTCTGGATGAGCTAAAGGTGATGAGGGAAATCGCAGAGAAGAATCAGCACGTCGATATGAGCAAGGGCATCTACCAGGCGATCGGGTACAAGGAGTTTTCGCAGTATTTGGGTGCGGATAACGACAAGGATGCTCTCCTGCAAGCGGCGCTGGAAGACATGAAGCTCGGGACGAGGCAATACTCCAGGAAGCAGGTCAAATGGCTGCGAAACCAGACCGTGCCTGCCGTCAAGCGGGTCAATGATGCTCTGCCGGTTCCAGACATGCACATCTACGTCCTGGATGCAACTGATCTTGGACGTTGGCAAGCTGACGTGCAAGATACGGCTGTGCGGATACTGAGAGGTGAGTTGCGATCCGCGGAGCCTGCTGGCAAGAGCTGACGCTTCGCGCAGACTTTCTTGAGAAGAAGGAGATGCCTGATCCGCTGGAAACGACCGACATCGCATCCTCGCTATTCGTCCCGCCGAAGGCAGAAGGGCCAAGGAGGAAGATGGCCTGTGAGGTCTGCTCGGATCAGTCAGGGCGGCCGATAATGCTGGAAGAAGGAGGGCAGATGGAGGCGCATCTCAAGAGTAGGAGTCATAGGAAGAGGGTGCAGAAGAGGGGGAAGAACGGGCTCGGGGTTATGGAAGGTAGCGTCTGATGTCAGTGGTCGTAGAAGCAACACGAAGGGCTTGCGCCAGAACCGCAATTGGGCACGGAGGGACCGTTCCAGTGTACATTCTCCGCTTTTCCGCTTAATGAGTCTCCGCTCCGCGTCAGTGAGTGTCGCGCGGCGGTCACGTGACTGAGCGGATGGTGGCAAATCCTTGCGAAGGCCACAAACAGCACGGGAAAAGCTGTGAGGTCTTCATATTGCGTCCATGTGCGCCATATGAGCTGCTGATTACATGAGTACCCTCACTAGACCTGTATCACTGTCTGAGTAGGCTCCAGTCGTCGGACCCCGCCAAAAAGTTGGCAACTCTTGCGTTTTTCGCGAAATTGCAGGAATCGACCGGAAATCGCGAGTTGAGATCTGAGAACAGCACTCGTGTGATGTCGGCAATTGAGCTGCGCTAAAGAGAGTGCGAAGAGAGCGTCCTTCGTGGTGCAGAGGTTAGCATGTCCGCCTGTGAGTAGCCAATCCCGTTCACCACCGCCACCAAGCCCTGCCTGACAGCCTCTCTGCCAGTTCATTGAAAATCAAAGTGAACGCGGTTGACGCGAGTTCGAACCTCGCCGAGGGAGTTTTTGCCGTTTTTGGCTAGCTTTGCGCTGTTGTACGCCTTCCGGGGACCTTTGGAGACCTCTGGAGACCTTCGCGGGCGGAGATTCACGGAACAGGATCCCGGCAGCGGGCGACGCCTTTTCCCACGCTTGTTGACATTGCAGCAGCTGCTTTGAGCTGTCAGCTGTCGTTTGATACCACTTCAATGTCATTTGGAGCCATATTGCAGCTCCGAGAGCCGTCTAAGCGTGCCGCACCGCCTGCGCACAAAGCCGGGGAAGCTTCGGCCTACAGGCATCTTGTTTCGCTTCTGAGCGCACACATAGTCATATAGAGCGCTCGGATAGCTGCCATCAATAGCCTGTGCGTATGCGCGGTCGTTCCAGACCTCCGTGCCCTTTCTAGGGAGCCTCCATCCGCTTGGGCGCGGCTGTCCCGCCACAGAAGGGAGACGCCTAGCCGGAAGGTGCATATTTGAGCCTTCAGGCATCTAATGACACTGGTTACAGTTGCTGCGTACTTCTGACCCGTCTAGAAATGTTTTAGTCACTGTCGTCGTTTCTACAGGCCGTCCCGCTCCAACCGCGGACGCAGGCTTTCAGAGGGCGCCCGTTGCTCGCGACAGCGATTTCAAGATCTTCCAAGACATCTCAGCATTGAGCCATCAGTGGTCTTTGTCTGTCTTTTTTTGCCTATCTCCGAATTACTTCGTCGCGCTCGCCAAGGTATCGTCACCGCAGCTCGAGCCGCCGGTGCCTGCGCTATCAGCGAATGTAGATGGTACTTGCTAGCTATGCAGCCATCCGAGTCGCAGAATGCAGCACATGCTGCTTCTTTGCTGCGCGGCGATGCTTGCCAACTCATAGACTTAGGGCGGATGAGCGATGATATTTATGATGTGTAGATGCGAGATAACGGTGAACGTCAGAAGCTCTTGCAATGCATTGCATTGGATGAGAGTGAAAGTATCGCAGAAGATCGCTAATCCATGTGATAAGACTGCTACATGTTGTGTACCAAAGTATCCCGTTTCTACTTGGCCGCCTTCCGAGCCTCTTTAACTGCAGCCCAAGTGAAGTTCCTGTGAGGGTCAGTGCCCGCGAACGCATCGCCGAGAAGCCCGACAATACTATCGCCGTGCTTCGCATCGAGGATGCCGGCCTTGCGATCCTCGTATCTGGCCTTGTTGTAGCAGCCGTTGCAGACCTGCTCATGATGGAAACCTGTGAATGACGAAGATGCAGACGTTTCAGCCCTTGCACGTTGACAGAAATTCTTGCGGACTACCTACGCGTTACGTCCTTGCTGCGGCAGTCAGTGATCGCGCATTTACGCGATGCTTGCGTGCTGGCTGGCTTGGGCTTGGGCTGAGCCTTCGCCTTCGGCTCTTTCTGTTGTGCTTCGGTCTGCAATAGACGCCCATTGAGCTGATCACACAGGCTAAGCAAGGAAGTGAAGCGGGCCTACCCTCACTTTCTTATTCTTGCGTTCCTCGCGGAGACGCTCCTGTTGCTGAGCACACATAGAGCCTTGTCAATGTCAGCTCTCCTGGAAAAGTGGGAGCATACGGACTAACCACTTGTGAGCGGGCTCTGTTGTTGCGCTTGGTGCGTATGACAGACATGACGGCGGTGAGAAGCTTCTTCTGGCCTTTAGCGTGATCAACGTTGCCTACGGCAATGGCGTACTGCTTCAAGGCCTTCCTCGGCGCAAAGGCACGCAAATGCATCAGGCCAAACTCATTCTCGACTGTAAGATGTATAGATCTACGTACCTCGGAGGAATCGTGATCAAGAGCCTTATTGTCACTGCTTGCCCGCTCCCAGATGTCGAAGAACTTGTTTTCCAGACGTCCTGCAGGATCAGCGAAGCGAGTCCGATAACGCTAGATCAGCAAAGAGAGATACCAAAGAGCCGCTTCCCAGCGGTGCAACTCACTCAGGTCCGTTCTGACAGCCTGTGTCCCGCTTCCCACCACTCGCATCGCGAAATCAAGATCTGTCAATCCAGCATACTGCGGCAGGGTCCTCCTGTCTCGGAACTGTACAGTCTTGACGAGGTGTGCCACTGACACAAGCAGCTCTGGGGTGCGAGGAGCTGCTGCATCGTTCTTGAGTGTATCCATGTACAGCCGCACCACAGCTCGGTGAGCACCTACAACAGACGTCAGCTTCGCCAGCTTCTATAAACTAGAGAATGACTCACACGTTATTGCGATCTTCCCTCGAAGGAACGTGACGACCACATGACCGAGGGATTGAGCCCGCTGTGCAGGTGACAGAGCGGCAGCGATTGACGCCTCGTTCCGCTCGAAGTAGGCGCATACTTGCGCGCACATGTAGGGATCCTCGCGCAATTTTGCCTCATCAAGGCTGGCTGGGTCGGGGTTCTCCCGGGCCATGTGCTGAATCCAGCGGAGCCAGTCGACCACCTTGGGGCAGCATGTCCCGAGCTGGTAGCGCGGGGGAGTTCGCAGAGCCGCATCGCGATGCTCAGGCAGAATGGGACCGAAGGCTCGCTCGGGCGCTGCAGCCCTGAAGAGCACGATCGCAAAGTCCTACAAAGCACTGTATCAGCTCAAGCGCATACTCCATTTGCAGCAGTTCACATTAAGCGTACCTGATTCGCCCTCACAAGCGGACTCACGCCCTCGTAAACACGAATCGACGGAGCGCAAGACCAGATGAACGTTCCAATCGCCGTTGAAGTCAGGCTCCGTATGGCTGAGGATATCAGGATGTCAGTATGGTCTAACTCGGATGGTGCGAGAGATGCGATAATGTTAACGCACTCGTGGCATCAAGGGATCTACCAGATTTTCCCATTGCCCAGTTCTTGCCAGTGGCGAGCGCTCCGGCGCTCTGAAGGTGAGACAGAGCACCCTTGATGTCTGATGCTGTCTCCGCAGAGAGAACCAGTGTGAACGCTCCGCCGTTCTCGAGCCAGCTCCAAATCTCGAGACAGAGAATGAAAGTGTAGCGCTTAACGAGCTCAGGTCCGAGCTGCCTCTGAGGCTGGCCGCCGGAGCCGGCATTGGCGAAGGTGAAGAATTGGAGGTCTCGGAAAGCGATAGAGGCGTCGCCGGACCTGAGGCCGCTCGCAGTCATGCAGTCTGTGGTTGCCGACGGGGCGACATTGAAGAAAGGACCCTGGACGACTCCGGAAGCGATCTCCTGGTTGGCGAGCTGTTTGGCCGTCTTGTACGATGCGCACTTGGCGTAATGCGTCTGGAAGACGTCCTCAAGCGTGGGCCAATTGGTGACGACCTCGAAAGGAGCATGTCCAACGTTCTGCCTGCGCGTGCAGACAATCGCAGCCAGTGTCAATGTTGCAGCTCTCCCTGCCGAGGCGACAATTGCGCGGTCACTTACTGGCAATAGACTGCATCGGGCGCAACGCAAGATCTGAGATACTGCTGAATCATGGCTTCTTTCGAGCCAAGACTGATAGAAGCAGTAAAGTCAATAACGGAATCTCGTACGGATGGCCGGGACGAAACATACGTGGATGGGGGCAGCGGAACGTCGAGTCGCAAGGCGAGATTCTTGGCGACATCCGAATCGAGGAAGCCCATCAGACCGACCCATTCCTCCGCTACTGTCGGAGGCGTTCGAGGCTCTCCCATCATGACCTGAATATCGCTCTCGGGCACCTTTGCATATGCCATAGCTTCGCGGAGGAGCGTACGAAGCGCTTCGCGCTCAAGCACAATGGGCGGCAGGGCAGGCGCATTGGGCGTCCCTGCCGCGTTTGCCAGCTCTGGCTCGGGGCACGGGACAGCCTCGGCCAGAAGGTCGTTCTCGTCCAGAGCGTCGATTTCGAATGCCTCCTCCTCCTCGTCCTCGTTCTCGTCTTCTTCTCCCTGGTCTTCGTCTTCGCGTGCAGACATGTTGACCCCGGATTTGCCGACATTGGCGCGTTTCGCTCCTATCTCAGACGTATCTAATCAACGTAACGGGGCACACATCAGCGTATGTTGGGCGGACTGACGCTTGACAGCCGAAAGTCCCACTCACCGGCAACATCCTTGTGGTCGCGCTTCCGTCCTGCCTGAGACTGCTGACGCTGCTTGGGAGGGGAGAGTGGGGTGAGAGGATGCGAGGGAACGCTGAGGCGAGGAGGTGTGTGGGACGTGTCCATCTCGGATGTCAGTGGCTACGGAGGTACGGAAGTCGGGAAAGGCGACGAAGTAAGGAACATGAAAGAGCAGAGCAGAGCAAAGCAGAGCACAGCCCCTCAGAGACACTCGAAAGCCCTCAGCCAATGAGTCGGCCAAAGTTCGGAGCCCAAGAATGTCCGGCCAGGGGGTGGGTGGGCCGGCCAGTGGCGAAGGGCCCGGACCCGGAGACTAACCTCCATCGCGATGTGCCTGCAAGCAGCTACTCTGAATCGCTGTGTTGACAACGTGCTATACATGGAGGAGGTGGACCATTGATTGAGCGGATCCGCCTGATTAACCCGCCCTCTCCGCCGCCTCCAGTGCCTCCCTGAACCACTCCATGAGAGTCGCCTCGTCCTCCAGTCCTACGCTAACCCTGACGAGCCCTTCCTCCACCTCCCACTCTGCTGCCCACTCGAGCTCGAGGTAGTGCGCGAGGACCGTGTACGGGCACGCAAGGGTGAAGTTGGTGCCGAGCGAAGGGCCCTTGCAGCACTTGAGGGCGTCGAAGAAGGCTCGACTGGCAGCCAGAGAAGTGAACGTAATGCTGAAGAGGCCGCCGTACGCTCCAGGCCCGTCTGGGTGTCGCAGCCGAGCGCGATAGTTGTGCGGAGTGATGTACTTGGGATAGTAGACGCGCGTCGCGACCGGTCCGGCCTCACAGTAACCCCTGCCCGTCTGCGTGGTGTACTCCGCCAGGAAGTCACAGATGGCCTCGGCATTCCGGTTGATCTTGGCCACGCGGCTCTGGAAGTCCCGTGAATTGCGTTCCATGAATATGGCGTCCGAGCTGTAGTACGTGTCCTCGTACTCGTGGTCGAGGGCCGCCTTGAGCTGCGGGTAGTTTGGCGATCCGGGGTTGACGGTGAGGCTGGCAAGACAAGTCAGCCTCGCTCACCGGGCACCTAACACGGCCAACTCACGATCCGCCCATGACGTTCGAGTCACCGCTGAAGACCTTTGTCAGGCTCGACACGACAATGTCCGCACATGGCAGGCACTCGACGTTGGTGAACCCGCCAATCGTCTCGTCGATCACGATGGAGAACCGGTACCGGTCCGCCAGATGCCGCAGTTTCGCCAGATCAGGCGTCCTCAGCAGTGGATTGGAAGGGAACTCGGCAAACAGCGACAGGATAGGCTGGTCGTCCGGATCTGTCGATGTCGGGTTCGCACGATGCCGCTGCATCTGCGATTCCAGCAGCTCCTCCAGCGCGTCCAGATCCGAATCGAGTCCCTTCCCGAAGAAATGACACCCCGGACCCCACTTTTGCAAGATCTTGAGCGTGTCGGTGTAGGGAAAGCCGAAGCAGACGGACTTGCCAATAGGGCGCGGTGAGTTGGCCCGCAGGATGGTGGTGAAAGAGTGAAAGATGGCAGACATGCCCGTCGGATACAGGTACACATCGGCCTCCGTCAAGCCCGACACGCCCCGACTGCTGGGCTGGAGCGATGAAGCTGAAGATGGCGGCGCCGTCGTAAAGTCGTCCAGCTCTTCCCGGACATGCGAGGCGATCGTTGGTGTTTTGGAGGACTTTGTCTCCTTCAACACGCCAGCTATCCGCCTCCGCATGGCAACCTTGGCCAGAGGTGACTGCGACTGCGCCAGGTTCCGCGCATACCTCTCCTCGATGTACGTTGAGAGGTCCTCCGCGCCACCAGGCTGACTCGACGGACTGCCTTCGCCCAGCTGTTCCTCGTCATGCCTACCGTTCCCGTTGGCACCGTGATCCTCCGCTTCCACCGGTGTGGCCGATGAAGCCATGATGGCTTCAAGCGCGGCACTGCTCTTCTTGCCATAGTGCTTATTGCGCGAGAAGCCTCTCTTGGGTGCTGAGATCTGGTGACGAGACGGCTCGGGCTGTGTGTTGGGGTGGTCCCTCTGCCCTGTACTCGTCTGCTGAAGTGCGATTGATGACGAGGCAGATGGGTTGCTGCTTGCAGGCGTCTCCCCAATGAGACGGAGACAATGCTCGGCAAGCCGGGACGAGATGCCGTCACCCGTGTGCTGCCAGTACTGCTTGCCGACACTGAAGTGCTCGGCAGGCATGAAGACTGCATAGATGGTTGTTGTGTTTGATGCTGATGCCTCTACGCCCTGCTCTTCTGCATCGGACGGAGTGCTCGAGGTGAATGTCCACGGCCGGCAGTATACGCTCTCTGGAGCGAGCGATGGCTCTCGCGATGGCAGGAAGGCCAGGCATCCCTTTGCGACGCGCTCGGTCGGGAAGAGATAGCACTTGTCATTCTCTGGGTCCCTAGCTAGCCGTGTGTTGGCGATGCCAGCGAGCTGCGAGGTTGCGAACATGACCACGGAGCGTCCGGGTTAGCCGGCGGAGTGCCTCGGCTCTACGGAGCAAGCGAGGCAGCAGGACGTACCTTCTGGATGCTCCTGTGGACAAAGAAGCGCGGGTATCCCGTCTGCATCGACTCTACGACGCGCTTCTCTCCCTCCTCGTAGCCGACGTTGTCCCTCCATGTGGGGAGCGAGACGCTGACGGCATGAGGGGTGTGGTAGGGTATCGAATGGCCGAGGGGCGGACTGATGAAGGCAGTGGCTACCGGCATGGCCGCTGTCAGTGGTTGTGCTGATGTTATCGAACGCTGCTGCGTCCGAGTCTGATGACGCTGTTCGCAGATGCTATGCGAGCCAAGGCCCAGGCGGTTGATGGGCAATTGCAGAAGAGCTCCCTCCGCCAGCGAGCGTGAGCACGAGATTCGGGGCAGACAGAGCTCCGCGCTCGAGCTGCCACACCGGAAATTTGCAAAGACCTGTCTCCCTCTGTACACACACACATACACATACGGTCGACCAGGCAGAAAGGATGAGCACAGTCATTGGTATCAACTTTGGAGCGTCCGCCTCCTCGGTCGCCGTCATCTCAAAGGTGGGCGGGCTGCAACACGACGACGAGGCGCCTCGAGGTCGACCTGCGCTTTTCGACATTCACGCTGACACGGGCGTACCACACACAGGATGGCCTGGCAGACTGCATTGCCAACGATGATGGAGAGCGGCAAATCTCCAACGCCGTTTCGTTCAGCGGCGAGGAGGAGGTGAGCGCATCCTCCTGCGGCTGCAAAGACCAAAGCCAGGCGCATGTCCGATGCATCAACGGGAGCTAGCTCACACCCGCGTGCATCTGATCTCGCGCAATCCTAAGCAGTACATTGGCATCCCCGCCAAGAGCCAGCTTGTGCGCAACAACATCAACACCGTCCTTGGGTTCAGAGACCTTCTAGGCAAGAGGTGCGTTCCGCCGACGAGCGTTTGGCGCCTGGCGCCTCGCGCTTGTCTGCGATACCCAGCTAACGCATAATGTTGCGCAGCTACTCGGACGTCTCTTCTCTCAAGCCCCAATTTGACTCTGCTCCCCTCGTTGCCGGCCCGAACGGCGAGCCCGCCTACAAGGTTACGACCGCAAAGGGCGAAGAGATTCTCACTGCCCAGAGCATTGCGACAAAGTTTCTCTCAATGCTCATTGGCTTTGCATCCGACTTCTTGGGCCGCAAGATTGACGCCGCCGTTGTTGGCGTCCCTTCCAACTTCTCCGAGGCGCAGATCACCGCTCTCCGGAAAGCAGTCGAGGAGGCTGCAAAGGGCATCAAGGTCCTCCAGTTCCTGCATGAGCCTGCCTCTGCCGCCGTCGCGTACAACCTCACTGTGCCAGTGGAGGACGACGCGCTCACCCCGAGCCGGACAACACAGGACCGCAATGTCGTGGTAGTCGATGTCGGCGCGACTACGACTACTACAACGGTCCTCGCAGCCCGTAGCGGTCTCTACGTGCCTCTCGCAACCGTCCGCGAGGCTGGGCTTGGAGGCGAGGCCCTCGACGAGCAGCTCATCCAGTTCTTCAGCAAGGAGTTCACGAAAAAGACCAAGGTCAAGGTCGACGTCTCGAACCATCGAGCAATGATGAAGCTTCGCCTCTCGTGCGAGATTGTCAAGCGCACACTCTCTGCTAGCACATCGGCCAACTGCTCCATCGAGTCCCTGGCCGAGGGAATGGACTTCAGCGGGTCCATCAACCGGTCGAGATTCGACCTGCTAGCTGCGAAAGTGTATGGCGGCATCACCGAGAACGTCAAGAAGGCGCTTGCAGAGGCCAAGCTCGAGCCATTGCAGGTTCAGGAGGTGAGGTTCGCACATTTCAACCGTGCCCATGCTACATACTCACACCCAGAACTTCACGCAGGTCATCTTCATTGGAGGTACTTGCAAGAACCCCACCATCGCCGACCGGGTCGCCCTTCTGTTCCCCGAATCCACGCTCATCTCAACCGAGGTCGATCCCGACCAGGCCATCGCACGCGGATGCGTCTTGCAGGCACGCGCAATCGTCTCGCTATCAAAGGAGGACGGCTCCTACGTGGCGACCTCGAGCTCGCTGTCCAGCGAGCAATCGCAGACGCTCACGAGCCCTATCGGCTTGATGGTGCCTGCACCAGCGGACAGCCGCAACAGCCCGGGTGTTGTGGACGGCAAGATTTTCGTCACTATTCTCGAGGCAAACACACCGTTGCCTGCGCGGCGGATTGTTGACCTGCCATTCGGCAAGGACAGCAAGAGCGTCCTGCTCTCGCTACGCGAGGGCAAGGAGGAGGTCCACGTCGAGGCAGCAGCACAAAAGGCGCCTGCAGCGAAAGGCGACGACTCGGATGACGAGGATGAGGAAGAGGAGGACACGCGCACGCTCGTCATCAAGCCTACGAGTGCGCTCGCCGAGCTCGTAGTCAAGACTTCGGCAGGCGCGAAGAAGGAGGAGAACGTTGTCCGTCTGGTTGTCATCGTCAAGAAGGACGGCAAGGTTGAGATTGAGGCGAGACAGGCGACGGAGGGAGCAGAGGTTCAGAAAGTTGAGCTATAGATGCTGTCGTGCATAGACGGGTCGTTAGATGCTTGGAACGCGCATCGGCTGGCCCGGCCGTTGCGCTTCATAACTTTGCCGCTCCCACCAGTACTTGGTGAGATATGGCTACTATATATGCCGGTACCCTGCTTTGCCGTGAGATGCACTCGTACAACAACAGTATCACTCGGCATGGCGTGTGTCGTTCGCAGGAGCGGAGAGGCTGTCTCGACAGCGGTCCCTTGACCCAAGCGACTAACGCCATCGAAGTGTCGCGATGGCGCGTGTGTTCAGCTCTGTGCTGCTGCGACGCGCTACCCACTGCGTTTCTGCGGGTCCTCATGAGTCCGCGTTCTCGCACCTTGAGCGATCCTCCCCTCACGTTGCCAGCAGCGCACCCACACTCCGACGAATGCGACGCTGCGTGACTGCCCGATGTCGCTCATGCTACTCCCTATCCACCTCGATCCAACGACAAGGAAATCAGGCTGCCTGGCGACTGTCAAGCTAGACATCCTTCCCAGCTCTGCGGTCGTCCCTCCGCTGGTCCAGCCAGCGCCGCTTGCATTCGCGATATGACTTGAAGAACTCTGAGCATGCGTCGCGATTGTAGTTGTTGACGTCTAGACACTTCATCGACTCCTTGCGTGCGTTCTCGCATGGGTCCACGACTGTGGCACAATGCGGAGCACGACCATCAGCCCGGCTCCTGACAACGGTTGAGCGGCGCAGTGAGGTCCGACGCACACTTCGAGTGCGCTGCGCGAGAGTCGAAGATCTCCTTGTAATCCTTGGGGACCTCGTCGACCGAGTTCGGCGAGCCGTCAAGGACTGGCTCTTTCGCATGCTTTGGGCGGTACGTCCCGGTGAACTGGCTCGTCATTGCGAACGGCGGAGAGGTTGCAGGTCAACGGGTGAAGGCCTGATACGGAGCAGCTGCGAATTGTGCTGTAGATGTTGTGTTGGATGGGTCGTTCGAGACAGAAGAGCACCGTCAGTGAGGCTCGTCCTGGAGTACCGATCGACCTTGGTGGCTGCAGCTTCTCGGAGATCTCGGCAGCTTGGTACCGCTCTACATCCGCCAAATCACTCTTGCATTGGCCAGGGACAGCTTCATTAGTGCGCAACTGCTCTGGCTGTCGACCTAAAGCGTCCAGCTAACTCCTCGCTGTTGTCCGCCCCGGCTAGGCTTCAGCTCCATCGACACACGCCTTTTGCAATGTCGAACACCACACAGGTCGTCACGGCAGACCCAGAGCGCGAAACGGCATGGGAGAAGACGCTGCGCAAGGGAAAGGAAGAGCCCCTGGTGCCTGTTGGTGAGCATTGGCATCCTTATGCTCCTTCAGCCGCGAGAGCTGGCCGTGAGCATGCAAGGTCGGGAGACCGTGCTGACGACATCGGCTCGCAACGCTGCAACAGGCATGGTACTCACCACGGCGGCTCTGATCTTGGCAACCAACTCGATGCGCAAAGGAAATCGAGCGCAGTTCAACCGGATGCTGCGCTTTCGAGTCGCCGCGCAAGGCTTCACGGTTGTTGGTGCGTGACCTTGCTCTCTGCTCTTTGCGGACCTACGACTGACAGGCCTCTTTTCTCCACACTGGTCTCACTGTATTCTTCCGTTGCACGGTTCTCACTCGCATTGACTGTCCGTACTCAGCTGCACTCGGGGGTAGCATATACTACGGCGAGGCGCGCCTGCGGCAGAAGAAGGCGGAAGCCGCATCCAAGGAGAAGAGCGAACGCGACCAAGATTTTGCAAAATCAATGAACCGAGCGGAACAGGCGCACGCAGCTCAGACGGCAGTTCCCCAAGCGACCACGCCAGCACCACCTTCGACATTACCACCGACGATCGCTTAGACGGCCGCCTGCGGACCACCTTTACCGCATCTGTTCATACCCGATGTCAGCTTTCCAAGCTTGTCTCTTCGTTCGCAAGAGCTGAAGCCGCAATACCAGAAGTCCCCGACCGCCTCTGTAGCCCCTAGAAGGATCTGCCACAGCATGCACGCCCAACTCATATCTTGCCTCATTCATGTCCGATGCTGCAAAGCCTCGAAAGGACCCGGTACTCACATTCGCTATCCTATCCCGCCCACCTAGTCTTCCCGCCCGACCTGTCGCGGTCTTGCGATGAGCTGTATCACATGCACCATGCTCTTCGGCAGGAGGTGCTTCGCCATCGGGGAAAGAAAGCGAGCCTACTCTCACAGAAATCAGTAGGAACAGCGTGTCTGTCTCTGGCAGCTGCCGAATGTATGCAGCTTCCTCCCAAAGGGCAGCAACGAATGGCGCGGCGAGCACCATGTCCGACCACACCGCTCGCCCCTCCAACCGTTGCTTATCACGACGGGCGAGGTGTTTGCGCAATCAACCTCAGAGTACTATTAGGCTCTGACATGCCGTAGATGACGCGCCTGCAAGCGGTCTTGCGCGGCAGGGGAAGCTGCGGACATACTCAACGATAGAAGCGCAGGCCGCCCCGTGCCGGACAGGCACACCTCTCACTAGCTCAAGCCCCCATGGAGTATTGCCGAGCGAGCGGCGTAGTGAGAGCTGTCCACCGACGAAAGCACAGGCGTTAGACTTAGGGTTGAACAGGACGGCGTCGCAAGCGCGGAGGTTGAGCGGAGCACGTTGACAGGAGAGAAACAAGAGCTTGAGGCGCTCGGTGTGGACATGCGACTGCAGTTGAGCGCCGAGGCGGCTGTCGGCAGCCGGGAACAGCTTATACAGGATCTGCTAGCCATTGCAGCGGACTACTGTATGCCACGAGCGCAAAGATCACGGCGACGAGGGCGTTATCGGTCAGGGTTGCACACGCGCACACGCCAGCAAAGGCTCGCATGCGCTTGGTCCGTGTTCGCCGGGTGGGATCCGCAAGGGTCGTGCTCATGCTGGGCTTCCGTTTCCCCGCCCCTCCGCGTTGCGCAGGTGTCGGTCCGTGCGCGAGCCGGGATCCGCGAAGGTGGAGGAGGTCCGGGCACGACGGGGGAGGTTTTGAAGTCGAGGAGACTTTGCACACAACTCTGCTCTGTCTCCTGTCTGTCTGCCTCATCACCTCTCCACTGCGTGCACTCTTCAGGCTCTGCAGTTCGAACTCGAACAAGGTTACACTCACTAGCCCCTCTCCTCCTGGTCTCTGACGTCGTCGACGTCGGCCCCCCTTCTTTCGCTTCCCACACGCGCACGCCCTGCACTCTCTTCCGCCGCCGCCGTTGTCGTCTTCGCCCTCGAGCACGCGAGTAAGACGAGAGATAACCACACCAGACCACTACTCCTTCGTCGCTTCTAGCCATGGGTTGTGGAGCATCTCAGCCCGTCGTCGACGATGAGGCAAGGAAGAGGTGGGTTGTGCCTGAAGAGGGAGCGCGACAGGGGCCCACAGGGAGGGAGAGAGGGAGAGCGATAGCAGGGCTGACTGTTGCAGCCATACGTGCACACAACCAGGAACGACATGATTGAGGCGCAGCTCAAGCAGGACCGGCAGCTGTCAAAGTGAGTCGTCCAGGGAGGTCCTCATCCTGCGCCGCCAGAAGGGGGTCCGAGAGCCTCCTCCCCCTCTGCGCCTGCTGCGCTGGGCTGACGAGAAGCCCTTTGCCCCCCACCTGCAGGAAGGAGATCAAGATGCTGCTGCTCGGTGCAGGAGGTGCATAAGAGTGCACAGACGATAGCCATGCATGCACACGTCGCTGATGCCGCATCCTTCGCATGTGCTCTCAAACCCTCGCTGACTCTGCCGCCAGAAAGCGGGAAAAGGTACGGAGCGCATCACGTGTCGGCCAGGACGCGCTTGAGCGTATAGGCAGCCGCAAGCTGACGCGGTGATGGCACGCACACAGTACGATCGTCAAGCAGATGCGTCTTACCTACGGGTACCCTTTCGCCGATGAGGAACGATATGTGCGTTTCAAAGGGAGACTTGCCGGTTGCCAGCCCCAAGCTGACCCGAACGCATGACAGGGTTACCGCGAGGTCATGGCTGCCAATGCTCTGCAGAGTATGCAGACCGTACTGTGTGTGACTGCTTTCACCTTGAATCCGAGACACCCTGCCGCGAGACACGCTGAAGCTGACCTTCACTTTCGCCACTCTCCCTTTCCCCAAACTCCAGTGCTGCACTCCCCGAGCTCGGTGGCAGTCCTGTCGCGCACCAGAATGAGCAGAATGCCGCTCTCGTTTCAAATGCCGAGGTCGCGGACGAGACTCTCACTCCCGAAGTCACGAATGCCATTGCGCAGCTGTGGCAAGACCCAGCCATCCGGGAATGTGTCGCGCGCAGCAGGGAGTTCCAGCTGAACGACTCGGCGTCGTAGTAAGTCTCCTTTCTCTGCCTCACTCGTCCGCCCGTGGTGCCAGCCGCTGACGGCTTGCACCCGCACAGCTTCTTCACCGAGATCAGGAGGTTCGGCGCACGCGACTACGTTCCCACCGACGAGGACATCATTCGTGCTCGAGTCAAGACGACCGGTATCTCCGAGGTCAAGTTCACCGTTCGCGACCTCATCTACCGCGTGTTCGACGTCGGAGGGCAGCGAAGCGAGCGAAAGAAGGTGGGTGCAGTGGCGCCTCGAATCTCGCCGTGACGACCATGCTAATAGTTCGGGCATCTCGCAGTGGATCCACTGCTTTGAGGGCGTGCAATGTCTAATCTTCATCATTGCCATCAGCGAGTACGACCAGACGCTGTACGAGGACGAGTCGACAAACCGCATAGACGAGGCGTCGACGCTGTGGGACAGCGTTTCCAACTCGCGCTGGTTCGCACAGTCGTCTCTCGTGCTGTTCATGAACAAGACGGACCTCTTCAAGGCAAAGCTCGCCGTCAGCCCGCTGGCGCACTACATGCCTCAGTACCAGGGCGACGGCGAATGGCCGTCGGCTTCGGCATACATGCTCAACCACTTCAGCAGCCTGCTCAAGAATCCAAGCAAGCGCCTCTACTCGCACTTCACCTGTGCCACCGACAAGCAGCAGATCTCGTTCGTCTTGAGCGCACTTCAGGACTACATGTAGGTTTCCATCCGCTTTGAGGGGCTTGACACGGACGGAACGCTCATTTTGGCTTCGTGCGTCCCAGCATCAAAACCAACCTCGCCGCAACGGTAAATACGCTCTCTTCGAACACTCTCTGTTCGAGCGCCCTTTAAGCTGACTTGTCGCGATTCACAGGGCTTGATTTGATGGAGACGACCTTCATATCCGCCAGGTGCATCAATCTACTCTGTGCTTGCAATCACCCTTCAGTCCCTCTCCGTAGCAGAGTACGTGCTGCACACCCACTCGTTTCACTTCCTTTTTCATCAGTCTCAACTTGTACCTCGGTGCCTGTATACCTCCAAACATCTCCCATCTTCGTTCGTCGGTTCGCAAGCCAGGTAGTCTGTCATGTAGTCATTCGGTCTCGGCTCTTCACATTCGGCTGGTCACACAGACGGGTCGACAGAGCAATGCAATGCAATGGTTGCAAATATTCGCCTGCTTCCCTCTACAACAACATTGCTTTCCGACTCATTGCCTTAAGGACCGTGCAAGCCCAGCCTGTCCATTGCCAACGGCAGTGCATCATCTCGCATTAGGGTTGCTGACCCGTTATTCCCGTCCGCACCAACGACTTCAGCTCGATGCGCCATCATGGGCGAGACCTGCATCTTGTCGTTGCTCCCTGGTACCTTCCATCCCAGCTTTCCGCCCTCGCGGTAGATGTCGTCGAGAATGACGTCCCAGCGGCCTTCAATCTCGAGCTGGCTGTACTTTTCATACAGCTGCAGCGCGGTGCGCGCATCTTCGACCGAGTCGTGCGAGCCGGAGGACTGGATGTCTTGCTGGAGCACGATCCACGACAGGAACTTGAGCGAGATCTTCCGGTGTCGGTGCGGGAGGTGGTAGATGTTGACCGTGTCGACAATCTGCGCGGCAGGGACAAATATGTCTGCGGGACGACAGCTCCGAGCCTCAGCTATGTACATGGACCAAGCCGACGAGGGCGGCGGAGCGGACATACTGATGATTCGGAAGTCCTTGTTCAGACCGTGCCCGATGAAGGTGCAGCCCATGTCGACGAGTAGCCGCAGCTTTTTGTAAGCCACCTTGGAGGGGACTAGGGTATGTTGCGACTTGCTCGTCTCGAGATCACCAGCTGCATGTCGAAGAGTTCTCAGTTGTAGTGGGACACGCTTGTCGATAAAGACCGCTCGACCCACGCCGTATCCCAGAGAACTCTGTCAGATAGTCGACGATGGGCTCGCTGACCTGGATGTGATCATCGATGAAAGGCACGCCCGTCGCTTCTCCCTCGCCCCTGACAACCGAAACCCGCGCAAGAGCCATGCGACTTGGACGGATGAGCTTCTTTGTGCCATCCGACCGGTACTCAACCTCTTCTTGTTGCAAGGAGACAAATTCGGCATCGATGGCAATGAGCGTCCCTTCCCGAGGCAGATCTTGAGGTTGGAGGATTTCGTGCTTGATCATGCTGGACTTCCTGTGTCTGACAGGTTGGAGTAGCCGCAAGCATCGATCAGACTGTGTCTGCACGCAGCGTCTGGTCGTTTCGCGGCTTACTTCGAGATTGAATAGTCCATAGTCAGGATGCTCTTGTCCGGTGGGACTTCAAGGATACTATAGTCTATGAGATCATCGGCGTCTGCCCGCTGATAGTAGAGAATGGCAGGAATCTGCAGATGGTGCGATACAGCTGCTTAGACGCCTGAATTGAACAGTCTCGGAGCAGAGCGCAGTGGCTTACCTTCCACGTCCCCGCAAAGCTCAATGCCTCCTCCTCGCTGATAGGCCGGACCAAAAAATCGTTGAAGATGTGCCAGCCGCTCGACTCGCCCTCTGCTTTGGGGACTAGGGACAGGATACAATAGAAATCTCGTTTGTAGCGGTTCATACTCTCCCCGCCACGGCCAGAACTCACTCTTGACAAGCGAGACGAGGTGCGCGGGATCATCTTCTGCCTGTATCTGCACAACCATAGCCTATACGAACGGACAGTCAGCATTCCTCGTCATCAAGCTGCGTCTTAAAGTTCACCTCACCTGCAGCTCGTAGACGACTTCGTCCGAGGGGACGAATGCCGCCTCATCTCTCAGTGCCGTCACCCGCTTTCCAGAACGGCTAATCGAGAATCTCGGCTGCAAGAAGCGAGCCGCGTCGTTCTTCTTGGTGACGCTGTCGAGCCAGACCTCCATGTGGTCCGAGGTGTGCACGGCGGTATTGATCGTCAGGACGGCAGGAAGATCGGGCCCCGCCAGTTCGCGCGCCACTCGCGCGTTCGTCATGCTCCTGCAGTGCGGACAGCTGATCTTTGTCGATGCCTCACGCGCCACAGACGCCTGCAGGATGGCAGCAAAGTCTGTCCTCGGCTGGACCTCGTTGGAAAGGGCCTGTGTAATGGATCTGCTGAATCAGCCGCTGGTACACCCGCGAACTAGAGCTAAATGCACCTTCGCGGGATAGACAAAGTCGAGCACGTTCGTTGTTGAGTCCCGTGAGATCTGGTACCCGCAAGCTTTACACGTTGTGGCTGTCCGAACAAGCAAACCGACCAGCTGGGAGAGCGCCGATGCATGCGAAGGAGCCTCGTCGACTCCTTCTCGTTGATGAAGGATGCGCTGGTTGTGCGGCTTGACGTCTGCTTCTGCGCCCATGCACTCGAGGAGGAAGCGATTGAAGGTCTGGATGAGGGAAGAGTACGCTGCTTGCGAGGAGCTGGACTCATCCACGTCCATGAGACCGAGCGCAGCCGCTGATTATGCCGATCAGGTGGAACGAGTCAGCGGATCATCCCGAGGCTTTGGGCCAGCGCGCCTGCACCTCCAAACTACCCACCCTGCTGGTTCGTCCCAAAAGCTTTCGAGAAGTTGGTTGCTTGGCAGTTGATCCCCTTGGCGTCTCGCAGCATTTTGAAGAGGAAGCCGGCCTCGCACAAGAAGCAATTCTCCCTTGGGCAAGATGTCCATACGTGACCTTCGGCCAGCTTGCAGACGGGCCGGAGATACCGCAGCACCTGGAGCAGCGAGTTGGTATAGGAGTTGAGGATGTGGGTTTCCAGTCCGCTGTATGCGGTCTTGTTGTAGAATCTGGAGACATGCCGTCAGCTAAGACGAAGACAGCAACTTGGCGACCCGCCTCTACACACTCAAAGTCGAAATCTTCGACGCCGAATTTGCTGTATTTGATCTCGACTTTGCGATAGTAGCGAGGGATAGCAGCTGCTGCAGCCTCCCCTTCCTCCTCCTCAGTATCCTCGGCCAGCTGTGCGAGAAGAGGTTCAGCCGTGTGTCAGACGAGCCTCGACTTTCGGACAGACACGTCAAGCCTCACGGGCTCGCTCTTCTTGCGCTGCTTTCGACGGCTGGCCTTCTCCCGCTCCCGCTCACTCCGAAACAGCGGAACGTCCATCTTGCGCTTTGCCTCGCGCATGTTCCCGCCGCGCAGGACGGCCTGGTTGCGCTTTGTCGTCTTTGGGTTGACTGCATATCCGACAAAGTCGACCGTCTTCATGCTTGCCAACAGCGCCTGGTCGATCTTCTGCGGCGGCTGCCCGTGCGGGCTATAGGGTGACGAATAGTTGGCCCAGGGAATGATGGAGAGCAGGGGCTGGTCGTAGTAGGGCATGCCAATCATGCCCAGCGGGGTGTCGCTGCTCCAGTTGACCTGCTTGACGGGCTCTGGCGGTTCGGGCATCTCGATCGGCTGGTCGAAGCGCGTGTATTTCGGTGCGGTGCCGTACTCGGCTGCGCTCCACAGATGCAGCAGCCCGTCTGCATCGCCGAAAGCTAGCCCCTCGCCCGTTGGCGCAATCGCCATTGTCGTGAGGTACGAGTCGGTCTCGACGTTCGCGAAAGAGACGTTGGAAGGGTTGGATAGATCAGACACTTGTAGTTGGCCCTGGGCGGACACTGCAATCAGCGTGTTGCTGTTCCGCGGGTGTGGCTTGATGTAGGCGGGTAGCGATGGGAACGAGATCGAGGTGAGTGGACGCATGGCGCGTACGTCAAACACCTTGACGAGCGGGTCGACCACTGGTACGCCGTGGCGACTGCGAGAGCGGGCACATGCTTCAGGCTCCTGGCTTTCTCGAGGTTTGAGCAGCGAGAGATTACCCTTGGCTTACCTAAGGGAGTAGCCAATGGTAAAAAGATGGTTGCCCTCGACTTCGAGGCCTGACAGGCCACTCATGTGGGCAGTGATGGTCTGCTCGACGCGCAGGGTACGAGGGTCCCGCAGGGCTATCCGCCCATCGGCTTGGCCGCAGCATAGAAGAGTCGAGCGCCGCACGAACGAGACAGACGATGTGTTCTGGACCTGCTCAGGCGGAAGTCGCAAGGGCTAGTGATCAGAAGAGGACGTGGACATGGGCGACGAAGCGCTGCGACCCACCCTGCGGAGAACGGTTCCGGTGCTCGCGTTGATGCTGATGACGTCCGGTTGCACGCCTCCGAGGACGTTTGTTCCTCCAGCAACCACTTCCGAGCCGGAAGCGTTGGAATAGCATGCACTTGTCCAATTGGCTCCCTCGCTGCCCGAGGCACCGTATCATCCAGGAGCATCGTCATTGTCGGAGCCGGGAGGTGATCGTGCGCATTGGAAGAGCGGAAAGAACCAGCGAGATCAGCTCCAGGCCGGAGTCCGCGACACCTTTAGCTACATAGCCGACCAACCTCAGATTCCACAGTGCCAGTCCACGCCTGTTTGCGAGCTTGATGGTACCTCCGACCGAAAGCACGCCTCTATCGTCGACGAGCACCTCTCGCGTGGCAGCTCCGGGCGGATGGCCGCGGTAAGCCGTGTACCGTCCATAGTTGTACTCTCGCTTTGTGAAGTAGCTCGATACGTGCCCGGAGCTTGTCCCCGTCCAGAGGAGGTCCTGATATGCATCGAAAGCCAGGCACTGCACTCCAGGGAGGTACGTCCGGCTATCCTCGTGCCAGCTCATGGCTGAGCGGGGGCGGGTCAGAGCGACAGCAATATGTGCTGCTGAAGCCTCTTCTGCTGCTGGTACTGCTGCTGCTGCTGCTGCTGTTGCTGCTGCTATCTGGGCATCCTGACGCAGAGTGCCGTCGGGTGTGCACGAGACTGAGAGAGCTCGGAGCTCGTCCCTCGAAAGCCAGACGCGCCTCACTACTGCTTTCTCCTCAGCCCACACACATCAGCCACAGAGAAGACGCGTTTACGCACAGAGACAGAGGCTATTCTGCCCCCGTCCCCCTCC